>JACEIK010001101.1:39654-148654 GCA_018107945.1 Datura stramonium
CCCTCACGTGTATCTTGTAATGGCTATCAATACTCATATATCACACAATTAGGTTTTTACCCTCAAACAATCTCACCACTCTTGCCTTTTGCCATTAAAAGGATGCTCCTCAAAGTTCTTCCATGAACCAACAACTCAAACACTTCAAAGAAAGTTTCAATGTTTTGTTCAAGAATGGATTTTATGTCAAATAAAGAAAAGGACAGTAAAACTATAACAGACTAGAAAAGAAGTACATAATGAAAATAATGAGAAAATCACCAAAAAATTTCACACGAAATAAAAAAATGCGCACAAATCACTAGACTACACTAAGTATGAACAAATACTTAAAGTATCTAGCAAGAAAGTAATTAAAAAAAACTAAATATAGCATATATACACTTTTAAGAACACCAAGAAAATATTCAATGAGCTTTTTGAATACAAGGAGTTACAATGACCTTTACAATTCCCAAGTGACTTTTGAGTTTCTTATTGACCAAAATTCAAAGAACCTTCAAATCATATGAGATTTTCAAGAGCTTGATCAGATTTTTAATAAATCAAAGTCATCAAATCACAAGATAAAGTATCGAACCAGACATGATCAAGTGAAGAACACTAGAAGCTACTGGTCACGTCACTATTCACTTGAGGAATAATTGTTTTGACTTTATCTTTGGGTTACTGTTCATTCTACAGTAACTTTTTTTATAGTTTTCTATGATTCAAATCTTTAGATCGTGTGAATATAAGAATACCCAACCATCCAAAGCTCTGATACCACTTGATGACAACACGGACAATGGAAGACTCTAAAAAATTAAAATATTACAAAGGGAGAAGGAATTGATTAATGAAAATAGAAGAAACAAGAAATAGTGAATCAATTAAGAAGAAGCAGAAGAAGAAAAGGGGGGAGGGAACTCAAACAAGGAATCTTACCATTGAATAAATCCAAGATATGGTTCAAAGCAGAACAAAAGGGGCATAACCCAAAGAGAACCTACAAAGGTCTCCACAAGCCACAAGAATGCTACTAATATATTAAATTAAACTTAGTTACAATAAAGAGAAAGAACCCCCTTTATATAGAATCCTAGAAGGGGCTAGTCAAAAACTCAATTAAAGAAGTTATATTTCATAGGGACATAGAAGGTTTCCCAGATAGATACCACACACAAAGTCCTAGGAAGTCAACAAAAAAATAAACAACTCTTAATTATAATTCTAGAAACTAATTAAGAAGTTACTACAATATTTTCTCCCATTGGGGGCTGATTTGGGCCCCATTCCATACTCCTATTAAGGTTTAATTTGGGCCTCCAAATAGATGTAAGACTTTAAAAAAATATATTCATTGGGCTTGAGATCTTCATCCATCACAAGACACCTTTTAATAGCTAATTGCAGCCCATTTGAGTTTGTCTTGAAATTTCTTATTAGATGGAACTTCTAAATCTTTATCCATGTACTTTAATGACATTGAGATGCCATGGATTCTGTCATCTTCCCCTTCTTAAAGAAGGTTCGTCCTTGAATCTTGACATTGACTGTATCTGCACCTTCATTAGATTTAAGCCTCTTTGGGTTCTATTATCTATCCTGGAAAGGTTTGAGCGGCTCTGCCAACTTGAGCGGGGTAGTTGGGCATCATGTACTCATTCATGATGGTGTCAGTTATGAGATACTCCTCAAGTTCAAATTTTACATTTAATGCATGTATTTTTCATAGATTGTTTGATGCACAGTTTATTTGCGGAACTGTTTTACATGTTGATCCTATTGTGTCTTATGCATCATTCAAACTTCAGTCTTAGTTGTATTATTTTCAGTTAGTTTACTCTTTCAGCCCATATATTCTTTCTTAACTATTTTTTATTTAGCCTTATTACTTACTTTACATTCCACGTACTGACGCCTTTTGGCATTGCATCTTATTAAAATGCATATTTAGGTAGACATGATTAGTAGCAGACACTTCATTAGGATTTCATAGTGATTCAGCAGTTGGTGAGGCCTCTTACTTTTGGAGAGTCCTAGTCATTGAGTTATTTTATTTTATAGAGCTTGAGGTAGTTGTGGGAGCTATGTCCTGGCACCTATTCTTCAGTTATAGAGGCTTTATAGATATAGTTAGAGTATAGTCAATAAATGTTACTTTTTAACATTCTTTTCAATTGCAGTTAATAAAATCTTATTCTACTATATTGAGCCTCTACAATTATTTCTTCTGTTATACTTTATTGTATTCACAGCTAGTAGTAATCCAAGCTAAGGGTTCTCTTGGATTACTAGATAGTCTAAGTGTCGGCCATGTTTAGGGTCTAGACTCAGGGGATGACAAACTTGGTATTAGAGCTTTAGGTTCAAAGAGTCCTAGGGTGTCCATCTGTATCTTGTAGTTTTCTTCTTATTGGTGTAAAGTGCACCACATCTATAATAGGGAGACTATGAGGAATTAGGAATTACATCCCTTCTTTCATACTCTAGATTGTGCGATAGAGTTTAGTTATATAGAAAGACTTCCTCCTAACTCGTGCATTCACGTGTTTCAGATCATGACTTCTAAACATAATACCAGCTAAAGGAACGTAGCTAATATGCCTCCATAGATTAAGATGCAAAACCAAAATGGTCCATGCACTATTGTTCAGGGATCATGTATTGGAGTTTTGGATGGACCAACTACTAATGGAAGAATACCAGAGACACCAAATTCCTTAGCATTGGTACTTCAGAGGTAGATTTCAAAGGAGCTATTCAGATGATTACCTAGTTGGTGGCTATCAGTTAGGCCATCAGAACATAGCACCGGCTAGTTTCACTTCTCATGATTTAGGAGCATCGAGGATTAGAGAATTCTGAGGATGAATTTTCTAGTATTCACAGGGTCTAAGGTTTATGAGGACCCTCAGAACTTTATTGATAAGATTTGAAAGACTCTAAAAGCAAAGCATGCCACATAGATAGAAGGTGTTGAGCTTGCTGCTTATTAGCTCAAGGATGTGGCTAACATGTGGTATGACTAGTGGGAGCAAGGGCGAGTTGAGAATGTAGCCCCGACAAGTTCAAATGATTTTGAGGAAGCATTGTTGAACCACTTCTTTCCTCAAGAGTTGAGAGAGGAAAACGTGGAGGAACTTGTAAACTTTAGGTAGGGCACTACAAGCATGAAGGAGTATATCCTTAAGTTCATCCAGTTATCCAGATATGCTCTAGAGATGGTACCAGATATGAGGGCCGGAATGAGGAAATTCGTGTTTGGATTGGGCAAGAACATGAAAAAGGAATGCAAAGGCTTTCTATTAATCATTGACATGGATATTTCTAGACTTATGGTGTATGCCCAACAATTAGAGGAAGATAAGTAGAAGGACAGGGAAGATCACTAGAGTATAAAAGGGCTAAGCTATCAGGTAATGAGGCCACACAATAGAGGAATGAGAATGGAAACAAGTCCTTCTTCAGGAAGAGGTCCTTTCGACCTGTACAGTCAACTGCAAATGCTCTAGCCATAGGTAATAGGAATGATCAGAGATCTTAGACACAAAGTAATGCAGCTTGGGGAACCCCTCGACACCCACCATGTAGCAAGTGTGACAAGGCCCACTTGGGTAAGTGCCATTCGGGTAGACATGGATTTTATGGATTCAGCTAGCAGGGCCATTATTTGTGAGATTGTCTATCCTGATAGCGTATTAGAGATAACAGAGCTCAAACTACTCATCCAATAGGCAAGATTGCCCAAAATGGCACTACATCAGGGATAAGCAGATCAAAACCGTTTGTATGCTATGTCTAATTGCTATGATCAAGAGAACTCCCCAGATATTATCACTCATATGTTAAAAGTTTTTTCTATTGATGTATATGCTTTGCTTGATCTAGGTGCTACTCTATATCTTGTGACATTTTATGTAGTCATTAAGTTTTGAATCTCCTCGGAACAACTCTTAGAGCCTTTTAGTGTTTTTACTCCGGTCATTGAGTCAGTCCTGGATAACAGAATCTACAAAGGTTGCATAGTTTCAATCCATTATAAAGATACCACAACTGACCTAGTAGATTTAAACATGGTGGATTTTGATGTCATTCTAGGCATAAATTTGTTGTATTCCTGTTATGCCAGAGTTAATTGTAGGACCTGATTAGTAAAGTTCTGCTTTTCAAATGAGCCAGTCCTAGTTTTGGAGGGTAGTCCCGTTATACCTAAGGATCGATCATATCATACTTTAAAGCCAGAAAGTTGATCTCTAACGGTGATGTCTATCATTTAGTAAGAGTGAGAGAATTTGATGCTGAGAAACCTTCCATTCAGTCAGTTTTAGTTGTAAACGAGTTCCAAAAAGTCTTTCCAGATGATCTTTTCGGAGTCCCTCAATATAGGGAAATAGAATTCTGAATAGATGTCCTTCCTGATACTAAGCCTATCTCTATTCCTCCATATAGAATGGCTCCAGCAGAGTTAAAAGAGGTAAAAAATAGTTATAGGATCTTCTTAATAATGGGTTCATTCGTCCTAGTATTTTACCTTGGGGTGCTCCAATTCTCTTTGTGCATAAGAAAGATGGTACTTTTAGAATGTGTATTGATTATCGATAGTTGAACAAAGTCACGATCAAGAATAGGTATCCCATTTCTAGAATCAATGACTTGTTCAACCAGCTTTAAGTGCCAATTGTTTCTTGATGATATACCTCAGGTCGGGGTATCATTAGTTGAAAGAGAGAATGTGATATTCCTAAGACAGCTTTTCGAACCCTTATGGCCATTTTGAGTTTATTGTTATGTCCTTTGGTTTGACTAATGCTCCGATAACCTTTATATATCTCATGAACGGAGTGTTTAAGCTATATTTTGATATGTTTTTTATTGTATTCATTAATGATATCTTGGTTTACACCAAGAGTGAGGAGTGTGCTAGTCATCTCAGAATAGTCCTGCAGATACTTAAAGACAAGGAGTTATTTGCCAAGTTCTCTACGTATGAATTCTGGCTGAAGTCAGTGGCTTTCCTAGGCCATATAGTCTCTATCAATGGTATTCATGTTGACTCTTAGAAGATTAAGGTGGTTAAGAGTTGGACCAAACCTATTACCCCAATTGATATAAGAAGTTTCTTGGATTTAGCCAGTTACTACAGGAGATATGTAGAAGGATTCTCAACTATTGCAGCTCCCTTGACTAAGTTGAATTAGAAGAAGGTCAAATTTCAATACTCGGAACTTGTGAGACAAACATTTAGGAATTGAAGACCCATTTGACTACTTCTATTGTGTTGACCCTACCAGAGGGTACAAATGGCTTTATTGTATATTTGATGCATCTAGAGTAGGCATCGGTTGTTTATTGATGCTGAATTGTAAGGTTATAAGTTATGCCTCTAGACAACTTAAGGTACATGAGAAGAATTATCCGACTTCTGACCTTGAGTTGGCAGCCGTAGTATTTGCACTAAAGATTTAGCGCCATTATCTCTATGGTGCCTATGTTGACGTGTTCAAAGATCACAGAGCGTGCAGTATGTGTTTAGCCAAAAGGAGTTTAATCTCAGACAAAGGAAGTGGCAATGTAACATCCTGAAAGTCTCTAAGATTAGATTCGAGAATTGTAGCAAGAACCAGTAAGAAAATGGCACCAGGCCATTGAACAACCAGTAGGATGGGTTATCCTATAAACCAACAAGTCGTTGGTTATCCCATGGTGATGAACTTCAAAAATTTGTCAAAAAATTACCTTGAGCCAATGAGTGGATTGTATGACCCATTATTAGATTGTATGGGCCATTTGTTTTAGTCGTTGAAGCAAGTTCAGAGGGTGATTCGGAGCAAAAGTGGGAATGAAGGAGAGGACCAACGACCTGTGGTATGGGTCGTTGGTCTGCTAGTTAAATTTTAGTTCGGTAGTTCAAGAGTATTTTAGTAAACTTATACGCTTTTACCTCCTCAGTAAAGTTTTAAGCTTCCTAAAGGGCTGATTAAGGGGTTATATTTGGACTAAGCCCTCATTCTCTTTAAACATCATAAGTTGGAATTTTTCTCTCAAGGAAAGGCTAGGGATTTTCACCATCTTCTTCTCAATTTCTCTTTGGTCTTCAAATCAAGTTAAGGATTCATCAAACCTAGGTATGCAGAGGCATGAATGGAGGAACTTTTTGCACCCTCACGCCCAATTTTATCTCAATATCATGAATTCAAGTCTCTAATCATGATTTTATGAATTTTTTGGGTTAGACCCAATTTTGATGATAACTCTTCTGATCTTCTGTGAATTCAATTATCTTATGATTCAATCCATATTTTATGATTACGGTTACATGTTTTCTACAAGATTCTATTATGAGACCTATGATTCAAGTCTTGATGATTTTACTCAATTATGCATGAATTTAATGAATCTCAAGCTTATGTATTTAGACAACTCAGCGGCATTGTTTTCGTGGCTAGTTCACGTATGGAATGTATGACTATGATTTTCATGTTTTCTAAATAGCCCATGTAAAACCATGCATGTTTCATGATTATGTCTATGAGGAATATGAATGTTTTGGGAGTAGTATCTAGCACCGAATAGGTTCATCGCACCGAGGTCTCGGAACTACGTGCCATCGTAGGTATATATTCATGTTTGGGGCCTCACCAGAGAGTGTTCCCCACCCAACAAGGATCATGAGTGATATCACACTTTATCATTCTTTTCCCTAGAAAGGCTTAGGACAACTCTACAAATTTGAGCGAGATAGTTTAGAATCATGTGCTCATTCATGATGATGTCGATTATGAGAGTCTCCCACTGTTTCTTGATTTTGTATGCATGTTCATGTTCATGACTTATGCTTTCATGACTTATGATATTTTGGCTCAATATATGTTTTATGAGGGTTTACTTATGAAATCATCCATGTCTAGTTTTATGAATTAGATTTGAAAACCTTGAGCCATTATTCTAAGTTTATGATCAACAACTCATGTTTTAGCTTGCTCTATCCTCATTATTTTGGAACATCATTTTATTATCATGTTTTACTTATCCTATATACTTAGTACATTCAAAGTATTGATCACATACTTTTGTGCTATATCGTCTCATGATATAGGTTCGGGGTGATTAGTCTTAGACCCGATGTTTACTCCCTCCCACTTTAGTCCAGTTCAGCCCCAACTTGGGTGAGTCCTCATGATTTGAGGGTGTCATTTTTGTGACATGTTCTTTCTATTATGTCTTTTAGTTTTCAGATTATGGTAGAGCTAGTTGGGGCGTTTATCCTATCAGCTCATCAATGACTAGAGGCTTTTCAGACTTGATGTTAGATGTTTTCAGCGGTGTTAACTTGTATTCCCATTTATGCTTTTTAAGATTCTAGACTTTCTCTCATGTTATGATATATGCGTTAATTCTTCTTAGTCATATTCTCTTAATCGTGCTATGCATGTGCCATGGGTTAGCTTGGGTCATTCGTGGTTCTAGGTCCTATGTCGCGGTCTGAGGTCCATGCTTAGGTCATGACAAATTTGATATTACAGGTATAGGTTCAGGTGTTTCCTAAGGAGTCTGAAAGTTGCGTTGAATAGAGTCTTTATAATGGGTGTGAAGAGCGCCACACTTATGACAAAAAGGCTATAAGATGTTTTAGGAAGCTTCCCTTCTCTCATGATCTATTTTGTGCAATAAATTTCAACTCTCTCTCTATATGCATTTGTAGAAATATTCCTCCCCGAAGAGCCAATAGAATAAGGAATGGCAATGGCAATGGCAATAGAGATGGGCATCAACTGCCCCACTAGCTTCGGCTAATCCTTTGAATACGTAGGTGACTCATGCTGAGTTCAGGACTACTTTTCAGATATTGGTGCAAGCTATGATAGCCCAAGTCAACCAGTAGGCGGTTGCCCATGTGAACATTAATGGAAATACTACAGCGGCTAGAGTGCGAGACTTCACCGGGTTGAACTCGCCAGAATTTCACAGTTCTAAGGTAGGGGAGGATCCATAGGAGTTCATTGAGGAGATCTAGAAGATTACCCAGATTATGGTAGTTTCGGGAGTGGATAGTGCAGATTTGACCCCCTATCAACTAAAGGGGGTAGCTCACATTTGGTTTCGATAGTGAAGGAGGTTCGTGGAGGAGGTGCAACTCCTTTTGGCAAGGATGAGTTAATTATGATGTTCTTGGATAGGTTTCTTCCCTAAGAGTTAACGGAAGCAAAGGCAGCAAAGTTCGTCAATTTGAAGCAGAATGACATGACTATTCAGGAGTATACCTTGAGGTTCACCCAACTGTCCAAGTATGCTCCCGAGATGGTTGCTAAGCCAAGATCTCGTATGAGCTAGTGTGTATCAGGGTTGCAGATTCACTGGTCAAGGAGTGCAGGACCACTATAATTATCAACAACATGGACATCTCTTTATTGATGATATATTCTTAGAAGATAGAGAAGGAACATATGAAGGAGAGGGAGAGAGAGAGGCCACGAGGGATGGGATAGGGAGCTTTGGGTTTTCTCAACAGAGGTCCAATGGTGCACATCACCCATAGTCCCATTAGAGATCATGAGCCCTATCTCTATCATAAACCACTGTCCTATTCAGGCCCGATGATTAGAGAGGTAGAGCATCAGGCTCTTAGGGTCAGAGGAGCATTATAGGGGAGCGCACTTTCCCAACTTGTAGGAACTGCGGAAAGAATCACCCAAAAGAATGCTTGGTTGGATCAGATATTTTCTTTGGGTGTGGGAAGCGCAGACACATGCTCAGGGATTGTCCTTCAAGTAGAAAGGGTGACGGTAAAGGTCGTGCCCCAGCCACCATATAAGAAACTCACCCACCACCGCAAGTCACATCATCTAGTGCTGGTAGTGAGCAACACCAAAATTAGTTCTATGCAGTATCATCTAGCAAGGAATAAAAGAGTTCACCAAATGTGGTTACGGGTATGTTATGAGTCTTCCATCTTGATGTTTATGCATTACTAGACTCGGGGGCCATATTATCCTTCATGACTCCCTATGTTTCTATTAGTTTTTGTGTCAGTATCGAAATCCTATTAGAACCCTTCTCAGTCTCTACTCCTATCGGTGCGTCACTTATAGCTCAATGGGTATAAAAAAAATTGCCCTGTCATAGTTCTTCAAAAAGCCACCTCACCCGACTTAGTAGAGTTAGACATGACCGATTTTGATGTTCTTTAGTATGAATTGGTTGTATGCTTTCTATGCTTTAGTTTATCATAGAACCCAGTCAGTAGAGTTTCGAATTTCAGGTGAGATAGTCCTAGAATGAAAGAGTAGTTCAGTTGTTCCTGTAGGTCGTTTTGTCTCCTACATTAAGGCCGAGAAGATGATATCCAAGGGTTGTGTATATCATCTACTTGGGGTAAAGGATTCAAAGTTCGAATCGCCGACTCTTCAATCAATTTCAGTTGTATGTGAGTATCCAGAGGTGTATTCAGATGATCTACCAGGAGTCCTTCCTAAGCGGGAGATTGACTTTGGCATTGACCTTCTTCCTGATACCCAACCCATATCCGTTCCTCCTTATAGAATGGCTCCAGTCATGCTAAAGGAGTTGAAGTAACAGTTGAAGGATCTCTTGGACAAGGGTTACATTAGGCTTAGTAAGTCCACATGGGGTGCTCCAGTCCTTTTTGTTCGAAAGAAGGATAGTTCTCTCAGGATGTGCATAGATTATCATCAGTTGAACAAGGGCACTGATGAATGGTGAATTTATGGTTTTCTTAGCCATATTTTGCCCATACATTACTATGTTTTGAGAACAAATTGTGTGTGTTTTCATGTGTTTTATGATATATTTGTAAAAAAGAGCTAACACAGATGATTAGATGCTTTTAGTATAAAATTGATGAATTTGGGCTTAAATGTAGCTCAGAAGGGAAAAAGTGGAAAAATAGGGTTGACAGAGCAAGTATATAGAAATTAGCAATACACAAGCATAGCTGTGCTATGGCCTGCGCGTCGCACAAGCCACGCCAGTGCACCCAGCAGCGCGGTGCTCCAGTGATGCAGTGTTATGAGAGGCACGGTGTGCCACATGGTTCCAGACGGTCAGAAAAGTCAAATCCCAATTCTACTAGGAACAGAAGCTACAAACTCAATTCAAATCCAAGAAGGAACAATGAAGGTTGAATCTACTATATAAATACCCTTTCATAACATGTTTTAGGTGTCAACTTTTAGTCCAACAATTAGTCTAAGATTCGAATATTGTAGTCTTGTAGTGTTTTTTCACAATTCATACTTTGCGAATTTGTGTAATAGTTTAGTTGATAATTGTTAGAAATTCATCAAGTTCTTGTGAAACCTTTTAGCTTGGAGATTTTGTTGAACAAGTATTTATTGAAGTATTTCATTATTGTTTCTTCTAAATATTCTATTTGTTTTCTCATAAACACGAGAGACTAAATCTCTTAGACTACGATTGTGGGAACCATGATGGATTAACAAATGTAGGCATAATAAAATAGTGATTCTTGAATGGTTAATTAAGTGGATTGTTTTTCTCTTCATTTTGGTTAAGTTTTAGGGGTTACAAACATTGAAACATGCCCGACCAAGGAGGTTGAAGTTAGGAAAAGAGAGCAACAGTGACAATTTGAGATTAACAATTCTCATATAATTAACTTGAGCTCTAACCGAGGATAGTTAAAGTCAAGACTTATTGCAAAGCTAGAATATACACACTTTTGAGACCGAGAGAAGATGGGTTTAAAAAATTTATTTTGTGCACGTAACACATTCAGTTTGAGACCGAGAGGAGATAAGTGTAGTTATTAAGTTGAGAAACATTTGATGTACTAAATGTAAGTCTTAAAATTTACCAGGATAGATCACTAGTAAAAGCATACTAAGTTATGAAACCATGGGAAACACAATCCTAGTTTAGTCTTAGTAATTCGATAGACAACTCACCAACTATTAGCATTATTTTCCGTTTAATTTTATTTGCAAACCCCCCTTTCAAGATAATAATTACAAGTTAGCTTATTTTTATCGTTAACATATTGTTTCTGCCTATTCCCTGTGGGATTGACCCCAAATTTTGTTGGGTTACTATATTTGATAGCACCTGCTTTGTACTTCAATTGGGAGGTGTAATTTGAGCGTGATCAAATTTTGGGGCCGTTTCCGAGTAATATGATTAAGAAACGGTTAATTCGTGTATAAGCTTGGCTTGTAGTCTTTATTTCCTACTTATATCACTGTATTTTTTTATCTTTTCCTTCTTGTTTTTGTTTTGTGTTTTTCTAGTTAGTTTTTACTTTTACTATAACATCATGGAATGAAAAGGGGTTAGGTGTTTGCAACCTATATCTTGATGATCCATGTCCACAGTATGGAGGACCCTATTTTTGGCAAGATTGTAAATATGATCCTGGAAGAGATATATGTTCCCTTCTTGTAATATCCCGAGAGCCCTAAGATCAGACCGGATGGTTGAAATGGCAAAAATAGGATTTTTAGCATGAGGTAACAGGATGAGTCGTCTAGTGACTCGTGGGGTGCACCACAAGTCGTTAGGTGACTCGTGGGGAGGAGGATGAGCTTGGTTGGATTTTTGGCTTTAGGGTTGACCATGGGTGAAGCCACGAGTCGTGGTTAACCCCACGAGTCATTAGGTTGGCCGTGGTCAAGGTTTTTCCTTGGATGTTAAAATGTTGGCATTGTTCCCCAAGATTGGTCACCACGAGTCATCGGGTACACCATGAGTCATGGTGTCCCTCGTGGTGACCTGTGATGAGAAATTTCCAGTGTTAGCGATGAGACAGACCACGAGTCGAGGTCAGTAGCCACGAATCATTCAGTCCTTCATTGGGACTGGCAGTGTGGTTTTTCTGCGAAATTTCTATGGACTTTTCCATAATTTCCTAAACTCCTAGACTCTAAACTACACTATTTTGGGCACAGTTTGCATAGAATTAAAGGGATAATCGACTAAATCCCTCTCATTTTCACTCAATTCTCGATCTCCAAATATCAAAAGATTTACACAGACAGTTCTCCCAGAGCAAGCTAGGGCATTCAACTCGTCTTCTCAGATTCTCAAGAGTTTTCTCCAAGATTTCTACACCAGGTATATGAGAATTTAGCAAGGGAATTGTCCTTCCCTTGTGCCCCAAAATCTATCTAAATTTTCTTACTAGTTCTAAGCCCTAAGACTTTCAATTTTAGAGGAATTTTTCGGTCATGTTTCGATTAAATCATGTGAAATGTTGTTTATACTATTTGTTACTATATTTCCATTATCTAGTAATCATGTTGACACTTGTTTTCCTAAAAAGTGACTTTAGCGCTGATTCGATAAGTGTAGTACCTGGGGTCCTACATAATTGTATAGACATAATGTTGCTTGACCCTATTACTATTGGAAATTACATGTTATTATCATCAGATAAATGCTCAGTCAGTTGCATGCTAGCTCAGGCTCAGACAGAATGTTAGTATCTTCAGTGTCATCAGTAATGTCAACTGATTAGTTTGACTTTAGTTAGTTCTTGAAGTGTCAGTAATGCCTCCCAGTTTTCAGTTCTGAATTATCAATTATTAGTTATCAGTTAGTTCTATAGACGGTTATGACGCTTCCAAATAAGCAGCTCTGACCAATCTTAGGACTACCATTATCAGTATTAGTTAGTTCACCACAGCATTTCTAGACAGATTTTTCCCCCGGCAGTTGATGGAGGCTAAGGTCATAGAGTTCATGAAATTAAAGTAGGGTAATAGGACCGCGGGGGAATATGCTTTGGAGTTCACTCGGTTGTCGAGGTATGCTCCAAAGATGGTAGACGAGCCAAGGGATCACATGCTTAAGTTCATCAACGGGGTATCAAACATGGTACTTAAGGAGTACAGGACCGTGATGCTCATAAGGGATATTGACCTCTCCAGCCTCATTGTTCATGCCTAGAAATTGAGGCAGAAAAGTTGAAAGATATGGAGTGGGAGAACAAGAGGGATAGAATGGGTCAATCAGATTATGGCCACCAAAGGTCTGGCAGTAGTAGCCGCCCACAGCAGCAACAGCATAGGGCTCCAACACTCACCTCAACCAGCGCCCCTACTTTCCAGTCCTGCAAGGATCAAAAGGGTGGAGCATATGGGTCTCAGTCCCAGAGTTACAATGCCAGAAACCACTACCCAGCTTGTCCTAATTGTGGTAGAAACCATCAAAGTGAATAACTCCAGCACAAAGAGGGTTGCTTTGATTGTGGGCAGCTAGGTCATAGACTAAAGGAGTGTCCGTCAGCAGGACGGGGGAAATCGTAGTCTACTACTTCAGCACTCTAGTAGGTCGTCCAGCTCAGCAGGGTTACACTTCAGGTACGAATGGCAGTAAGCGCCAAAATCATTTTTATGCTTTGTCGTCTCGTCAGGATCAGGAGAGCTCACCTGACATGGTCATGAGTATGTTACATCTCTTCCATATAGATGTGTATGCCCAACTAGATCCAAGAGCCACACTATCATTCGTGACTCCCTATGTGGCTGTGCAGTTTGAAATCAATCCAGAAGTCCTCTCAAAATAATTCTTAGTCTCTACCCCAGTTGGTAAGTCAGTTAGAGCTAGCCGGGTGTATGGAAACTGCCCAGTCTCAGTATTGGATAAAGTCATTCCAGTTGATCTAGTAGAATTAGACACGGTCAATTTTGACCTCATTCTTGGCATGGATTGGTTACACTCTGGTTATGCCTTAGTCGACTACAGAACTAGAGTCGTCAGATTTTAGTTTCCAAATGAACCATTTTTAGAATGGATGGGTAGTAGTTTGATGCCTAAGGGTCAGTTTATTTCCTACCTTAAGGAAAGGAAGATTATTTCTAAATGGTGCATCTATCACCTAGTTTGGGTCAAAGATTCCAGTTCCAAGACCCCAACTATCCAATCAGTTCCAGTTGTCAGCGAATTTCCTGACATGTTTCCCAAAGATCTTCCCAGAGTCCCTCCAAATCAGGAAATAGAATTCGACACAGACCTTCTTCCATACACTCATCCCATCGTTGTTCCTCCTTAAAGAATGGCTCCAGTTGAGCTTAAGGAGTTAAAGGAACAACTAAAGGACTTTCTTGATAAGAGTTTCATCAAGCCCAACATCTCTCTATGGGGTGCTAAGTGTTGTTCATGCGAAAGAATGATGATACTCTCAAAATGTGTATCGACTACCGTGAGCTGAACAAAGTTACAGTTAAGAACATGTATCCCCTACCCAGGATTGATGATTTGTTCGATGAGCTTCAAGGAGTCAGTTGTTTTTCCAAAGTAGATCTCAGGTTGGGGTATTATCAGCTTAGAGTCATAGAACGTGACATATTAAAAACAACTTTCAGAACTCGGTATGGTCACTATAAATTCATGGTTATGTCCTTTGGACTAACTAGTGCCCCTACAACTTTCATGGACCTAATGAATAGGATTTTCAAGTAGTATCTAAATATGTTCGTCATTGTATTCATTGATGACATTATAGTATACTCTAAAAATGAGGAAGAGCATGCTAACCATCTGAGGATAGTGTTACAAATGCTTAGAGAACGCCAGTTGTTCGCTAAATTCAGCAAATGTGAATTCTAGTTGAAGTCTATGGCTTTCCTTGGTCATGTGGTTCAGGTGAGGGTATTTAGGAGATCCTCAAAAGATAGCGGTGATGAAATACTATCCAATACCTACTTCCCCAATAGATATCAAAAGGTTCCTAGGTCTAATCGGTTATTACCGATAATTTGCAAAAAGATTTTCCCCTATTGCGTCTCCTCTGACTATTCTAACTCAAAAAAGGTTGAAGTATTAGTGTTCTCTTCTGACTAAGTTAAATCATAAAAGGTTGAAGTTTTAGTGGTCTCTTCTGACTAAGTTAACTCAGAAAAGGTTGAAGTTTTAGTGGTTAGATGCATGTGAGAAGAGTTTCCAAGAGCTGAAGACTCGACTCACTACAACTCCAATTTTGACCTTACAAGAAGTAACAGATGGGTTTGTGGTCTACTGTGATGCTTCAAAAGTTGGCCTCAGTTATGTTCTTATGCAGCGGGGTAAGGTGATAGCTTACGCCTCTAGACAGCTTAAGTTTCATGAAAAGAACTATCCGACTCATGATCTTGAATTGGTAGCAGTAGTGTTTTCTTTGAAGATATGGAGGCATTACCTCTATGGGGTTCATGTGGATGTTTTCACCGACCAAAAGAGCCTTCAGTATGTGTTTAGTCAGAAAGACTTGAATCTTCATCAGGAGAAGGTGGTTGGAGTTATTGAAGGATTATGACATGAGTGTGCTATACCACCTGGAAAAGGCCAATATGGTGGATGATGCCCTAAGCAGGATGTCCATGGGGAGCGTTGCTCATGTTGAAGAGGGTAGAAAGGAGTTAGCAAAAGATATTCACAGGTTAGCTCGGTTAGGAGTTCAGTTGATTGATTCAGCTGAGGGCGGAGTAGTACTTCATAGTGGGTCAGAATCTTCGTTAGTTGTTGAAGTTAAGTCAAAGAAGGATAAAGATCCCATTCTGCTTAAGCTAGAAAAGCAGTTCTTAGAAAATAAGTGGAGGCTTTCTCCAAAGGGGGAGATGGTGTGATTCGTTACCAGGGCAGACTATGTGTACCAGATATAGGTTACTTGACAACAGATACTGGCAGAAGCACACAACTCTAGATATTCTATCCACCCAGGTGCCACTAAGATGTACCGTGAACTACGGGATATATACTGGTGGAATGACATGAAAAGAGACATTACAGAATTTGTGGCTAAGTGTCTGAATTGCTAGTAGGTTAAGGTGGAACATCAGAGACCTATGGATATGACTCAGGATATCAGCATACCCACGTGGAGGTGGGAAGAAGTGAATATGAACTTTATTACAGGTCTACCTCGTACTAGTCGAAAACATGATTCAATTTGGGTGATAGTAGATCGGATGACCAAGTCAACACATTTTCTCCTAGTTAAAACTACAGACTCAATAGAGAATTATTCTAGGTTGTACATTTGGGAGTTAGTTAGACTACATGCGGTTCCCTTTTCCATCATTGCAGATAGAGGTACTCAGTTTGCCTCGCATTTCTGGAAGCATTTTAGAAAGGACTCGGTACTCAGGTCAAGCTCAGCACAACTCTTCACCGTCAGACCGATGGACAAGCTGAGCGGACTATTCAGACCTTAAAAGATATGCAGAGAGCTTGTGTGATTGACTTTAAGGGCATTTAGGATGATCACTTACCTCTCATCGAGTTTGCATACAACAACATCTACCACTCCAATATTAAGGTGGCCCTATTTGAGGCATTATATGGTAGGAGGTGTAGGTCTCCTATAGGGTTGTTTGAAGTTGTCAAGGTACCTTGATAGGACTAGACTCATTTCATGAAGCTATGAAAAAAGTGTAGCTGACTAGAGAAAGTTTGAAAATAGCTCAGAGCCAACAGAAATCATATACTGATGTGAGGATGAGAGAGTTAGAGTTTGTTTGTAAATGATTAGGTTTATCTGAAAATCTCACCCATGAAAGGGGTGATGAGGTTTGGAAAGAAAGTGAATCTCAGTCCGAGGTATGTCAGACCCTTCAGGATTCTGAGGTGAATTTGCAATGTGGCCTATGAGTTAGAATTACCCTCGGAGTTAGCATCTGTGCGCCCAGTATTCCTTGTATCACTGTTGAATTAGTGCATAGGTGATCTGACCTCAGTTGTACCATTAGACAATGTGGAAGTGAAAGATAGTCTCTCTTACGAAGAAGTCCCAGTCAAGATCCTAGACCATCAGGTCCGTTAGCTGAGGAACAAGGAAATCGCTTCAGTTAAAGTCTTGTGGAGGAACTAGCTAGTTGAGGGAGCCACATGAGAGGCAGAAGCAGACATGATTGCTAATTACCATAACTTTTTCCCTTCTAGTTCAGTTCCAGCATCAAGTATTAAATTCCTCCTTAGTAATATATTTAGTTTCAAGTTTAATTCATGTGCCCCATGTTTCTTTCATATCAATGTATGTATTTGTGGTTCATGAATTCAATTCAGCCATGTAGTTCAATATGGAGTTACTCACACCATCAGTTATCAGCTTTAAATATTCGGTATTTGCTATGATGATTACATTTATCAACTTTTCAGTGTGTTTAGCAACATTTGGGGATGAATGTTCTCAAAGGGGAGATATTGTAATACCCCGAAAGCCTTAAGATTAGACCTGAGGGCTGAAATGGAGAAAATAGGATTTTCTACACTAGGTCATAGGACTAGTCATCCAGTGACCCGTGGGGTGCACCACGAGTCGTTAGGTGACTCGAGGAGAGGAGGATGAGCTTAGTTGGATTTTTGGCTTTAGGGTTGATAAAGGGTGAAGCCACGAGTCATGGTCAACCCACGAGTCATTAGGTTGGTCGTTGTCAATGTTTTGTCTTGGATGTTTAAAATTTGGCAGTGTTCCCCATGACTAGTCACCACAAGTCGTCGGCTACACCACGACTCGTGGTGTCCCTCGTGGTGACCCATGATGAGAAATTTCCAGTGCTGGTGATGAGACAGACCATGAGTCGTGGTGAGTAGCAATGAATCGTCCAGTCCCTCATTGGGACTAGCAATGTGATTTTTGTGGGAAATTTTTATAGACTTTTCATTGGGACTGGCAGTGTGCTTTTTGCCGAGAATTAAAGGGATAATCGACTAAATACCTCTCACTTTCACTAAACTCTCAATCTCTAAATATCAGAAGTATGATTTACGCAGATAGTTCTCCCAAAGCAAACTAGGGCATTCGACTCTTCTTCTCAGATTCTCAAGAGTATCCTTCCCTTGTGCTCCAAAATACATCTAAATTTCCTTACTAGTTCTAAGCCCTGCGACTCTCGAATTATAGGAATTTTTCATTCATGTTCTGATTAAATCATGTGAAATGTTGTTCATACTATTTGTTACTATATTTCCATTATCTAGTAATCATGTTGACACTAGTTTTCCTGAAAAATGACTTTAGCCTGAATTTGATAAGTGTAGTACCTAGGATCATGCATAATTTTATAGACATAATGTTGCTTGACTCTATCAGTGTTTGGAAATTCCATATTATTATCCTCAGATAAATGCTTAGTCAGTTGCATGCTAGCTTAGGCTCAGACAGAATGTTAGTATTTTCAGTGACTTTAGTAATGTTAGCCGATTAGTTTAACTTTAGTCAGTTCTTGAGGTGTTAGTAATTCTTCGTAGTTTTCAATTCTCAGTTATCAGTTATCAGTTAGTTCTATAGATGGTTACGAAGCTTCTAGATAATCTACTCTGACATGTCTTAGGACCACCATTATCAATATCATTTAGTTCTATATACGGTTACGATGCTTCCAGATAAGTAGCTCTGACTAGTCTTAGAACACTAGTTACAGTATCCGGTCCGATAAGACTCTTAGGGTACTTTCAGATAAGTATCCCTGACTTAGTCTTGGGCCCCAACTTTGAGTTATCATCTAGGTAGTTGTAGTCATATTAGGACTATCCAGTGGGAGTAGAACTTAGCACCGAGAGGGCTTGGGGTTCCAGCGTACCCAGGTTCCCAGAACTACGTTGCCACCGTAGGTTTTTTTTGACCGAAGGAGCCCAGATTTGTCATCACCCAGTTCATGCCTTTATACCCTAGAAAGGTATATTGGATCCTATCGATGGGCGTATACATCAAATGCCATGTTTAGCTCACGTGGTTATATGTCAGTTATAGACTCTCCCACTAGTCAATACAGTCTTAGTTCAGTTCAGTTCAGTTCAGTTCAGTTTAGCTCAGTTCGGTATCTCATATCCAGGATATGTCTATTACCATCAGCCAAGGTAATTATTGACCATATAAGTTATATTTTAGTTGTATAAGTTTTCAGTATTTTAGTTGGTAATTTCATGTCATTTCAGTTCAATTACTTGTTCTTTCATGCTTATTATATCTCTCACTTACTCAGTACATTCAAAGTACTGAAGCATACCTTCCATGTTGTATCATATCATGATACAGGTGCAGGTTCTCAGTCCCAACATCGTCAGTAGTTCCCACAGATGATATCAACAGCAGCATTTGGTGAGCCCTCATCCTTCGAGGATGATATTTACTTTTAGTTAGTCCTTTACAGTCAGATTTTAGAGTTAGCTAGGGGCTTGTCCCAGCAACTCGTCATTTAGTAGTTGACTTTCGGACATAGATATAGATATTCAGTATTGTTTTGCAAATGTATTGACTCTTGTCAAACCAGTTTTCTTAAATGGTTTTATTAATTTAAAGCTTCCTCTTATGTTTACCCAGTTTACCAGTATAATGATAGACCATGGGTTGGCTTGGGGTCACTTGTGGATCAAGTACCATGTCTCGTCTAGGGTATAGACTCGGGTCGTGACACTTCTCACTTCTATGATGAATTCAAATTGCACTTTATGTGGTAGTCAAGGTGGACATGCGGGTGATTGCCCCAATTATTTCGCTTATCAACTCAGTTGCTATAATAAAAATTCTAGTTGTGCTTCTGAGTTCGACAGGAATGATGACATGGCATGTGAAGGACAAAGCACTACAATTGAACTAATGGAAGCCATGCTCCAAGCTTTTTTAGAGCGGGAGTCTAACTTGAAGAAGGATGCGGATTCCTCAATGCCCATGGAATTGTTTATTCCTCAAGAAGAAAGGGTTGAAGAAGAGATTTCGAGCTCAATGGATGAGTCAAAATATATTTATGATCACAATAAAAATTGTGGAATTAAAGAAGAGGAACAATTTGAAGAAGAAATCTCTAGCTCTTAAAGAGAAGAAGTTGAGGAGATATTGAGAGGCATAATGGAAAAGAGTGAACAATGGGGTCGAGCATTGACTAATTGGTGGGAAAAAGTGCAACATGATGATGAGGAATTTATCCAAAATATGGAGTTTTCCATGGAAGGATTTTTTCAAGAATTACAAAGTTCCCACCATGAATCAAAACTTGACCAAGTGGAAACTGTAAGCGATGGTTGTCAAACAACCAACCAAATAATAATGCAAGATGCTGAAATTGAAAAAGTGAAACTAGAGTAGCAAAGAGAGGTCGATCAAATAATTTTTGAGGACTCTAATGCATTTGAGAGTGAGGATGTCAAGAAGGAAGCATGCTTGAAAGTGTAGCTACTTAGACCACGTTCCAATCACTTTTCAACATTGTACTTGGTTGACGATATGAGAATTGACGCAATCGATTTTATGGAGGATTTTGGATAGGAAAATCAAAGTTGCATCATTCTAAAGTTTTTCATGCCAACAGGGAAAAATCACATCCCTCCTTTAAGGGCCAAGATATGCAATATGCGACATCTATTGATTGGTGCATATATCTTTATGCCAGCACCCCTCGAGAAGAGTAGAAAATTGGAAAAGTAGTTAGGGGTGCAATTCATAAGTTCAAAGTGGAAAGAAAAATGGTAAAATTTATGACGTCGTGTAGTTACATTAAATCAATCTCCACTTAGGAGGCAACCCAAGATAATTTTTTTCTTTTTGAGAGTTGACGTGTTTGTTTAAGTGTGTAGAAGTTACGTCATAAATAATAATTTTTGAGCATGAATGTTGAAAATGAGATGCAAAAAGATAGTTCGTAATGCGGATGGCTTGTCCAAGAGAAAAAATAAAGCAGGAAGAAAAGAAAGAAATCTGAAGTAAAAACGGATTAAAAATGAGAAATCATAAAAGGAAATTAAGTAGGAAGATAAATGAAGGAAAATGGTTATAATATTGATATTTATTAAAGGAAAGTTGCAAAGTAAAGTTTGCATTTGCAAAGCGAAGATAACATTAACAAAGGCGGCTGGCAGCCGCAATTCGTGAAGCAATGTAAAGCAGCAAGCACCGCATCGCATAGCATACTCTGCGCTTTGATCATCATGACGCGAGGTGCCAATTGAAGATAAAAAATTATTTCCTAATTTATTTTGTGTGGTATTTTTTTCTACACTTATAAATAGTCTTTAAAAATATTTTAAAACACAACTGTTACTGACGGAAATGACACCGAGATATGGAAGCTGCTTTTGCTCCCACAGAGGATGAGGACTAGAGGCCCAGGGAGTTCTTCTTTCACTGTTTTACTTTATGCTTTATTGTTTTAGCACTGGGGATAGTGTGGGGTGGGAGAAGTAAACTTCATTCTACCATACATTCTTTAATTGCTAAATTTATACATGGTGAGCCTAGGTTTTTTATGGACATGACTTATCTTGCGTACTTGTTTGTAGTAGTTTTTTTAGTTTTTTTCTGAGTTCCTCTTAATTTCTGTTTTCGGCACTTTTTCGGTGGATAGTCCCTTAGAACCAAGTAGAGGTTCTAGATTTTTTTTAGTCATAGAGTCATGACCTTTTCGAATAATGGATTTATGATGACCATCTTAAGAGAAAATTAGTCATTAGGAGAACAAGAACTTGAACCTTACGAATGCTAGGTGCTTCACTTAGGTATCATTGAGACTTTGAAAAATTCACTCTAAAATGCATGAAAAAGGTAGAAACACTTAGACTTTTGAAACTTGACTCTTGTATTTGAAAAAGTGGGCTTAATTATGCTATACATGCGATATGGATATATGAGTTTATGTAATCTTGATTGCTATTATTGGACCATTTGTGCCATTGTGTGAGTAATTTTTGTGTACTTCATGCTCGCAAATTGATGTCTAGAACTTGCCTAGTGTATATGCAAAATGAAATAAGAATGATGAATATAGGAAATGATATCGGCATTTCTTCTGTAGCCTATTTATATCAAATTTTTACCTAACTTGATTATAATTGTCCTAATTAGCCATTTTAAGCCTTAGCCTATTCTTTTGATAGCCATATTACAAGTTTAATCCTTTTCTTTTCTATTGGTTTTACTTGACCCAAATGACTTCTAGAGCACTTTAATGAAAATATTTGCATAAAAGGTGCATAATTGGAGAAATGAAGGGAAAAGCTAAAAGAGTGGAAATTAGAAGATAAGAAAAGGGCGAAATTTGCTAAACAAGGAGGGTGATGTTAGTGGAAAAGAAAAAGAAGAAAGAGCTTTGAAGAGAAGAACAGAAAGAAAAAAAGTTTTTGAATGAGCTTAAAGTAAAATATCTCGACTAGTCACCTAAGTTGTAAATTGAAAAACAAAAGGAGGTATAAGGATAAAAATAGGAAATTGAGGGAAGTGCTACAAAAATCAAAGAGTTGTGAATTATTAAAGTGCTTAGGGAGATCAGTCACTATCTTGGCCAAATAGTTCCTACCCTTCCCTTAGCCTACATTACAATCATCTTAAGTCCTAGTAAGGGCATCTCTCCAAATAGTGAGGGGCACAATGGTAATATTTTGGTATATCTTGATTGCTAAATTACATATGATTTATATTGGCCCAAATATATCTTGCTGAATTAGTTCTAAAAGCTATGTGATTTCGAATATTGGCATTTTAATGTTGATCCTATATTCATGTAAGTGAAATGTTTGAGCTTTATTGGTTTGTCTAATGATCCTATATGTAAGTAGACCTGTTCGTAGGGTGAATTTTGTGCTTGAATATGAGAAGGGAAGTAGTAGATTATTCGACAATGAACAATAGTTTAAGCGTGGGGTGGTGATGAATGGTGAATTTACGCGTTTCTTAACCATATTTTGCCCATACTTTACTATGTTTTGAGAATAAATTATGTGTGTTTTCATGTGTTTTATGATATATTTGTGAAAAAAGCTAAAACAGGGTGTTAGATGCTTTTAGGTATAAAAGTGATGAATTTGGGCTTAAATGTAGCTTAAAAGTGCAAACAGAGTTGACGGAGCAAGTATATAAAAGTTGGCAGTGCATAGGCATAGCTGTGCTATGACCTGGACGTCACACAGGCCAATCTAATGCACCAAGTAGCATGGTGCACCAGTGATGCAGCACTATGAGAGGCACGACGTGCCACATGGTTCCATATGGTCAGAAAAGTCAAATTCCAATACTACTAGGAACAGAAGTTGCAAACCCAATTCAAATCAAGAAGGAACAATGAAGGTTGAATCCACTATTATAAATACCCTTTAATAACATGTTTTAGGTGTCAATTTTTAGTCCAAAAATTTGTCTAAGATTCGAATATTGTAGCCTTGTAGTGTTGTTGCACAATTCATACTTTGAGAAATTGTGTAATAGTTTAGTTGATAATTGTTGGAAATTCATCAAGTTCTTGTGAAACCTTTTAGCTTGGAGATTTTGTTGAACAAGTATTTATTGAAATAAGTATTTCATTATGGCTTCTTCTACATCTTCTATTTGTTTTCTCATAAACATGAGCGGCTAAATCTCTTAGGCTACGGTTGTGGGAACCATGATGGATTAACGAATAAAGGCATAATAAAATAGTGATTTTTAACTGGTGAATTAAGTGGATTGTTATTCTCTTCATTTTAATTAAGTTTTAGTGATTGCAAAGATCGAAACAAGCCTATATCTTCAACTTGCCCTACCATGGAGGTTGAAGTTAGGAAAAAGAGTAACAATGGAAATTCAATTTTAACAATTCTCATCTTATTAACTTGAGCTCTAACCGAGGATAATTAAAGTCAAGAATCATTGCAAAGATAGAATATACACACTTTTGAGACCGAGGGGAGATGGGTGGAAAGCATCTAATGTCTATTGGCACACGTAACGCATGCACTTTGAGATAGAGAGGAGATAAGTTTAGTTCTTAAGTCAAGAAACATTAGATGTACTAAAAATAAGTCTTACACAAAAATTTACTAGGATAGATCACTAGTAAAAGCCTACTAAGTTATCAAATCTTGGGGAACAAAATACTAGTTTTGTCTTAGTAATTTGATAGACAACAACCATTAACATTATTTTCTTTTTAAATTTATTTGCAAACCCCCTTTTTGAAATATTGATTATAAGTTAGCTTATTTTTATTGTTAACATATTATTTCTTCCTATTCCTTGTTAGATCGACCCCAACCTTTGTTGGGTTACTATATTTGACAGCGACTGCTTTATACTTCAATTGTAAGGTATAATTTGAGTGTGATTAGTCACAATCAATAATAAGTATCCCCTCCCTAGGATTGATGACTTATTTGACCAGCTTCAGAGTGCCAAGTTCTTTTCAAAGATAGATCTCATATCCGGCTATCACCAGCTCAACGTTAGGAAGAGTGACATTCGAAAGAAAATCTTCAAGACTAGGTATGGTTACTATGAGTTTGTAGTTGTATCTTTTGAACTAACGAATGCTCCAGTAACTTTCATGAATTTGATGAACACGGTATTCAAGTAGTACTTGGATATGTTTGTATGTCTTCATAGTTGATATCCTTATATACTCTCAGAGTGAGGAGGAGCATACTACTCATTTAAGGATTGTGTTGCAGACTCTTAAGGATTGTCAGCTATTTGCTAAGTTTAGCAAGGGTGAGTTTTGGCTGAATTCAGTTGCATTTTTTGGTCATGTGGTGTCTAGTGAAGGTGTTTAGGTAGACCCTAAGAAAATTGAGGCGGTGAAGAACTGGCCTAGAACTATTAGCCCTACCGAAGTTAGGAGCTTTTTGGGCTTAGTTGGTCACTATAGAAGGTTCGTAGAGGGATTTTCATCCATTGTTGCACTATTAACTAAGTTGACATTGAAGAAGGTCAAATTTCAATGATCTGATGAGTGTGAGAAGAGCTTTCGGGAGTTAAAGACTTGACTCACTTCATCTCCATCATTGACCCTTCTAGAGGGCGTGGATGGCTTTGCAGTATTTTGTAATGCTTCATGGATTGGCCTCGGATGCGTGTTGATTCAAAATAGAAAGGTCATTTCTTATGCTTCTAGATAGCTTAAGACTCATGAGAAGAATTACCCGACGCATAACATTGAGTTAGCAACAGTGATGTTTGCTTCTAAGATTTATAGGCACTATTTGTATAGGGTGCATGTGGATGTGTTAACAGACCATAAGAGACTCCAATATGTATTTACTCAGAAGGACATAAATTTGTGGAAAAGGAGATGACTTGAGCTTTTCAATATCTATGACATGAGTATCCTTTACCACCCGGGTAAGGCCATTGGTGGCTGACGCTCGTAACGGTCTGTACATGGAGAGTGTGTCCCATGTAGAGGATAGGAGGAAAGAATTGGTGAAAGATGTCCATAGGCTTGCTCGTTTAGGGGTTCGCCTTACTGATTCAACAAATGGTAGTGTTAATTTTCAAAATCAGTTGGAATCTTCATTCGTGATGGAAGTTAAAGTAAGGAAAGGTAAGGATCCTATCTTAGTGAAGTTTAAGGAAGTTGTCTTAAATCAGAAAGTTTAGGTTTTCTCCTGGAGAAGATGGTGTACTTCGATATCTAGGCCAATTATGTGTTATGAATGTGGATGACTTGAGAGAGGCTCATAGTTGTTGATATTCTATCCATCCAAGTTCCATAAAGTTGTATCATGATCTACTGGAAGTATATTAGTGGAATGTCATGAAGAACATTGCAGAGTTTGTGGCTAAGTGTCCGAATTGCCAGAAGGTGAAGGTTGAGCATCAGAGGCCAGGAGGTATGCTATAGGATATCAGTATTCCTACATGGAAGTGGGAAGAGATCAATATGGACTTCATTATAGGGTTGCCTCGTATTTGTCGATAACATGATTTTATATGGGTGATTGTGGACTAGATGACCAAGTCAGCATATTTCCTACCAGTGTAACACCCCAGAACTTCCTAACACTAGCCTTTAGATCTAAAACTTGATCCTTCAAAAAACTGAGAAAAAGATCTCAGTACGATTCACAGTACGATTTGTACAATTAAGGTATAGATCGTACCTAGACTCGTAATAAGAGGATGGAGAAGAACAACGAATGAGGTTGGAGAAACCATGACTTCGTGTTACTAATTGTATTATCCTAGTACGGATCGTACTCACCAGTCATGGAAAAAGTTTAGCACAATGGTAAGGGAAATCCCAGGTATCGGGGTACAGTGGTATGACCAATTGGATGAGTCATAAAAGAGATTAAAGTAAGTCTCAAAAGTAAGCTACGAATCATAGCAAGACTCATGGTATGTTGGTACGGGCCACAATAAGCATCCTTGGAAACTTTAAAGAAATGGGTTGAAGTAGAGTCCCTAACCACGAGAGGTAGTACGGATCATAGGATTATGGTACGACCCGTAGGTTGAGTTGTACCACCTGTCGGGCAGAAATTTTAAAGACGTTTCCAGGGGAATTTTTGTAACTTCCCATCATTTTAATGCCTAAGTTTCGTCCTTTGGGGTTCATTTAGAATGGAATTTAGGGAGGATTGACTGATTGTTTTCTTATTCTCAAACTCTTAGAAACAATACAAAGAACTTAGACGGTTCTCTTAGATCAGGACTAGGGCTTCAATTCTTCTCAACCTTTCCAAGAAGTTTCTTAGGGGAATTTCTACTCTAGATATGTGGAATTTCAATAAGGAAATTGCACTTCCCTTGTGCCCTAAAATTCTTACAGAAAACTTTATCATTTCTAGCCCTATAAATATAGAAACTAGGGTTGTTCTTCAATTAAATTAGGAAATTTCCTTCTTGATATAATTCTTGTGATTCTTGAAGATTTCTACCAGCTATAATTTATATCGATATCCTTTTCCATGAATATATGTTTTATCCCTAATCCTCAAATGTGGTTTGAAATGAATCTTGCATAATTGACAGTCCTGATATGAATGTTGCTTGATTTTGATAGTTTCTTTTAAATCACCATGATAGTATAGATATGTGATCAGAAATTAGATAATGGCTTGTTCAGTTAGTACTTAGCATTCTCAGTATTCTATAGAAATGTTAGCTGATCAGTTTGATTATAGTCAGTCTTTTGAGGAGTTCAATAAAACTTTGTTGTCTTAGTTAATCGGTCTTCATATTGTTCTTTAGAAGGTTACGTCGCTTTCAGATAAAGAAACTTTGACAAGTATTAGAAACCTATATTTCAGTTATCAGGTCCTCAATACTCTCAGAACTCTTTTAGATAAGTGGTCCTGACTTGAGTCTTAGGACATCAAGTTCGAGCTATCAACTTAGCAGACAAACTTAGTATTTATAGTGGGAGTAGAACTTAGCACCGAGTGGGTCGGGGGTCAGTGCACACAGGTTTCCAGAACTACATTACCACCATAGGTCATTAGCCCGAATAGGCCTCAGATAGTGATCACCACACTCAGCTCCTATACCCTGGCAAGGTATATTGGGCCTTCTCTGATGGGGGGTATATATCAGACTCCATGTCTAGCTCATGTGCTGATATGTCGGTTATAGTCTCTCCCATAGTATAGCAAACGATAGCAGTATAGCCCAGTATAGTCTCAGTTTCCATATCAGTCCAGTCCTCCAAATTTTAGGATATGCTTTTGACCTTCAGACATCTTTGGTGTTTGCAGTATTTATGATTCCTTTTATGGTCTTTTCTTGTTCTTTTTTCAGTTTAGCTTATAGATTTTTAGTACTAGTATGTTTACTTCATATTCCTCATACTTTGTACATTCAAAGTACTGATGCATATTTTCTATGTTGTATCATCTCATGATACAGGCGCAGGTTCTCGGTCTCAGCGCGTCAATAGTCTTTCTCCGATGACATTCAGCAGAATTCTATAGTGAGTCCTCATCTTATGAGGACGATAGTTCTGTATTCTGCTGAATGTCACCGGAGAAGAACTATAATGGTGCTGAGACTGAGAACTTGTTAATGTATCATGAGATGATACAACATAGAAAATATGCATCAGTACTTTGAATGCACTGAGTATGAGGAATATGAAATAAACATACAAGTACTGAAATTTTTTAAGTTGAACTGAAAAAAAGAACATGAAAAGGCCATAACATGAATGATAAATACTGTAAACACCAAAGTTGTCTGATGGTCAAAAGCATATCCTGAAATTTGAAGGACTGGACTTAGATAGAGATTAAGATTATACTAAGTTATATTGTGCAATCATGTGCTATGCTGTGGGAGAGACTATAACAAACATATCACCACGTGAGCTAGACATGGAGTCCGATGTATACTGTAATACCCCGAAACATTCCTAGACTAGACTCAGATCTTGCAAGAAAAATCCAAAAGAAAATAAAAAAATGCCTCAAAACGACTGAGACAACGAGTCATGGTTAGCTCCAACAACTCATTGTGTCAGTTGTGATCAACATGCTTTGGTCTCTCGGGGACCCACAAGACAAGGAATGACCCGTTGTGAAAAACAATGAGTCGTCCTGTCAGTTGTTATTTCCCTAGCACATAAATCTTTTTCAGGAACCCACGACTCAACCAATGAGTCGTTTTCAGAAACAACGACCCATTGTGAGAGTCGATGGGTGAAAACCTAGAAATTCCATTCCAATGATGACAAGTGGAAACAACTACCCGTTGTTTCCCACAACGAGTCATTGGCATCACCCGTCGTTGCAACTTAGAGCATTTTCAGAAATCCTTCCAGTGAACCTAATGACTGGACACAATGACCTGTTGGTTCCACCAATGAGTCGTTATGTCACCCATCGTCAGAGCCTCCAGGTTTTCTCGTTTAGTGGCCACGAGAGAAACCAACCACCCGTTGGTTCATCCAATGAGTCGTGGTGACCCCCATTGCTAGATCCAATGTGTTCTAATTCTAGGCAGTGGGACCAATGAGAGGTCCCAATGAGTCGTGATCACAACCAATGACTCGTTGAGTGGCCCATTGGGACCCTATCGGCTAGTTTTTAGATTTTATTTCCAGTATTATTTTTGTAATTTCCCACCTATTTATTCCCTAAACTATGTCATTTTGGGTTTTAATCAAGGGTTTTAAAGGGGCAACCGATGGTTTATTTTATTTCTCACATCCCCTCAAAACTTAGAACGTAGAATTATCTCAGAAAGACTCAGAGAAAAAGCTACGACAATCGAATTCTCCTCAGATTTTCAAGGGATTCTCTCAGGGATTTCCATCACCAGGTATGTGGGAATTCAGTAAGGGAATAGTTCTTACCTTGTGTCCCTAAAATATTCTCTATCTTCTCTATCAGTTCTAGCACTGAACTATCAAATGTGAATAAATGATATGTCAGACTTCGTTTATAGCATGTGGAATATTGTCTATATTGATTATTGTCATTTTTCACAACCTAGTTATCATGTTAGTGCTCATTCTTGTAAGGATGGTTTTATCCCTGGTTATGAATTTAGTAAACTCGAATTTCGCCTGTTGGACTAGTTCTTCCTTGTGGCTTGATTTTATCAGTTGGGTTTCCCATATTGCTAGAAAATGTTGAGAATTCAGTCAGATGCTTGTTAGTCCAGTAGCCGATGCTTGTTAGTCCGGGGCCCCTCACTAATTATTAGCATATCCGGTTTAATCCGAAATTGTCACTAATCAGTTTGACTATAGCTAATCTGTGAAGCCTTAGTTATCAGTATTAGACTTAGTATCATATTTTAGTGGTTCTTTAGGTGGTCATGAAACTTTCAGATAAACATCTCTGACTAGACTTGGGACCCCAGCTTCAGATTATTGTTTGTTATTTAGACGGTTACGACGCTTCCAAATAAGAAGCTCTAACTAGTCTTAGAACATCAGTTACAGAATCCGGTCTGATAAGACTCTCAGGGTACTTCCAGATAGGTATTCCTAACTTAGTCTTAGGCCCCAGCTTGAATATCACTAGTAGCCGCCTAGACTATCTAGTGAGAAAATTTATCACCTGAGTGCCGAGTTCCAACGCACCCAGGTTCCCAAACTACGTGACCACTGTAGGTTATATTTTTATTGGCCTCATGGCTCCAGACCTATGATCACTTAGTTCATGCCTTTATACCCTACAAGATATATTGGGTCCTACCGATGGTGTGTATATATCAAAATCCCCATCTGTACTCACGTAGTTGTATGTCGGTTATAGACTCTCCTACAAGTCAGCTCAGTTCAGTCTCATAGTATTCAGTTCAGATCAGTTCAGTATAGTATTTCAAACTAGTATCTTAGATTTAGGGCATGTCTTTGATTATAAGATGTGGTCATTTTGACCATCTTAGTATATCACAAATATCTGGGTCAGCTTGGTCATTGTACGGTTTTTCCAGTTCGCTATTTTATTCCTTGTGTATGGTTTCTCCTACTTACTCAGTACATTCAAAGTACTGTCGCATAACTTTTATGCTATATGGTTTTATGATACAGCCACTGCTCCCGGCCCCAACACTATTAGCAAATCTCGCTCAGAAGCTTTAGCCGCATCATTGGCGAGTCCTCATCTTCGAGGACGAGGATTATTTATTTTTAGTTATATTTTTGTTACACCCTAATATATTCCCTGGCAGCCAGATGGCCTATTCGGTACGTTGTTTAAGCATATTTGAATGCCATACGAAGTAGGAAAAGGCCCGAAAAGATCGAACGTGAAACCTGTCGAACCATCGCGGAAAGAGTCGGGGCAGAACCTCCGCGATGGCGCGTCACGGAGGTGGGCCACCGCGTTGGCTCCTTGACACGTTGGGCCTATCCAGGCCCAAGCATATAAAGCCCCACTTCGGTTTTTAATGATATATCACTTAGATAATTTCCGCAGAACGCAGCGAACAGAGAGAGACGAAGAGGATAATTATATTATCGTTCGATTACGCTGTCAAACGTAGTCCAAATCTAAATTAACCTCAGGTACCGAGGTATTTAGCAGCAGGGAGCATTCCTACGGATTTTGTTTCAAGAAATATGGCCGACTAATCGTCGAGCTACCGGATTAAGGTAAGTAAAATTGCTCCAAACTAGTGTCTATGTGCTCCTAGCCGTAAAGTGAATACTTCTCCCTTCTGAACCTTTGAAAAATAGCAAGTTTTCGACCGTCTTTCGATAAGCCTAAGTTTAGGCTATGAATTATATCAAAAGTGACGTCGTCCTTCAGAATAGTGTTGTATTTAGTACTAATTGACGTATATATGAATGCATTTGGGAGAAATAGCCATGCAATAATTTGAGCCTCGTCCGACAGTCGGATAACTCAAGGTTAAGGTATGTAAAGCAGTTTCCTTGGCAAGTTAGAGGTTTTAGTCGTACAAACTGGCAGTAAACCTGTAATTGAATTCTCGGAGTTGAATGTTGAGTATTGAGTAAGCTTAGTAACCGTTTGCGTTGCCGGACGTGATTCAAATTCGAAAGTTAGTAAAGCATGCGCCAAAGGGCGAATTAGCATTCCAGATTCAGTATAGCCTATTGTATGATTAGCAAGCATGTTGTAGAATAAAAAGAAATAGATTTTCAGAATAAAAGTTGGTAAAGTAAAATCAGATAGATGATGAAGATATGGCTACAGACTAGCCTCCGCATGCTTTATGGCTACGTACTAGCCATTCAGACAGATGAGATATTGGCTACAGATTAGCCATTCAGACAGATAGTATCCTGGCTACAGATTAAATAAACAGTTAAATAAAGATTAAGAAATAAGATAATCAAGAAGAACCGGTATAATACAGAAGAGATTAGGAATAAGAAATCAGATTTTATAGTCTTTTTCAGCTAAACATGCCATATTTATATGTGCTATTTGTTTGTTGAGACTTGATGGCGTGAGGGCCCCTTATTGAGCGTCCTCGCCGCCCCTGGGTTGGTAATCGTGTCACCCACTGAGCGGGTGGGTTTACGTCACTCCAAGGGGTGGCATTCCATCCCCAGCTTGGACGAAGATGGGATGAAGCTTTCCCCATATCGCCTGATCAAGACTACAGCATCAACAAATTCTCGTTGAGTTTGTGTCTGTGGTACTGTCCAAAGCATGTATATTCCCTATTGAGCAAGCCTGTGGAACAGGTACAGTCTCTTTGTTTGTGTAGCCCTGTTGAGTTCATGTCCGGGGAAACAGACTCCATCCGTTATAGATACTGCACAGGAGTCCTCTTGGACTCAGACACGGTTATTTATATCGCGGGCTATGGCCCGAGCCGGAGCCTGTGGGGCCGTAGAGGAGCCCTAGTGAGCAGAAGGAGTGGAGTGACTTACTTTTTGCTGGTTTTGACCCGGGTAGGGGTATATAGATTGTTTTCTTGCTTGGCGCCATCCGGGCTTATGGGGGTTCGTATTGGCTCTTGCTTGCTACTTGTATATCTATGTATGTGCTATATTAGCTACTAGACAAGAGGCCGTCGCGCCTACAGTACACTCGCCCCCATAAAGCATGCATGCCTTGATTCAGTTTATATCAGTTTCTTCAGATTCAGTTATCTCCTGCCATACAGAATTGCTATTTATGCTATCTATATTTAGTTGTTTTCGCTTATATTATTCGAAGTTTGGTATACCAGTACCAGCGGTACTGACACCTGGCGAAGGCCGCATTTGCCCCGCAGTACTCATAGACGAGGAGGCGATCCTCGTGATTCCAGCCAGCTATTGAGTCATGAACCTTACAGTCATCCGGAGTCTGATTTCAGAAGTGTAGCTCTTTTCCTTTTATGTACGTATGGGTGGTAGGTCGGGCCCTGTCCCGATCATTTTTATTGTTACTCATAGAGGCTTGCAGATTGTATATATTATTATATCTCCCGTGGGTCAGTTGGAGCGGTCGTGTGAGGCCGTGTGTAGTCTTGTTATAGCTGTTTAGTATTTCTGTTTATGTTGTCTGGGTGTGGGGCCATAGTTTGATAGTAGTGGTGACCTTGCCAGTCACTTTTCCGTTTCCTATGTTAAGTTTCATGACTAGACAGCATGGTGGCCTTGTCGGCCCGCATAGGCTCCTTGATATTAGGAATGTTTCCTCTGTTAGCTGTTGATGCTTTCGCAGGTAGCTATAGGCCAGTTGGCCAGAGGCTGTATAGCTGCAGCCGTTACATAGCCCTTTGTTTCCAGGAACCTGAGATAGAGCTAGCTAGGCACGAGATGTGCCTAGGCCCACCAGTTAGTAGTCCAGGTCCTTCTAGGGCACCAGTCATACCCCCCCAGGAGGGGCGTGACAATTTTCTTTAGTTAGATTTGTATTTAGCTAAGGGCTTGTCCCAGAAACTCATTAGATAGATGGTTTCTTGGGGAAATAGATAGAGTTTTTAGATTTTCAGTTTTGTTTTTAGTTGTATTAAACTTATGACTTTTAGTTCTCCTTATAAATGTTTTATTTTATTAACTTAAAGCTTCCACTATATTTACTCAGATTACCAGTTTATGATAGACCAAGGTTTAACTTGGGGTTACTTGTGACCCAAGTACCATGTCTCATCCAGGCTATAGACTCGGGGTAAACTTGGTATCAGAGCATTAGAGAATCCTAGGATGTCTGAAAGTCGCGTCGAGTAGAGTCCTCTATGGGTGAGAAGCACGCCACACCTATGATGGGGAGGCTACGAGACATTATTAGGAAAACTCCCTTCTATTCGTACTCTCTATCGTGCATTGAGATTCAATTCCAGAAACGTTCTCCTTAACTCGCGCCTCTATTTCGTATTAGTGAAATCATGCATCACGATGTGGTAAATGAAAGAAGGGCAGGTAAATACCCACTAACCTGCCCCACCACCTGTAGCAGCCCCTCAAGATGACCCAGTGTCCTCTGTAGAGTTCAGGTTGGCTATCCAGCTACTCGCAAAGATAGTTACTAATTAATTGAACCGGTAGGTGGTTCCAGTCAATAATAATGGGTCCAGAGCGCCTAAGTTCGAGACTTCACTCGGATGAACCCTCAGTTTTCCACAAATCTAACGGTGTAATAGGACCCATAGGTGTTCGTGGATGAGATTAGAAAGATCACCCCAATTATGGGAATCAGCTCCTCGAAGAGTGCTGACCTGGCTGCCTACCAGCTGAAAGGGTAGCCTAGATCTCGTAATAAATAATGGAAGGAGGAGAGACCAGTAGGAACAAGATCAAAGAATGGGAGGAGTTCACTATGGCCTTCCTAGACATATTTTTCCCTGAGAGCTCAGAGAGGCAAAAGTGGCGGAATTCATGAATCTGAAATAGGGAAATCGAACTGTGGAAGAGTATAAGGCTAGGAGTTCACAAGGCTGTCTAAATATGCTCCAAAGATGTAGTCGCGCCAAGGGCTCGGAAGCAAAATTTGTTAATGGGGTGTCAAACTTAGTCCTCAAGGAGTATAGGACTGCATGCTTATTAAGGACATTGATCTCTCCAGCCTCATAGTTCATGCCCAACAAATTGAGGCAGAAAAATTAAAAGACTTGGAGCGGGGAGAAAACGGGCAAGAAACCTGCCAGCGTGATTGCGTCACCATAGATCGGTGGTAGTAGCTGCCAATAGCAGCAGTGCAGAAGAGGGCTTCAACATCCACTTCAGCTAGTGCCCCTACATTCTAGTCCCGGCAAGGATCAGAGGGGGCTGAGCAATCTGGTCTACAATCCCAGAGTCATAGCGCTGTAACTCACATGAGCCTACCTAGCTTGCCCTAAGAGTGGCAAGCAGAACCATCCAGGAGGGTGTCTTTGGGACCTATAGGAAAGTTGTTTTGGGTGTGGATAGCTTGGTCATCGACTCAAAGAGTGCCCGTTAGAAGGAAGGGGAAGATCACAATCCACAGCTTCAGCAGCTCCAGTAGGCTAATGAACTGCACGGATGGCGGCCATTGCCAAACCATTTTTATGCCTTATCCTCTTGTCAGGATCAGGAGAGCTCACCTGACGTGGTCACGGGTATGTTACACCTTTTCATCTAGACGTGTATGCCCTACTAGATCCAGGAGAGACACACTTTCATTCATGAGTCCCTATGTAGCAGTCCAACTAACATTAGTCAGAAGTTCTCTCCAATCCATTCCCGCCCACCCTAGTTGGCGAGTCAGTTAGAGCCAGCTGGCTGTATAGAAACTACCCAGTCTCAATCTTGAATATGGTCATTCTAGATGATCTGATAGAGTTAAACATGGTTGACTTTGAACTCATTCTTGGCATAGGGATTAGCTTGCATTCCTGTATTTATGCCTCAATCGACTGCAGAACTAGGGTCGTCAGGTTTCAATTCCCTAATGAGCTGATAGCTTTTAGGAGGACGCACAACAGTTTAGAGCGCCTAAGGGTCGGTTTATTTCCAATCTTAAGGCCATAAAGCTCATTTCCAAAGGTGTATTTATCATCTAGTTTGGGTCAAGGATTCAAGCTCTGAGACCCTAGCTATAGTTAGTTCCAGTTGTAAATGAGTTCCTGATGATGTGTTTTTGGAAGATCTTCCTGAAGTCCTCTTGAGCAGGAAATAGACTTTTCGGTATAGAACTTTTAATGCATATTCAAATTTCATCTCCATCCTCCTTGCATGTAATGGCTCCAGTCGAGCTTAAGGAGTTAAAGGAGCAGATAAAAGACCTTCTTAATAAAGGTTTTATCAGACCCAGCATCTCCCTATGGGGTGCTCTAGAAGTATTCATGTGAAAGAAAGATGGTACCTCTGAGAATGTGCATCGACATCACGTGGGCTAAACAAGGGCAACAAGCAACAGTATCCTCTACCCAGGATTGACGACTTGTCTGATCAACTCTGTGGAGCTAGTTGTTTCTATAAGATAGATCTCAGATCGGGGTATCATCAGCTAAGAGTTAGAGAGTGTGACATAACAAAAACAACTTTCAAAACTCGGCATGGCAACTACAAATTCCGTGGTTATGTCCTCTCGTGATCGACTAATGCCTCGCAGCCTTCACTCTAATCTGATGAATAGAGTCTTCAAGCAATATCTAGATATGTTCATCATTGTCTTTGACGATGACATTCTGGTATACTCCAAAAATGAGGGAGGAACATACTAATCACCTGAGAATAGTGCTTCGTATGCTTAGAGACCGCACTTGTTTGCAAAATTTACCAAATGTGAATTTTGGTTGAGGTCCGGTGACTTCCCAGTACGTGGTCTCGGGTGAGGGTATTCAGGTAGATCTCAAAAGATAGCAGCGGTGAAAGATCATCCAAAACCTATCTCCCCAATCGAAATCAAAAGTTTCTTGGGTCTAGCTGATTATTACCGACGCTTTGTGGAAGGTTTTTCCTCTGTTGCATCTCCTTTAACTAAGTTGACTCAAAAAAAGGTGAAATTCAGTGGTCAGATGCCTGTGAGAAGAGTTTCCAGGAGTTGAAAACTCGACTAACTACTACTCCAGTTTTGATCTGGGAGAAGGAACTAATGGGTTTGTAGTGTATTGCGATGCTTCTAGAGTTGACCGATTGCATTCCTGATGCAGCTGGGTAAGGTGGATAGCCTACGCCTCCAGACAGCCTGCTCATGAAAAGAACTATCAGACTCATGTCCTGAGCTGGCAACGGTTTTTGCATTGAAAATATGGAGGCACTACCGTACAGGGCTTACGTGGATGTTTTCACCGAACACAAGAGCCTTTAGTATGTGTTCAGTTACAAAGATGTAAATCTTCACGTAGAAGGTGGTTGGAGTTACTGAAGGACTATGACATGAGCATGTTGTATCACCGGCAAAGCCAATGTGGTGGTTGATGCCCTAACAGAGTGTCTATAGGGAGCGTGGCTCATGTTGAAGAGGGCAAAAAGGAATCTGCAAAGGATATCCACAAAGTTAGCCTGGTTTGGGAGTACAGCTGGTTGATACAGCCGAGGGCGTAGTAGTGGTGCAATGTGGATCAAATTTCATTGGTGGTTAAAGTTAACTCAAGGCAGGATGAAGATACATATTGCTTAAACCGGGTTGAGGTGGTTTTTAGGAAAGTGGAGGCTTTCTCCCAGGGGGGAGATGGGTACTCCGTTACAAGGGTAGGTTTTGGGTACCGGATGTAAGATTTGAGACAGAAGATACTGGATGAAGCACACAGTTCGAGATATTCCATCCACCTAGGTGCTACTATGATGTAGCATTATTTATGGATATTTACTGGTGGAACAGCATAAAGACAGACATCATAGAATTTGTAGTTAAGTCCCTGAACTGCCGCAGGTCAAAGTATACTCACAGACTCGGGAGTAAAGTGACTCAGATATTTACCACCTACAAGGAAGGGGGAAGAAGTAAATATGGATTTTATTATGGGTCTACCTTGACTCGTTGGTAGCATTATTCAATTTGGGTGACAGTAGATCGGATGACTAAGTCAGCACACTTCCTCCCACCAAAACTATAGACTCAGTTATGGATTATGCTAGGGCTTTATATTCGGGAGTTGGTGTGATTTCTTGGAGTGAACTTGTCTATCATCTCAGATTGAGGTACCCAGTTCACCTCTCATTTTTGGAAGACTTTTCAGAAGGAACTCGGTACCCAAGTCAAGCCTAGCATGGCTTTTCACCTACAGACAGATGACAAGATGAGTTGGACTATACAAACTTTAGAAGATATGCTGGGAGCGCTGGGCAGGGTGATTTATTTCAATTACAGTTGGGATGATCACCTAACTCTCATCGAGTTTGCATACATAACAACATCTATCACTCCATCCATGTTATACCCTGAAGCCCAAAGATCAGACTCGAGAGGTTAAATAGAGAAAATTGAAACTGGGCATTAGGTCCTGCTAGAATGGGTCGATGTGACCCGTAGGAGTAGACCACGAGTCGGATGGACTTGTGCTGAGGCTCGAAGGTGAGTTTGAAATTTGGGATCTAGGGTACTCACGAACATGGCCACGAGTCAGGGTCGACCCCAAAACTCATTGAGCCGCCGTGGGAAGTGGTGATTGAGAAAGTAAAAGAAGAAGGCGTGTACTCATGGAATCCCACAAGTCATGGTCACCACTACGATTCGTGGGTGAGTCGTCACAAGCAGGGAAGTTTGATTGGGATTAAGGCAGTGCATGACGAGTGGTGACGATGAGTGGTGGTCACCGGTAACAATTCGTGATGTCACCGTGACGAGCCCAAATGATTTGTTAAGTAGTGTACTTATCGGACGGCGCTACGAGTCGTGGCCTCGAGGTGAGGAGTCTTCGTGTCCTCGTGGGACTCGACCGGCAATTAGTTTCTGCGAATTTAGTAAGCGATTTTCCATAATCTAAGTGATCCCAAGGCCCAAACTATGTCGTTTTAAGTTATGAATGATGAGTTTTAAAGGGGTTAAGTTCATTTAGGTCATTCTTACTCATGCACAAAGATTGAGAATTAGCAAGGATCAAGCTTGTTTTTCTTCAAGTTTCAATTTTCGTCTTGGGAAATCAGAGAAGTGTAAGAATCAACAACTAACAGGTATGTAGGATTATGAATGGGTGAATCTTTCACACCCATGCCCAATCCCTCTCTAAATCATGAATTTTTGTATATACAATTCTATGGGTTTTAACCCAATGCCATGAAATTCCTAATTCTCTCTCGTGAGTATGATTTAAATATGTTTCTACTATTTAATTAGAATTCATGGGCAAGTTTTATATTATTTTCAATTAAAATCATGTTTCAAGTTTTATGATTTACAATGGCCTATTTATGATAGAATCATGAAAGTTGAGATTTATGATGAATGTTCAAGTATGATGAGATATTATTAATGAAAATAATGTTTTCAAGTTACCTATGTTTATAATCATGTTTTTCATATGAATTGAGTATTTTCATGCATGTTGAAGTATTGGGCAATGCCCACATGTTCAAGTATGATTTATGATTTCCTGAATTAAACTTACCCCATGGTTTTGAGTGAAGACTCAAATTATTTTTCAACTTGTGGTATGGTTTGAGCTAAAGCTTCTCATATGCATAATTTCAGAATTTGAGTTGTATTTTATTATTGAGCTTCATTGAAAATGATGGAGAGAATATGCAAGTTTTCGGGAGTAGTGTCTAGCACCGAGTAGGCTAAGGGTCGACCACCCTATGCCTCAGAACTAGCACACACTTAGTTTACATATATATATATATATATTACTTGTAACCTCCCTGTGAGCCATCCCCTTCCCTACTGGGCCCTGAGCTTGATATCGATATCCTGCATCGTCCCTAGCCTTGGCAAGGATTTGGATGGCTTTTCCCACTTGAGTGTGATAGTTGGGACCATGTAAGTCGACGTGGTATGCCGCTGGTGACGACTTCCCATTGTTCCTTATGATTTCAGTTATGCATGTTCATCATTCGTGAGATTTATGTATTTATATATATATTCTAAAGCAGGTTTGACTCAATGTTCAGTTTTACTCATGACTATCAGGTTTCAGTATTCTTTAGTCAACTGGATTCGGTTAAGATGTTATGTTATGATGAGATCATGATTTCAGAAAGAATGCAAGTAAGCCCTGCCTTAGATTCTTATTATTTATGCTTTACATTATGCATGTTTTGAATGATTTCTACTTATTTAATGGGTTTTACTTACCTTGCAAACTGGCAAGATTCCACGTACTGGTTGCATACTCTATGTTGTATCGCTTTCATGATATAGGCCCTAGCTCGTGCTCAAACGTTAGCCATCCTTTCAAAGTTAGCATCTTACGCCTGTTGGTGAGTCCTCTTCTCCTGAGGACTAGACTTATTCAGATTTCTTCTATGCATTTTCAGTTTTCAGCTTTATCGAGTTAGTTGTGGTCTTGTCCCATCAACTCATCATGTTTAGAGGCATTTTAGACAAAAAGGATGTATTCAGCTTTAGATTGTGTGTATACTGAATGTTAAGGTCTATTTCATACGTCCGCTATGATTATCATGTTAATTCTTCAATTTTATTGATCGAATTAGATGAATGCTTATGCCATGGGTCAACTTGGGTCTATCGAGGCTCATTGTCCTAAGGTCTCATCCGGTCCGGCCGACAAACTTGATATCAGAACAATAGGTTTGAAGTGTCCTAAGGCATCTGAAAGCCGTGTTGAATAGAGTCTTTTCATGGGTGTGAAGCGCGCGCACTTATGATGAAGAGGCTACGAAACATTTAGGAAATGTCTTCATGATCTATGTCGTGTGGTGAGATGTCTCCCTATCCTTCTAACTTTTTCTATTCGCGATTGCAGAATCATTGCTCCCCGCAGAGTTAATGGTAGGAGAAATGGGAATGGAGAAGGCCATGAGGATGGCAACGGAAATAGGAAACGGCATTATCAAGTCCCACCACCACAGGTCATCATGCACCGGGTTGGTTGCCCATGCTGAATTTTGGGCGCCATTCAGATGCTCGTGCAGGCTGACCGCTTAGGTCAATCAGCAGGCAGTTGCGCATGTCCCACAAAAGGGTAATGTCGCAACCGCTTGAGTCGGGGATTTCTTGTGAATGAACCTGCGTAGTTCCTCAGTCAAAAGTATATGAGGACCCGCATGAGTTCATTGATGAGATTATGAAGATCACCTAAGTCATGGGGGTGAATGGAGTTGAGTGTGCGGAGTTGGCCTCATACTAGTTGGAAGGGCCGATACATCTCGGTTCCTGGCTAATGGAAAGATAGTAGGGCCGTTAGAGGAGGCCTTGTCACTAAGTGAGTTCCATGTTGCATTCTTAGATTGGTTCTTCCTCGTGAGATGAGAGAGCTGAAGGCAGCCGAGTTCGTGAATCTTAAGTAAGGGATAACAAGGTGCAGGAGTATGCCCTAAGTTCACTCGCCTATCGAAGCATGCCCTGAAGTTATTGGCTGATCAGAGGGGGCAGTGAGAAGGGATTGTTCATGGTGTGGCGGGCTATTTGTACAAGGATTGTAGGACCGTATGCTACCCTAGGATATGGATTTCCCTTGATAATCTTGTACTTCAAAAATGGAGGCGGCGCATATGAGGGAGACAGAGGCCAAGAGGGCTAGGACTGATAGTTAAGTGGATTCTCTTAGCTGAGGTTAGGTGGTGGGCAGTGATAACACACCCACCAAAGATCTTCAGCCCCAACATCTTCAGTGTTGAGTGTGCCATCTAGGCCTAGGCACGATCAGAGGGGCGAGTATTAGGCTCTAGGGGTCAGAGCAAAGAGAGACCCGCATTCTAGCATCCCAGCCTTCCCGCATATGGTTGGGGCATGCGTCAAAGGCTTAGTCGGCATGGATGCTTGTTTGGGGTGTTGGAACCTGGACACATGCTTGTGAGTTTTCAAGAGTGAGACAGACTATGATGGGGGCCGAGGCCCAGCCTAATTCAAAGAAATGCACCCGCATGCTCAGCACAACAAGACAATCTACTAGCACAAGTGGCAGTCAGCGCCAAAATTGATTCTATGCATTAGCATCCCACCAAGAGTAGGAGGTCTCCCGGGATAGGTCACTCGTATATTGTGAGTCTTCCATCTTGATGTTTATAATTGTTAGATCCGGGGCTACCTTGTCTTTGTGATATCTATGGCCAGTAGCTTCAGAGTCAGTCTCAAAATCTTTTCAGAACCCTTCTCATTTTCACCCAGTAGGTGAGTCAGTGGTAGCTAGATCGGTGTATAGAAGCTGCCCGATCTCAATCCTTCAGAAAGTCATCTCAGCAGATCTAGTAGAGTTAGCAATGACCTATTTGATGTTATCCTCGCATGGATTGGCTATTTGCATGTTATGCCTCAGTTAATTGTAGCACCTGGGCAATGGAGTCAGACGGGGTGAGCCAGTAATAGAGTGGAAGTGTGGTCTCAGTTGTGCCTGTAGGTCATTTCATTTCTACCAAGGCCGTAAAGATGATCTCCAAGGGCGTGTACCATCTAGTTAGAGTAAGGATGCTACATCCGAGACCCTAACTATCCAGTCAGTCCCAGTAGTATGTGAGTATCCAAAAGTCTTCCCAGATGATCTACGGGGAATCTCTCCTGAGCGGGAGATTACTGCATTGACTTTTCCCGACACGCAAAATTCTATATCTATTCCCTCCCTACAAAATGGTGGCTCCATCCGAGCTAAAGGAGCTATTATAGTGCAATTAAAGGACCTGTTATTAAAGGTTCTTAATAGACCGAGCAAGTCCTCATGTGGTGCACCAGTTCTCTTTGTCTGAAAGAAAGATGGTTCTCTGCATGTGTAATGATTATCGGTAATTGAACAAAATCACTATCAAGAAAAGGCATCCTTTTACCCAGGATTAATGACTGGTTTGACCAACTCAGGTGTACTTTTCAAAGATAGATCTCAGATCCGGGTACCATCAGCTCAGAGTCTGGGAGAGCCATATCCCGAAGGTAGCCTGTGATGCGGTATGGTCATTATGAGTTTGTAGTTATGTATTTTGACTAACAAATGCTCTTGCAGCTTTTGTGGACTTGATGAACAGGGCGTTCAAGCCATACTTGGATATGTTTGTCATTGTGTTTATTGATGACATATTAATATACTCCAGTAGCAAGGAGGAGCATGCCACTTATTTGAGAGGGTGCTATAGACTCTCAAGGATCTCCAATTGTATGCCAAGTTACGCAAGTTTGACTTTATTGAACTCTGTGGCGTTTTTGGCCATGTGGTATCAAGTGAGCGCATAAAGGTGGACTCTCAGAAAATAAAGCGGAAGAATTGTCTTAGACCGTGAATCCCTTCTAGAATTCAGCATCGGGTTTAGCCGACTACTATTGGAGATTTATTGAAGGTTTCTCATCTATTGCAACACCCTTGACCAAATTGGACTGAAAAGAAAGTGAAGTTTCAATGGTTGGAGGCTTGTGAGAGGAGCTTCCAAGAGTTGAAGGCTCACTCATTCTCAGGGTTGGTGTTGACTCTACCTGAGGGTATTGATGGGTCTAAGGTGTATTGTGATGATTCAAGGATCATAATTGGGTGTGTATTGATGCAACACGGAAAAGTTGTAGCATACGCCTCCATACAACTAAAATTTTATGAGAAGAATTACTTGACCCATGATCAAGGAATTTGCCGCTGGTGGTATTCGCCTTGAAGATATGGAGAAATTTGTACGGGGTCCACGTGGATGTATTTACGGACCATAAGAGTCTACAATATGTGTTTACCCAAAAGGACTTGAATCTCGGCAAAGGAGGTGGTTGGAGCTACCCAAGGACTGAGCGTATATAAGTGTGCTTTACCATTCAGGCAAGGCTAATGTGGTGGTAGACGCACTTAGTAGACTCTCTATGGAGAGGTCCTATGGATGAGGGGAAAAAGGAGCTGGCAGAAGGATGCACGACCAAGTAGTTGGGAGTTAGATTGGTTGACTCGACTGATTATGTGTTATTGTTTAGAATGGATCTGAATCATAGTTGGTGACTGATGTAAAAATTAGACAAGATGAGGACCCGAGTTTTGGTAAAGTTAAAGGATGTTGTTCGTAATCAAAGGGTGGAGGTCTTATCCAAAGGGGTAGATGGTGTACTTCGGTACTAGGCCGTTTATGTTTTTCGAATGTTGATGATTTGAGGAGCCAGATGTTGAACGAGGCTTATGGATCCAGGTACTCTATCCATCTAGGTGCCACCAGGATGTACCGTGACTTACGGGAAGTCTATTAGTGGAATGGCATGAAGAAGGACATCACAGAGTTTGTAGCTAAGTGTCCAAGCTGTCAGCAAGTGAAGGTTGAGCACCAGAGACCGGGAGGTGTGCTTCAGGATATCAATATTCCTACTTGGAAATGGGAAGAAATTAATATGGACTTCATCACAAGTTTTCCGTATCGACAACAATATGACTTAGGAATTACGGATAATCCCTTACTAAATCTTAAGAAAATAACTAACTGCTAGTCCCCACGAGGGAATGGACAAGCTGTCATCCAAGGCCATGAATCGTGGCCACCATACAATCATGGAGTACACTGCCAACATTTCCCAAGACTCACTGCGACACTCGCATGAGTCAGCATCGGGAGACCACGACTGTGGCCACCACTCAGGTCTCTATTGCCCAAAATCATTAACTCTTAGCCAATCCTCACCACGACTGGCTCAAGGAATCATGGGGTCTAACCACGAATCGTGGTCATGCTGTGGTGACCCTAAATAACAAATTTCAAAACTCAAGTCCAAGACCTCACCACGAGTCACTTCACGACTCATGGTCTGAGCCCCACAGCACAAAATGACTCATTTTGTGACCTGGTGCAGAATTCTAGTTCTCTCCATTTTAACTCTCGAGTTTGATCTTTAGGGCTTCCGGGGCATCAAGGCCGCTGTTGGTGAGTCCTCATTGATCTTGGGCGATGATACGACCAAACTCTGTATTTTCAACCTTTCGGGAGTCTAGATAAGGATAATATTGATGTATTCACGCATGTTTTGAGTTAATTGGTGGTTGTTTTTCTTTTCGGATTAATAATTGTCTTGTGACTATTTGCCGGTAGATGCGACAGGGAGATGTCGTGGAAGGAGCGAGTTAACTCCGAGGGGAGAAGGGAAATGTTTGGAGAGCGTACACATTAAGTTGAAAGTTCACCATCGTGTCACGTAAGGATGGTACGCATTGAACAACGTGCCATATAGTACATGGGGTGGAGGAAGAAAATTTTGAAAATTGGAAGGCGCAAACAGTGAAGGTGCGCGATGGCCCGTGGCACGGCTGATGCCCACGATAGCCTCCCTTGCCACGCTGGAAAGGAAGTCTATCCTCGCCCAATTCCAGCTGGGTGTCCGGGCGATGCCTTCATGTCACAAGAGCTATTTCACCATGTTGAGCTCCGTGCCACGGGAGCTAGTTTATCAATGGGAAATTTTCCACCAGTAAATAGAACACTCAGGCTTTTATTTTTGATTTATCTGATATTTTTGGAGAACGTGGAAAATAGCAGCTTGAGCTGAAGAAAATTCTACGATTTTTTCTCTTATCTTTTCTTATAAATTTCAATTGTTGGTATGATTAAAACTTGTTTGAAGATGTTTAATCAACAAATGAGTGGCTAAATTACCTCATTCTGAGGTTGAGGCTATATGCATGATTATGTACTCTCATTAGTTCAAATTTTGAATTTTCTTCATGAACGATTATTCTTCTATTCTTGATTTTCATTGTTTTAATGTTTGCCGCATTAAGGTAAAATTACAATCCTAATTTGACTCGAGAGGAAAATTATTAGGGTAGACTTGGAATAGGGAATATGTCCTTGTTCCTTGCTGTAAATTAGAGGTAGAGAATCGCGTGCAGGATAGAAATATACCTTGCAACGTCATATTCGGTTATCAAGGGAACTATTTTGAATCACCGAGGATGAGTTATTGCATCATAGAAATGTGTAGTTGCAGTGGCTCATAACTAGGTAATTGTCTAGAGATTCGAAAGACTATAGCCATATTCTAATTCCTTTCCTGACCATCAACCTTAGGAGAGAAAGGGTAGCTGAAGACTAATATAAATTATACAGACCTGCATGTCATGCCTTAACCTTAGACTGTTCAAGTATTGTTTAAATCACATTTTTTAATTCAATTGGTGTTACTTTAGATATTACTCTTTGAAACTTTTAATTCGTTGTGTTATTCACATACTTGCATAAATAAATCGTGACTACTAAAGTAGAAAAAAATTACTACTGAGCTACAATCCTGTGGGTCTGATAATTCCGGTCTGAAAGAGCCCCACTATATTACTTTGGTACGAGCACGCACTTCATGCAAGTGCTGGGGCGTGAACAAGGCTTTGGCGCCGTTTCCGGGGACTGGGTGAAATCTGGTGAAATTTCTTGAGTGTTAGTTTGCAAGTTTTGTGCAAGTATTGACAACTTGATCTTATTTGTTACTCTTGGCAGTACGGAGAAGTTTCCTTAACGCCGGCAAGAAATAAGGAATTGGTGACCCATTTTTGTGAGCCTGAAAGACAGTTTCCATTTACAAAGGAGGGAAGCTCTAGAAAGGAAGTTGCAATTGTTACAGAGGCAAATTCTGGAACAACAACAGCATCCACCAGTTGGACGGGCAGAGTTAGTGCCTCGAAGTAATGGAAGTGGGGCACCAGTACGCGAGGTGGAAATCCCACACGCAAATAATGTGACTTTTAGCATCCGCAGGCCAGAGCTAGGAAATAGATTTGAGCTGAAATAGAACATGGTGCAGTTACCGTGATACCACAGCGGACAATCTAGGTCTTCCTGCGAAGACCTACAACAAAGATCTACAAAATTTTCCGAGATCGCTGGATACGTACATACCCACTTCGGGGTATCATCAGATTGCGGAGGCTTACATTGTTCCCATTTTCATTGTTGGGGTAAGTGAAGAGGTGGTTAAAGGCTGAACCGCCTAATTCTATTACCACATGGGATGATCCGGCAAAGAAATTCTTAATTAGGTTCTTTTCCTTCGGGAAGACAACAAGGCTTAGGCCACCCCATGTTTTAAGCAGAGAGATGGTGAGAACCTGTACCAAGCCTGGGAGAAGTCTAAGTCAATGTTGAGATTGTCTCACCATCATCACCAAATGACGGTTTGGTAAGCATACTTTTATAGAAGGCTTGGAACCTCATAACAAAATCCCGTTAGATTCTCAAGTACTGGGGGCAAGATTTGAAAAGACATATTAAGAGCTGTATACACTATTGAACCGTATTTCACAAGGTAATCCCGAATGGAATGCTGACACAACCCGAGGTGAAGAAAGCGGCAGTGTATTGGAGGTAGATGGACTCACAAATTTATTGCTGCACGTATAGCTGCATTACGGAATAAGATCAACACTCATTTTAGTAGCATGAGCTTGGGGCAGTCACAAGCTCCGGTCAATGCAGTCCAACAAGTATGGTGTGAAATTTGTGGTAGCAAAGCACACTCAACATGCATGTGGTGCTACCTGCACTTTTTACTTACTTTGTTGGAATGAAAAAAGGGGCAACAGTCAACAGTATGGCAACAATTACAACCCCAATTGGAGGAACTATCCGAATTTTTCCTGGGGTAGTAATAGTCACCAGGGGAAACGTTCAAACTAGGTCCGCATGGGTAGAACCAAGGCTCATCGTAATCTCCAACCCCAACTGCAGGGAATAATGCACCCACTCAGTCCAGCAACATTGAGGACATGTTGAAGACCATTATAGCTAACTAAGCTCAGATGCAAGCTGACCAAGTAAAATTGACAGCTGACATGAAAACCAACAGTTGGCCATGCTGTCTTAGAGATTCGGGGCTTGGGACAGCTAGTCGGAGCATAGAATACTAGATCAAGGGGCGGTTGCCAAGGATACAGACACCAATCCCAAGCAGGTGAATGTTGTCACCATTAGAAGTGGAAAACAACTAAAGGAGTTGGGACTCGAAAAGCCACCACACCAAGCTGAAACAACAGAGCTGAAGAGAATGATAACGTGATGGGGAGTGGAAAGGCATCAAATAATGAAAGACCACCGCCACCCCCATTTCTGTAGAGATTGAGGAAGTATAAGGAAGAAGCATGCTTCAAGAAATTTATGGACATATTGAAGCAGGTACACATTAATCTACTCAGATGTTTTGCCAGGAATTCCTAAGTATGCAAAGTACATAAAGGATATCTTGGCAAAAAAAGAGCAGACTGACGGAATATGCCATAGTTGCACTTACTGGAGGATACCATTGAATACAAAATAGATTGCCTATAAAGCTCAAAGATTCAGGAAGTTTTACCATCCATCACTATTGGCAAATTAATAGGAGTCAGTGTGGGTTTGAGGATCTAGGAGCGAGCATTAACTTGATGCCTACATCTGTGTTCAAGAAGCTGGTGCTGGGCAGTCCCAAAACCCACCATAGTAATCTTGCAGCTAGCCGAATGTTCATTGGCAAGGCCAGATGGAATTGTGGAGGATGCTAGTGCAAGTGGGCTCATTTTTTCGGTAGATTTCATAATTCTTGATTTTGAGCTAGACTCGGAAGTCCCATTTATTTTGGGACGTCCCTTGGCAACTGGGCGAGCTTTAATCGATGTAGCTGCTGGGTAGCTAAACTGCGAGGAGCCCATGATAAGGTGGAAGTATTTGATGCTCCATAAAAGCCATGAAGCTACCGCTATTTATGAAGAGCTGTCATCCATCACTATTGTGGACCAAGAGTCCGCACTTCAGCTTATTGGCCCAAATAATCCCTTGGAAAGAGCATTGGTGGGACATGATCAGTTAGGGGATGGTGCAACGTATGAAATGGTGCAAGCTCTGAATGAGGCTAAAATGTTCTTTCGAAGGAAGGAGTTCGAGCCCTTATAGCGGTCCTTAGAACCACCACCAAAGCCATCAATAGAGGAGGCACCCAAATTGGAGCTAAAAGTGTTGCCTCCACACCTGAAGTATGTATTTGTTGGAGAAGAAGCTGGAAACACTGGTCATTATTTCAGCAGAAGTAACAGACTCACAGGTTCAAGAAGCGTTAGTGGTCTCGGGAAAGGGTAAAAGAGAGCTATAGGATGGCGTATGTCGACATCCGTGGAATCAGTCCAGCTGTATGGAACAAGATATTGATGGAGGAAGGATCTAAGCCACCAACAACATCAAAGGAGGCTGAACCTGATGATTAAAGATGTAGTTAGGGAAGGAGGTGATTAAGGGCTAGATGCGTGGAGTGGTATATCCATCTTAATAGTGAGGGCTGTGCCCGGTTCAATGTGTCCTGAAAGAAAGGGGGCATGGCAGTTGTCACTACGAGAAGAACGAGTTGATTCCTACTTGAACAGTCAAAGGTTGGAGGATTTGCATGGAGTATAGGGAAACTAAATGAGGCCACTGTGAAGGATCACTATCCTATACCATTTATCGACCAAATGTTGCCGTACTTGGCAGGGGAGTATTATTTCTTCTAGACGGCTATTCTGGCTATAATCAAATAGCTATAGCCCCAGAAGACTGTGAGAAGACCACATTTACCTGTTCTATGGGACATACGCCTTCAAGCTATGCCCTTTGGGTTATGCAATGCACCAGCCACTTTCCACCGATGCATGATGGCGATATTTCATGATATGGTGGAAGACTATGTTGAGGTATTTATGGATGATTTCTTTTGCAACTCGTTTGTTGTATGTTTGAATAATTTGACAGGGTTCATGAGGTGTGAAGACTCAAACATGGTGCTCAATTGGGAGAAGTGTCACTTTTTAGTCAAGGAGGGTATTGTTCTTGGCCATGCAAGGTATCTCACAGAGGTTTGGACGTTGATTGCGCAAAGGTTGAGGGTGATTGAGAAGCTTCCACCACCGGTATCGGTTAAGGGGGTGTTCAGCAATTTCGGACATTCTAGGTTTTATAGATGGTTCATTCGGGATTTCAAAGATCTCTAGAATTCAATGTGACTATTAGAAAAAGATGTGAAGATTGGACTTTGCACAGAATGTGTTAGAAGAATTTTAGGAGCTGAAGAAGAAGCTGGTGGAAGCCCTATTCTCATTGCTCCTCCTGGGACTAGGAACACCCATTTGAGCCACGTGCGATGCCGTTGATGCTGTGGGCAGTATTGGGACAGAGGAGGGAAAAGATTTTTCACCCATATACTATGCAAAACGTTACATGTCAGCTTCGTGCAAACTATGGCTACCATTATAGAAGGAGATGTTACACTTGTTTATAATGATGTTCAGGTCCTATCCTGTTGGGAAAAAGTGGTGGTACACGGATTATGTTGCAACTGCAATTTATTCGTAAAGAAAGATGCAAAGCTCAAGTTAATTAGGTGGATATTATTGCTATAGGAGTTTAACTTGGAAATCCGAGATAGGAAGGGCAGGAAAATCAGTAGCAGATCACCCGTCACAACTAGAGGACAGGTCACATGTGAATGAGGTTGGGCACGTCCGAGAAGAGTTCCCTGATGAACAACTTTGGCACTGAGTGAAAGTGGAACTCTTGGTATGCAGATACAAAGAAACCCTGGAGCAGTAAGTGAGTGTACCTACCCGTGAGGCAACCTCAACAAAGAAAGAAGTCAAGCATGAGTCCCTAGTGACTATATGTGGATGAGCCATATTTATTCAAGCAAGGGACCAGATCAAGTGAGGAGACGGTGCATTCCATAGAGTCAGATAGTTGAAGTGTTGAGAAGCTATCTTTCATCATCATATGGCGGTCATCATGGAGGAGAGCGTACCACCTATAAAGTGCTCCAGTCCGGTTTCTTGGCCAACGTTATTCAAGGATGCAACAGCATATGCCAAGTCTTGTGATCAATGCCAGAGAACGGGGACAATCAGTAGGAAACATGAGATTCCATTGCATAACATCTTGGAAGTTGAGGTATTCGACGCATGGGGGATAGATTTTATGGGGCTCCTTTCCACCGTCATTTGGTAATCAATATATTCTGGGTAGCAGTAGACTACGTGTCCAAATGGGTTGAGGCAGCAGCTTTTCCCACCAATTATACCAAGGTAGTGGCCAAGTTTGTGAAGAAGTAGATTTTTACTAGATTTGGAACCCCACGAGCAATTATTAGCGATGGAGGTTCACACTTTGTTAACGCCTGGTTCCGAAATTTGTTGTCTAAATATGGAGTGCGGCATAAAGTGGCTACAGCATATCACCCCAAATCCATGGGCAGGTAGAAGTGTCAAACAGTAGTTGCTGCATTCTCGTAAAATCATGAATGCTCAACGTAAGGATTGGGCAAGAAATTAGATGATGCTTTGTGGGCATATAGAACTGCTTATAATACGCCACAATTGGGACTTCACCGTACATAGCTAGTTTATGGGAAGGCATGTCATTTACCTGTGAGCTGAACACTGTACACTGGCTGTGGCGGAATAACATGGATCCCTTGTGTTAGTTGGAAAAAGAGTTGTTGCAATTGTGTAAGTTGGATGAGTTTCCTGTTGGCATGCATATGATAGTGCCAAGTTGTACAAACAAAAATGAAGAGGTGGCATGACAAGCATATAGTGCATCGAATATTTGAGCTCGCCGCATGGTGCTTTTATTCAACTCCAAGTTGAAGTTATTCGGAAAACTGAGATCTAAGTGGTCTGACCATTTAAGGTAGTGAGGGATGACTTCTACGGGGCAGTTGAATTGTGGCAGGAATATAAAAGTGTCACATTCTTAGTAAATGGTCGTGAGGTGGGCACTACTGGAGGTGAGGGCGGAAATTGAGAGAAGACGCCTATCACCTGAACATGAATGAATGTGAGATGTGCCGTGCCGCGACGGTAAACAAGGCACTGCACGGGAGGCAACCCGTGAATGTAATGTAATAGTTAGGAATTACTGTTGAAAAAAATGAAAAAATAAAAAAATTAAAAAAATTAAAAAAATTAAAAAAATTAATAAACATAAAAGTCATGCCATGACTAAACTATTGTGCTGGGTGGAGGCAACCCACTATTTTCTAATTAATTGGTGTTTTTGGATGATTTCAGGATGTAATGAGCCCAATAAAATTTAATAAAGTGTGTGCCAAGGTAAGTGTTGGAAAAATAAGAATCAAGAAACAGAGGGCCTGCGCGTATTGTGCCTCCCGACACGGAGCTGATGCTCCGCGATAGCCTCCATGCCACGTTGAGGTGCATTTTTCAACGGGTTCACTTTAAAGAGCTGGCCGACCTCGGCTAAAACCCCTCCCTTTTAACCCCCAAAATCAGTACGCCAGCCTCATTCTCTCCCATTTGCTCCTCGACACAACCCCCATTCCTTCTCCTCTGAGCTCCACGCTATCCTGTAAAGAGTCAACCCATCTTCACAACTAAGATTAACAGGTATGTTTTAGTGTTTTTCTTCCATTCTTATGCGAATTTCTTAGCATGAACACATAGTTAAGACAAAGTCAACCTTAAGTCATGGGAACTTGATTGAATCACGTTTATTGCAACCGTTAGTTAGCTAATGATAATTGTCTATGAACTCAATAATTACATGACTTATTGAATTTCGTATATTACCTATATGTTGGGGATGCTCAATGGGTTGAAGGAAGAAGAAACAGGGGGAAATACAGAAATTGGGCAGTTCATTCTTGTGTTCTTAGAATTGGCAATAGAAACTAAGGGGGTGCTTGAAAGGTTGGGGGGAAGATGACCAAGGGAAAGCGGAAAAACAAACAAAGAGAGGGAAGTCATGCCTAAATTCTACAGTTAATGTGTTACTGTTATACATTCCCATTTTGTATAATCTCTATTGTGGAAAATGATAGCCTCTGTAAAATGTGGCATGTAAAATCAAAAAGGTAAGTGTTCCTATGTAAGTTTCAACTATTTTAAGTTGAAGTAAAGCAATATTAACTTCATGAAATTTCTAGAGTCATGAACATGAGTAATTTGATTGTACGATGTCTGATTAGTACAAGATAATTACCCCATCTAATGTTTCGAATGTAATGCGTCCTACTGGAAAATGCTATATAATGTTGTGTTTGCTTTATCTTGTCAAAGTGGTGATTCGGATAATTTTTGGGAGAATCTAGTCATTGAAGTGTAAAGAAGGGGAAGTTTGAGTAATTTAATGACTATGACTAGTAAAACCACGCTAGCAACTAAGTGTGGGTGACCAATCAGTTCCCGCTTTAGTATTGGCTAGCCGTGTTTGTTACTGACAAATTTAGTTTATGCTTGGCTGAATAGGAACGATGTCGGCTCGAAGGTGATAAGGGAAAAGGTGTCCTTAACCTCCGGCATGTGAAAAAGGTACCGAATGGGCTCAAATTTATTCCAGCAGCCCCACCAGTTTCCAAGGGCTAGAAAAGGTGGTTTGGCACTAGCTGGGTGGTGGAGGAAGGTAAAAGTGGTATGGAAAGCATAAGGAGTCAAAATATCAAGAGCAAATTGAGCGACTATTTGGCATAAGAGTTCCCCCGATATTGCATAGATACACCTTGGGCATGGACTTCATCTTTAATGCGCCCAGAGAGTGTAATTTTACATGGTGTGGGAATTCTTACGCGAACTGGGACCCCACTCTACGCAGCCACACAATCAAGATCCGGGGGCAGGTTGTCACCTTGAGTACATCACTGAATTCCATCTTGGGGACACCTTACACAGACCCACATCCACCCAATCAAGATCTGGTATACACCTTGATGAAAGGCGGAGATTAATGTCAGGGCGGTGATCATATCAGCCATGAAAAAGCCAAGGCTGCATCAGGGGCATAGGTATGGGCTCTGGTGGTCCATTGACCACCTATCTCAGCCATGACATTGAACAAGAGGATCAGACTACGTACCGAGGGTAGAACGACGCGCCTTGGACATGACCAAGACTAAGGCACCAAACACCACATACGGTCCAGTGCTCACGTTAGCAGAGCGACACGCCTGAGATGGATTGCTATGCAGCCAGGATGTTTGACTGCAAATGCTACAGCTGGGTGTATAGGTGGACGATGGCCCTCAACGTAGGATGAGTTGTAAGGTGGACATGGACTACCCGATGAATGAGCATGCTAGATCCATGTGCAGGATTGGCCCAGCATTTGTAGAGTCGTGGTGGAAGATGATGTACCCACTGATGAGGAGAGACGCCGGAGTGTCCAGACATTGGAGTCAGATGAATATGAGGGAGAGGACTCGACCTCGTGACGCAGGCCTGTGCATCGGATGAAGAAATTGAACCACCAATTGATCGTGGAGTTTTTAACACCCTAACTCTGTTCTTCCATTGATTTGTGCAAGCACCGAGGATAGTGTTCACTTCATGTGGGGTGGAGGTTATCTTGTTTGCTTCTTATTTGTGTTGTCCTATGACTGTGAAATGTATAAACTGGGTTCGTATTAGCTAGTAAGCTCTTTTCCTAGGGTGCTTTGTTGCTTGTGACTATTTTTCATGTTTTGGGTTTCTCGGATTTTGTTTTCGGTGCTTTTCCTGAGGATAGTCCTTTGAATCCAAAGTCATAAGTAGAGATTGGTTCCTTATGATGGATGGATGGATGACGATCGTCTTAAGGGAATTTAGTCACGTTAGGAAACATAAAATAAAACCCATCACTATTGGGCTAAAGATTTCACTTGGTTAGTTTCTAGACTTCATGGAACATAAATTTGACAAGCAAATGGTTAACTCTATGGATAACATAGGTTGTGATGTTTAACTCAAATTGCAAAATTTTAGGATTAATTGTGCTTGCCACTCAACATGGATGCAATCATGAAAGGAGTCAAGCTACCAAAAAGTGACCCTCTCGTGCCATGTGTGGTGAGAACTAGTTGTATTTCGTGCAAACTAACGTCCAGAATTTTCCTTGTGTGTACAAAAAGCCGAAAATGGCATTAAGATTAGAGGATATGATTGGGCACTTTTTTAACCTAGTTAGTTGACCCATCTCATTCAAAGGTCCCCGACCTTAATGATTTCCCTAGTGAGCCCTGTTTGAGTCTTTAAGCCTAATTTTATTGGAACAACCTCAATTAAGAAGCCTTTCCCCACTTTTTCAAATGGCCTCAATGTCGTTTTGATCCAAATAGATCCTATTGCACTTTACAAAGGCAATATGTCAAAGGAGGAAGTGAAAAAGGGGAAAGAAGGAGTGTGGGTGCCTCATTTGTAATCATAAGCTATATATATACATGAATATATATATATATATATGATGTATATACTTAGACACATGTGTATATATAGTCTATTTATGAGTTCAGCCAAGGGTAAAAATCTGTACATTCATGAGGACACTTTGAACGAAGTTAAAGTGAAAGGCTTAAAGAAGTAAGTGGCTGAAAAGCAAAATGTGTAATTGTCTTAAAGTGCAGAGGGATAAGAGTCACTACAACCCAAATAATCCTACCAACTCTCAGCTGACATTTACAACCTGAAAAAGCCCTTTGATCCTACAAGGATGTTATGTTCGGTTGAGTAGTACTCTAAAGGCAAAATTCATGATGCATTAGTTTTTCTGAATAATCTTTGAGTGTGAGTGATTCAGTACATAATGTGCTTAATTGTGATTATCTTGATTTCATGGAAATAAAACCGTTGTACATCAGTGAGGACACATAATGGTGGGCTTTTGGTTAAGCCAATACTCACTCATTAAGATTCAGACATGCTGGCCGGATTTTCGGTTGAAAAGTTATTAATTAGGGCTTGTGTGATTCTTCTCATGAAAATGGTGAGTGAAGACCATGCTTGATGAAGCAATGGTACTCCATGATTAAAGTGCTTAAACACAACTAGATGTGAGTTACGTTGGTCCTCTAATGATTGAAAGCAGAGTTGAAATCATGTCGAGATGAGTTAAAGTTTGTCCGAGGACGGACAAGGGTATAAGTGTGGGGTGGTGATCTGGGCGATTTATACGACCAAACTCCATATTTTCAACCTTCGGGAGTCTAGATAAGGATAATATTGATGTATTCACGCATGTTTTGAGTTAATTATGGTTGTTTTTCCTTTTCGGATTAATAATTGTGTTGTGACTATTTGCAGGTGGATAAGAAATAGATGTCAGCGGGAGGAGCGAGTTAAACTGAGGGGGATATGGAAATGTTTGGAGAGAGAACATTAAGTTGGAAATTTCACCACCGTGTCACGCTAAGGATGGTCCACGTGGAACAACGTGCCACAGTACATGGGTGGAGGAAGAAAATTTTGGAAATTAGAAGGCGTAAAACAGTGAAGGTGCATGATGGCCTCTGTGGCACGGAGCTGATGCCCCGCACAGCCTCTATGCCACGTTGAAAGGAAGTCTTGCCTCGCCCAATTCCAGTGGGTCTACAACAGCCCGTGTCACGGAGCTATTTCACCGCGTTGAGCTCCGTGCCACGGATCTAGTTTATCACTGGGAAATTTTCCACCTGTATAAATAGAACACTCAGGCTTTTATTTTTGATTTATCTTGAATTTTGAGAACGTGGGAAAACAAGAGTTGAGCTTGAAAAAATTCTAGGTTCTTTCTCCTATCTTTCTTCTAAATTTTAATGTTGGTATGATTAAAACTTTTTTGAAGATGTTTAATCAACAAATGAGGGCTAAATTACCCCATTCTGAGGTTGAGGCTATATTGCATGATTGTGTAATTTCATATTAATTCAAACTTGAATCTTGTACTTTCATGAACGGTTGTTCTTCTATTCTTGAATTTCATTGTTTTAATGTTTGGCCACATTAAGGTAAAATTAGAACTTTAATTTGACTTGAGAGGAAAATTATTAGGTATACTCTGGAATAGGGGAATATGTCCTTATCTTTGCTGTAAATTAGAGGTAAGAATCTACAGGCAGGATAGAAATATACCGCAACGCCATATTCGGTTATCAAGGGGAACTATTTTGACTCGCCCGAGGATGAGTTATTGCATCACAGAAATGTGTAGTTGCAGGGCTCATAACAAGGTAATTGGATAGAGGTTCGAAAGACCATAGCCATATTCTAATCTTTCCCGACCATCAACCTAAGAGAGAGGGTAGCTGAAGACTAATATAAATTATACATGCTCATGTCATGCCTTAACCTTAGGCTGTTCAAAGTAATATTTAAATCACATTTTTGATTCAATTAGTGTTACTTTAGATATTACTCTTGGAAACTTTAAATTCGTTGTGTTATTGACATACTTGTATAAAGAAATCGTGACTACTATAGTAGAAAAATAATCACCGAAATTATAGTCCCTTGTGGGTTCAATACCTGGCTTTAAAGAGTCAATTATATTACTTGTATTTGACCACGTGCACTTGCGTTGGGGTTTGAACAAGTTTTTGGACCTTTAGTAAGTTGCATTGTTACTATTTCTAAATTTATAATGGTTAGTTTGTTAGGTCTTGTCCCGTGTCATGACTCGAACTTAGGCCCAGATAGAGACATCGGACAAGGAACCCTGTGAGGTCCAAGTCGAATCTATTGCGTGATTATAGAAACTAAGAGCATTCAACCAGCGGAAAATGACATAATAAAACATGGTTAAGCAGAAGTCTGCATACTTACCAAACTGAAATAGAGTTGACAATGACAAGATTATTTCCTACGTATTGCTTGAAAAGCCTCTAACATAACCGATGAGCTAATGAAAAAAGACCCCAACTAGCTCGACAAAAGTATGTAATCGAAATATCATAACAATGGATAATTGAATGCCCTCGAAGGATTAGGCTCACTAATGCTGGCTAAAATAGGTCTGAGAGGAAAGCAGGACTAATGATGCAGCTGAGACTGATCACTCAGACTTGTATCATGAAACGATACATTATAGAGTATGCAGTAAGTAGTTAGAAACGGACAGTTAGAAATACAAAAGAGTTCATGAGAGTAGGACAACATGATCATGAAGTAAATATCATAATATAAACATGAGGGCTCAAGGTTATCAGACCATTCATAATCTAATCATAATCATAGTCATAAGAGAAACCTTATAAAACATAACTTGAGCCAATGTAATACAAACATAACAATACATAAATCATGAGGAATAATAGGAGAACTCGCCTTAACGGACAATTCATCATGATAGAGCTTACGATGCCCCAACTTTTGCCTGGCGGGCAGAGCCGCCCCAAGCTTTCCAGGCAAGGGACGTTAATGATGTGGGATATCACAGGGAACCTAATAATTTATATATATATATATATATATATATATATATATATATATATTGCGGCACGTAGTTCCGAGACCACGAGGTTTACTTGAATGTCGCGCCTATTCGGTGTGCTAGATACATTGCTCCAAAAAATATGCACACGAGGCTCATATCTTTATCATGAAATCATTCATGAAGTTCATGGACAAATAAATCATAACATACTTGATCATACTAAAGTACATGATTAGCTATGAATATGGCCCGTGAGTCGGCCAAGAGTCATAAATTCATAAATCCTATAGTACATGCATATTTCTTGGGTGAAAATTATGTTAGATATTCATAAATCCATGAAGAGCACTTGGAGAGAAATCATAACATGAAGAATAAATCAGCAATTTAGACTTAGTAAAATCAAAATCATAATAGAATCTTAACTTGACTTTTCCTGAAGCTTTGCATATTTGGTCATATATTGATTGAGATTCAAAACCATAAAAATTATAATTAATTTAATTTTAAAATTTTGAATTGCTTTTTTTTTATTTTTTTAGTTTTTTAAAATTATATTAATATATCATAGAGAATTCCATAAATTTGGGCTTCAAACCCATAAGATCATCAAATTTAACTTAATACTTAAATTCATGTAACATAAGAAGGGAATTGGGACATGAGAGGAACAGGAACTCATCTGGCAACGCCACATACCGGGTAATCTGATCTTACACTCTCCTTGGAAAGCCTAAGGGAATTGGAGAAGAAATTGGGGAGTTTCTAGGGCTTGATGTTCCTTGGAAATCCTCTAGTTTGCAAGTATGGGGAGGGAAACAGGTTAGAATAGGTCAAGTACTAATGAGTTGAAAATGTACCAACTCATTAGGCTCCTAATCATGAGTTTTTGCTTAGTTTTTGAGCCATTTATGTGGATTTTATGCCTTTTCTCTTAAATTCTTTGTAGATAATTTCAAGTGTGAGTAAAGAAAGCATGGAATCGAGCAAAACACATGGAATTTGAGAAGAAATTTGATGAGTTAGCATATGAGGGAGAGGGAACTAAAGGTAAGGGAAGATTTGAGCTCAAATGAGGTGCAAGGACGTGTTTTGAATCGGCTAAACGCGAATCTGGAAGGGCAAAACGTAGGCGAAAAGCCCAAGCTACTGCCCAGACCGGCTAAAAACCGACTCCTTCATGGAATGGCACCGCTTAAAATCCAGCTGCAACCACCGGTTCCCCCGGTCAGGCCACTATTTTCAACCGGATAAAGTTTGGTGCTCCACGGATTGCAATCGGCGAAACGCCGGTTCCTTGTCGGAAAGGCCGTCTAATGAAGGGTAAAAGGGGTCCAAAAAGGTATCAAAAGCATCTAGAAGCTCCAAGGACTTTTTTGGAAAGATTGTACACAAGAAAGTATAGATATATAACCTCCATTGTAATAATAAACTAAAGGGAGAGAAGAATTCAATCAACACCATTCATCAAAACTTCATCTTCATAGAATTAGGAGTAGATTCTTTTCTCCATAGTTTGTATAGTTAGGTAGGACTTTTCTCTACTTTCTTTAGCCCATAGCCTTTGGGGAATTCCACCATTGTTGTAAGAGCTTGTGAATAAAAATTATGAAGAAAATGCAAATGAATATGAGGGAACCCTCTTCGTATCTTCTCTTTATCTTTAAATATGCTTTACTAATTTAAGAATAGAAGTATATTCACAGATTTGTTAATTTGATTTGGTTTTGATAATTTTCTCTTGATTCTTATTGAATTAAAGATGGGTATTGCTAGATCATATTCGCTACTGTTGAATTAAGTGTAAATCTATTAGATTCTCTTCAATCTATTAATGAAGATTCATTGATGATGATATGGGTCTATCTATTTTTGCTTGATTGTTGCTCGATAGAATAATTAAGTATTGAAGGGAATCTAGTGTACATGGATAAGAGATTGTCAAATTAAGCTAGAAATAGCTAAAATTACTCTCTTCCTAATTGGCAACTAATAGATAGGAATAGAATAGTTGCCAATCCAAATCAATTCGAGTTGAGCTAAATTGCATAGAGTTTGAGAAACTCTACCAAGGGGTAGTCAATAGGCTGAGAAGCCGAGACTACCTACTTCTTGGAGATTATTTACACTTGAGTCTAAGGCATTACAAATTCTGATTTAATTGTAATCCTACCAATAGAATGTCCTAGCCTCTCACTTATACTTCCAATTGGAATTCCCCCAATTAGTTTCCTTTAGTTTAGAATTAGTTAGTTAATTTTCCTTTTATTTCCCCTCAACTTTAGTTTCTCAAATGTTGAACAATTATTCGCTCTAGTTTGAATTTAGTTCATAACTCTTGAATTATCGACTCAATTCTTCGTGGAATACGACCGACTCACTGTCAGAATATTTAGTTTGAGCAGCGACCATTTATGCTATTTCGTAAAAGAGGATTGTAGTTTGACATTATCAATCATCCTTAAAACCCTCCTAACTGAGCTTAAAATGACGTAGTTTCTGACCCTAGCTTAGGATTTACAAAATACCTCAATGAAAATCTGTATGTTAACACTGACAGTGACCGCGACTCATAACATGAGTCGTCCTTTAATACCATGACTCGTTGTATCGCTCGTTACCAACACCCATGTTTCGCTCGGGCCGCTATTCAAATGACGGTTAGACCTGAAAAGTCATTACTCACCATAAACGACCCATTACCCCTCCCATCGTCACCACTGCCCGGTGAATCCAAGCTCCTGGAATTCTCACCATGTCCCAACCACAAATCGTACTTCCAAACCATGGGTCGTTGGATTCACCCAAGGCTCTATGCCAACTTCTCACCGAACCTCCTCAGGCACTTGCCACGGCTCGTTGTTCCCTGGGCAACGAATGTACCATCCAACCCTGGTACCATAGAGACAAGCAATGGCTTTAACCCATGACCTGTTACATCAGCCAAAGGGTCGTCCCTGGACTCGCAACACCGAGCCTCCTACTATAGAGTTCGACCATGGATGGTTCCTAAGGTTGTTACTCCTTCTCATGACTGTACCACAGAGTCGTTCTGAGTCAAAAGTATAGATTTTTATGTCCTTCTCAATTCAAATCTAGAGTCTACTCTTTAGGCACTTTCGGTGCATTACAATATCTCCCCTTGGGAATATTCATCCGAAATGTGGGGTAAACATATTTGAATCACCGGGGAAAACCTACCATCCCAATACTCAACATCTAAAGCTAAAAATTGATAGAGTGACAAACTCTAGACTAAAACATATGACTGAACGGAACTCATGAATCGAACACATACATGAATTGACATTAAATAAACTGGAACACATGAACTAAACATGAAACTAAATATGCAATCGAGGAGGAATTGATGCCTCAAGATGGAATTTAACCGGAAGGGGAAAAATGCGGGTATTTAGCCATCATATCTACTTCGGCTTCCCACGTAGTGCCCTCAACATATTGATTTCTCCAAAAAACCTTTACTGAAGCTACTTTGTTTCTTAGCTTCTAAATCGACGATCAAGAATCTCAACCGGAACCTCTTCGTAGCTAAGGTTATCCTTCACACCTAAGCTCTCCACTAGAAAAACCATAGTTAGATAACCCATGCACTTCTTTAAAAGTAGTACATGGAAAACTAGATGAACTGAAGCCAATTCTGAGGGCAACTCCAACTCGTAAGCCACCTTGCCCACACGTCTAACAATCCTGCATGAGCTAATATACCGGGACTAAGCTTCCCTTCTTTATGAACCTCATCACCCTTCATGGGACACCTTCAAAAACATCCAATCATCAGCCGGAACTCAAGCCTCTTCCTCACATCCGCAAAGGTCCTTTAGTGACTTTGAGTTGTTTTAAACCTTTCCCTGATGTTTAACTTTCTCCATAGCCTCATGAACTAAATTTGGTCCTATTAAAGTAGTTTCATCGACTTGAACCAACTAATAGGAGATCTACACCTCCAACTATAAAGATCCTCAAACGGAGCCCGAATGCTGGAATGGTAACTATTGTTATGCAAACTAAATGATAGGTAAATGATCATCCTACTACCTTTGAAAGTCAATCACACATGCTCTCAACATTTCCTAGAGAATCCAATGGTCCATTCAAACACTATCCGCTTGCGAGTGAAAAGTTTTACTAAGCCAGGATCTGAGTACCAAGTCCCTTCTAAAACGATTTCCAAAACTGGGCAGGTAAACTGAGAACCTCTATCTAATATGATGGACAGGGGGAACCCATACAACCGAACTAAATCTCGAATATACAATTTAGCATAATCCGCTTATTCGGTAGTCTGAGCAGTAGGAAATGAGTTGTTTTGGTCAACCTTTCTACAACAACCCAAATAGAATCATACTGTCTATGAGAACGAGGCAACCTATAATGAAGTCCATATTGAATTACTCCCACACCAAGTAGGATACTAATGTATTGAACCACACCTCTAGGTCTTTGATGATGAACTTTCACTTGTTGACAATTTGGATACTTTGCCACAAAATCTGCTATGTCCTTCGTCATGCCATTCCACCAATAAACTCTCTAGTCATGGTTCATCTTTGTGGCACCTGGATGTATAGAATATCTAGAACCATGAGCCTCATGCAAAGATCCCCGCCTCTCAAGTCATCTACACCCAATACACACAAATGACCCCGATATCGTAGTACACCATTCCCCCTATAGGTGAAAACTCCATCTTCTGATTCTGAACCGCCTCCCTCAGCTTCACCAAAATGGAATCTCACCCTTGCCTAGCTTTTACTTGTCTACTAAGGAAGATTCTGATACATTTTGAACAATTGCTCCACCATCCGTCGAGTCAACAAAACAAACTTCTAGTCATGCAAGCTGAAGCACATCCTTCACTTACTCTTTCCTCTCCTCATCTACATGGATACACTCTGTAATAAAATGCCTTCTAAGAGTGTCTAGGCCAATTCTTCAGCAGCTTCTATCTTGAGAGTCCACCTGTACACCCTCACTTGACACCATATGACGTAAAAATGCTAGTAAGTTTGACTAAAACTCACACTTGCTGAATTTAGCGTACAACTAGCGATCCTTAAGACTCTGTAGAACCACCCTCAAATGAACGGTATGCTCCTCCTTGCTTCAAGAGTATATGAGGATGTCATCTATGAACAGAAACACAAACATGTCCAAATATGGATTGAACACCTCATTCATCAAATCCATAAAAGCTAAAAGGAGAATTTGTCAATTCAAAAGGCATAAACTAAAACTCATAGTGACCACATCGAGTCCTGAAGGTTGTCTTCAAGATGTCACTCTCTCTAACCCTAAGTTGATGATATCCGGATCTGAGCCTATCTTTGAAAACACTTGGCACCATGAAGTTGGTTAAAGAAATCAATAATTCTGGGGAGGGATACCTATTCTGATGATGACCTTGTTCAACTGCCAATAATCAATGCACATTTGAAGTGATCCATCCTTCTACCGTAACAGACTATCGGTGCACCCTGCGAGGTTTTGCTAGATCCGAACCGCTCCTTCTACATCTTTAGCTCATCAGGATCCATCCTATATGAGGAATAGATATAGGCTGCGTATCATAAAGAAGGTCAATATCGAAATCTATCTCTACTGGAGGTATTCCTGTAAATCATTTGGAAACACTTCAAGATATTCACACACTATCAGAACTAATTGATAGTCGGGGTTTCGGATGTAGTATCCTTAATCCTAACTAGATGGTATACGCAACCCTTAGAAATCATCATCCTAGCCTTAAGGTAAAATGAATGTAATCTATAGGAACAATCGAACTACTCTTCCACTCTATCACTGGCTCACTGTGAAATTGAATCTAAAACGCACGTGTTCTACAATTCAAATTGAGGCATAAAATGCCAAGTCAATCCATGCCAAAGATAACATCAAAATCATTCATGACTATTCTACTGAATATGCTAGGGCATTGCCTGAAGGACTGCATAGGGCAATTTCTGTATATCTATTGACCTATAACTGAATCAACTAGAGTAAAGATCGAGAAGTGTTCTAATAGGATTTCGATTACTCAAACTACTAGCAACATAGGGTGTCACAAAAGATATAGTAGAAGCCCCTGGCCTAACAATGCATACAGGCTAAAGTGGAATACTCCTAACATACCAATGAAAACATCTGGTGAAATCTCCTGCTCCCTTATGAGATGCAAGGGCATAAACTTGTTCGCGCCGACTACCACTCCGCACCGGTGGACGCACTTCTACCGCACCGTGCGTGCGTTGGTACTTGTGTTGAGCTGGTAGTTTGAGTTTGGCCTCTACTATCATCCTTCCTAGCCAAAGGACACTCCCGACGCCTGTGCCTGGGCTCCTACCACACCCACAGATATCTATCCAATCAAGCACTCCTCTATGTGATTCTTGCCACACTTTCCAAAGACTGGAAAGTTACGCTCTACTCGCATGCTCCTATGTACCTCAAACCTGATGGTTTGCTCCTCTGATCACTCCTGCAGTCTAGATGGAGCACTGACAAATGATGGCACTTGAACTAATGACCTCTGATAGGAAAGTTGATGATGTCTGCCTCCCAATCTCTACTAGGTGAACCTCATAACTATCCGTCCCCGGCTCTCTTCGCTTCTCTCTCTATCTCAAATGCACGCTCCATCTTTTGGGCCTACCTGATGAAGCATAGTTGTCCTACAATCCTTGACCAAGTAGTCCGCTACTCCATGCACAACCTGCTCACCTAGGCCTCTAATCAACAACTATCTCTCGGTGCATATTTGGACAAGTGGGTGAACTCTAAAGCATAATTTCGGACTGTTGGTATCATTCGCCTTAGGTTCACAAACTCGCCTGCCTTGATATACATCATCTCATGGGGAAAGAACTAACTAAGAACATGGTAAGAAACTCATTCTAAATCCAATGGGACTGGCTTCTAATCAGCTGGCTATCCTTCCACCTGTCTGAACCCGATATGTGCAACCCATTTCAAATGATAAGAGGCAAGGTCTCCGCATACACTCCTCCCCTGTCACCGCATAATCTTGTGATCTTCTGGATCTCGTCAATAAATTCGTGTGATCCTCACCCACTGATCCGAGAAACTCGTGAGGGTTCATCCTAAGAAAATCCCAGACTCTTGCCGCTACTGCATTCCCATTTGGGGAACATAAGCGACACCCGCTGGGTTGAGCTGGGTTGGTCAATGGCGTGCCAACATCTGATGGCTGCCCTAAACCAACATGGGCAACCTACTCAGTGTCACATGATCCTTGGGGGCTGGTGGGGCTTGCTAGCTCCATCCCCATTGCCATTCTCATGGCCAATTCCATTTTCGTTTCTTCTTCCATTAACTAGGCAAGAACGCATGATTCTAAAAAATGCGCATAGTACGAGTTAGGAAGAATAGAAAGACATTTTATCGCACGACATAGATCATAGAAAGAAAGGAAGTTTTCAAAACATTTTGTAGCCTCTTCGTACTAAGTGTGGCAATAATTTCACAACCATGAAAAGACTCTACTTAACGTGAATTTTTGACACCCTAGGAAACTTCAAAACCTAATGCTCTGATTCAAGTTTCGTCACGACTCGACATGGCAGAGATAGAGACATGGGACAAGGAACTTGAGAGGCTTCAGTTCGACCCATGGCATGAACATAGAAACTAAGAGCATACAACTAGCGAAAACTAAAATAATAGAACATGCTTAAGCGGAAGTCTGCATACATAACAAACTAAAATAGAGTCAACAGTGACAAACTGATTTCCTACATATTATCCAAAAGCCTCTAACATAACTAACGAGCCGATGGGATAAAGACTTCAACTAGCTAGACAGAAGTCTATAAATGAAATATCATAACAATGGATAACTGGAATACCCTTGAAAGATGAGGGCTCACTAATGCTGGCTAAAACAGGTCTGAGAGGAAAGCAGTACTGATGATGCGGCTGACACTAATCCTCGGACTCAATATCATGAAATGATACATCATAGAGTATACGGTAAGTAGTTGGAATTTACTAAGTATGCAAGGTAAGTAAAAAGAAGAAGAGAAATACATAAGAGTTCATGAGAATAGACAGCATATATAATAAACATCATAATATAAACATGAGGGTTCAAGGCTAAACCATTCATAATCTAGTCAAAATCATAGTCATAAGAGAAACCTTATAAAATATTGACTTTGAGCCAAAGTAACATAAACATAACAATGCATAAATCATGAGGAACAAATGAGAGAACCCGTCTTAACTGACACCATTATTATAGAGCTTACATGATGCCCAATTCTTTGCTCAACTAGGCAAACCTCCCCAAGCTTTCCAAGCAAGGGACATTAATGAGGTGATAATACAGGGGACCTAATAATATATGTATATATCTATGGTGGCACATATAGTTCTGAGACTAATGAGGCTTACCTAAACGCTGGGCCTACTCGGTTCTGACACTGCTCCAAAAATATGCACATAAGGCTCATATCGTAATCGTGAAATCATCTGAGAAGTTCATGGCCAAATAAATTATAACATACTTGGTCATTGCTGAAATACATGATTATCCATGAATAGGGCCTATGAGTCGGCCAAGAGTCATAAATTGATAAATCATGAAGCACATGCAAACTTGTGAAAATTTATACATTTGATATTCATAAATCCATGAAGAATACTTGAATAGAAATCATAACTTGAATAATAAATCATAATTTTAGACTTAATAAAATTAAAAATCATAATGGAATCATAACCTAACTTTTCCTGAAGCTTTGCATATTTGGGAATCTACTGATTGAGATTCGAAACCATAAAAACTATAATCAATTTAAATATAAAATCTTCCCATAGACGTTAAAACAACATTTGAAAAATCAAGGGAATTGACCGATAATCAAATCATAGAGAATTTCATAAATTTGTTTCTTCAAACTCCATAAGATCACTTCAATTTAACTTAATACTTGAATTCATGAACAAAGAGAGGAATTGGGGCATGAGAGTGAAGAGGAACTCTCATTCACAACCCTACGTACCTGGGTAATCTAATCACTCTCCCTTTGAAGCCCAAAGGAATTGGAGAAGAAATTAGGGAGTTCTAGGCTTGATTTTCCCTTAGAAATCCTCTAGTTTGTACGCATGGGGAGGGAATGTGTTGTACAGGTAAAGCACCCTTAAAACCCTCCTAACCGAGCTTATAATGACGTAGTTTAGGACTTTAGGGCTTAGGATTTATGAAAATACTTAATGAAAATTTGTAAATGAACAATGACAGTGACCATAACTCACAACACGAGTCATCCTTTGATACCACGACTCATGGCATCACTTGTTGTTGATACCCATGCTCACTTCACTTCTACTATTCAAATGAAGGTTAGAAAGGACAAGTCATATCACAATGGCACGTTACTCCTCCATTGCCGCGACTACCCTCGTGAACTAAGCTTCTGAATTTGCCACCACAGGTCCCAACCATGAATCGTACTTCCAAACCACAGGTCGTTGGACCTTACCTATTGCCTCTGCGCCAACATTCACCGCACCTCCTCATGGGCACTTACCACGACTCCTTGTTCCTTACAATGAGTCACACCATGACTCATACCATTCAATCTTGGTACCATAGAGACAAGAAACGACTCTCAAACCACGACTCCATTACATCACCCAACGGGTTTTCCTTGGACTCGTTACCACTGAGCCTCCTACTTCAGTCTGACCATCGGGTGGTACCTATGGTCTTTACTCCTTCTCATTACTCATACCACGAGTCGCTCTGAGTAAAATCTAGATTTTGCGTTGTTCCTGGGCCAATTCCTGAGTCTAGTCTTAGGCACTTTAGGGGCATTACAATATATCCCCTTGGGAATATTCATCCTCGAATGTTGGGTAAACATATTGAATCACTAGGGAAAACCTGCCATCCTAAATACCGAAAATATAAAGTTAAAAACTGATGGAGTGACCGACACCGAACCGAAACATAAGGACTCGAACTAAATTCATGAATCGCACACACACATGCATTCATTGATATAAAGATACAGGAACACATGAACTAAACATAAAATTGAATAGAGTAATAGGGAGGAATTTGATGTACCTCATGAACTATACCTAAGGGAACATATGTGGGTCTTTAGCCATCCTATCTTCTTTGGCTTCCCATGTAGCTCCCTCAACATGTTCATTTCTCTACAAAACCTTTAATGAAGCTACTTTGTTTCTCAGCTTCGAATCCGACGATCAAGAATCTCAATCGAAACCTTTCAGCAGCCTAAGGTTATCCTTCACATCTACACTCTGCTCAGAAAAAGGCACAGATCATCCATGTAGTTCTTTAAAAGCGATACCTCGAGCTCTAAGCTTTTTTTTCCGCCTCATCACTCCCTTCATGAGAAACCTTCAAAACACCCAATCATCAACTTCGAACTCAAGCTCACTCCTCCTCACATCTGTGACAGGGACCTTTGGCAACTATGAGTTGTTTTCAACCTTTTATTTATAAGCTGAACTTCCTCCATAGCCTCATGAATCAAATCTGTCCCTATTAAAGTAGCTTCATCGACTTCGAACCAACCAATAGGCGATCTACACCTCCAACTATAAAGAGCCTCAAAAGGATCCATCTGAATGCTGAAATGGTAATTGCTGCTGCATGCAAACTAAATGATACTTTCCTCGTCACAGATTGTGATGTGACATGGTGGAGGTAAATGATCATTCCAACTATCTTTGAAGTCAATCACACATGCTCTCAACATGTCCTCGAGAGTCTGAATGGTCCATTCAGCCTGACCATCTGTTTGCAGGTTAAAAGCTATACTAAGCTTGATCTGAGTACCAAGTCCCTTTTGAAACGATTTGCAATACTGGGAGGTAAACTGAGTACCTCTATCTGATATGATGGACAGGGGCACTCCATGCAACCAAACTAACTCTCAAATATATAATTTAGCATAATCCTCCGTTGAGTCGGTAGTTTGACCGGTAGGAAATGAGCTGCTTTGGTTAACCTATCTATAACAACCCAAATAGAATCATACTGTCGATGAGTACAAGCAACCTGTAATGAAGTTCATATTGATTTTCTCCCACTTTCTAGTAGGGACACTAATGTCTTGAAGCGCATCTCCAGGTCTTTGATGCTGAACTTTCACCTGTTGACAATTCGGACACTTTTCCACAAACTCTGCTATGTTCTTCTTGATGCCATTCCACCAATAAACTTCCCGTAGGTCATTGTACATCTTTGTGGCACCTGGATGTACAGAATATCTGGAACCATGAGCCTCATGTAGCATCTTCTCCCTCAAGTCATCAACACGCGGTATACCCAAACGACCCTGATATCATAGTACACCATCTCCCCCTTTGGAGAAAACCTCCACCTTTTGATTCTGAACTGCCTCCCTCAGCTCTACCAAAATAGGATCCTCATCCTGCCTAGCCTTGACTTTGGTTACCGAGGAAGATTCTAATCCATTCTGAACAATGGCACCACTATCCGTCAAGTCAACAAGACGAACTCCTAGTCATGCAAGCAGATGCACGTCCTTCACTGACTCTTTCCTCTCCTCATCTACATGGGATATACTCTCCATAGAATACCAGCTAAGAGTGTTTACAACCATATTTTCCTAGCCCGAATGATAAAGGACACTCATATCGTAATCCTTAACAAGCTCCAACCAGCTTCTTTGACGTAGATTTAGATCCTTCTGGGTAAACACATACTGTAGACTTTTTTTCTTTGTAAACACATCCAGATGGACCCCGTATAGATAGTATCATCAAATCTTCAAGGAAAATACTACCGTTGCCAACTTGAGGTCGTGAGTTGGATAGTTCATTTCATGGACCTTAAGATGCCTAAAAGTGTAGGCTATAACCTTACCGTGCTGCATTAATACACAGCCAAGGCCGATCCTCGAGGCATCACAATATAACACAAACCCATCGGTACCCTTAGGTAGAGTCAACACTGGTGCTGAGGTGAGTCGAGTCTTCAACTCTTGGAAACTATTCTCACAGGCCTCCGATCATTGAAACTTCACTTTCTTCTGGGTCAACGTAGTCAACGGTGCTGCAATGGATGAAAATACTTCAATAAGCCTCCTGTAGTAACCATACAAGCCCAAGAAACCTAATATCCAAGGGACTCACTGGTCTAGGCCAATTCTTCACAGCTTCTATCTTTTGGGAATCCACCTGTACACCCTCACTTAACACCGCATGACCTAAAAATGCTACTGAGTTTAACCAAAACTCACACTTTGCTGAATTTAGCATACAACTGGCAATCCTTAAGAGTCTGTAGCACCACCCTCAAATGAGCGGCATGCTCCTTCTTGCTCCGAGAGTATATGAGAATGTCATCTATGAACAAAATTACGAACATGTCCAAATATGGCCTGAACACCCTATTCATCAAATCCACAAAAGTTGCAGGAGCATTTGTCAATCCAAAAGGCATAACTACAAACTCATAGTGACCACATCGAGTTTTGAAGGTTGTCTTTGGGATGTCACTCTCTCTAACCCTAAGCTGATGATATCCGGATCTAAGCTCTATCTTTGAAAAACACTTGGCACCATGAAGTTGCTTAAAGAAATCATCAATTCTGGGGAGGGGATACCTATTGTTGATGATGACCTTGTTCAACTGCCGATAATCAATGCACATTCGGAGGGAACCATCTTTCTACCAAACAAAGACTACTGATGCACCCCGCGAGGTTTTGTTAGGTCTGATAAAACCCTTGTCTAAAAGATCCTTCAACTGCGCCTTCAACTCTTTTAGCTCATCAGGAACCATCCTGTAAGGAGGAATAGATATAGGCTACGTATCGGGAAGAAGGTTAATTCCAAAATCAATCTCCCGCTCAAGAGGAATTTTCGACTAGATAGTTGGGGTTTCGGATAGCCTCCTTAACCCTAACTAGATGGTATATGAAACCCTTAGAAATAATCTTTCTATCCTTAAGGTAAGAAATGGAGCAACCTATAGGCACAATTGAACAACCCTTCCACTCTAGGACTAGCTCACCCGAAAACCAGAAACCCTACTACACGGGTTCTATAATTCACTGAGGCATAACATGAATATAGCCAATCGAGTCCAAAGATAACATCAAAATTTGTCATGGCTAGCTCTACTAAATCTCCTGAGGTGACTTTCTAAAGTGACTATGACAGGGCAATTTCTGTATACCCGTCAAGCTATAACTGAATCACCAACTGGAATAGAGACTAAGAAGTTCTCTGATAGGATTTCAGGTCTGACTCCGAAACTACTAGCAACATAGGGTGTCACAAAAGATATAGTAGCCCCTGGGTCTAAAAGTGCACATACATTAAAGTGGAATACTCGTAACATACTAGTGACAATATTTGGTAAAGTCTCCTACTTCTAATGAGATGCAAGGGCATAAAAACTGTTTTGGTACTGACCACTACCTGCACTGGTGGATGCACCCTACTGCACTGGGCGTGCTGGTGCTGGTTTTGAGCTGGTAGTTTGAGTACAGCCTCTACCATCATCCTGCCTAGTCAAAGGACACTCTCGATTCCTGTGCCCGGGTCTACCACACCCATAAAAGATATCTGATCCAGTCAAGCCCTCCCCTATGTGATTCTATCCACACTTTTCGCATACTGGAAAAGGTACGCTCTACCTGCATGCTCCTCTATCCCCTTGAACCTGATGCTCTGCTCCTATGATCACCTCACAGTCTAGATGGAGCATTGACTAATGATGATGCTGGAGCTAATGACCTATGATATGACTGCTGATTATGTCCGCCTCCAGATTTCTATTGGGTGAACCCATAACTATCTGTCCTAACCCTCTTGGCCTCTCTCTCTCTCTCTCTCTCTCTCTCTCTGTCAAATGCACCGCCTCCATCTTATGGATGTACAAAACCAATAATGGAAAATTGATATCTTGATGAAGCATAGTGGTCCTACAATCCTTGACCAAGTAGTCCACTACTCCATGCACAAACCTGCTCACCTGAGCTCTCTGATCAACCAACATGCTGGTGCATATTTGGACAAGCGGGTGAACTCTAAAGCACACTCTTGGTCTGTCTTATTATTCTACCTCAAGTTCAAAAACTCAACTACCTTGACCTCCCTCATCTAACAAGGAAAAAACGATCCATGAACGCAGTAAGAAACTTATTCCAACCAATGGGATTCTCTCCAACTGCTTTACTATCCTTCCACTGTCTAAACCAGTTATGTGCAACGCCTTTCAACTGATAAAAGACTAGGTCTGCGCACTCCTCCCCTATCAACCCCATAATCTAGGTGATCTTGATCTCATCAATAAATTTGTGTGCATCTTCACCCACTTTCGATCCAAGAAACTCTAGAGGGTTAATCCTTAGAAAATCCCTAACTCTTGCTGCAGCTGTATTCCCATTCTGGGGAGCATGTGCTACCACCTGCTGGTTGACCTAGGCAGTCAATGCATGTGCCAACATCTGGATGGCTGCCCTACACCCAGCAAGGGAAACCTACTCGGGCACATGATCCTCGGGGGCTGGTGGGGCCTGCTGGTGCCCATACCTATTGCCATTCTCATGGCCATTTCCATTTTTGTTTATACTTTCGTTAACTCAGCGAGGAGGCATGATACTGCAAACGTGCATCGCACGAGTTAGAAGGATAGAGAGAGATTTTGTCACACGACATAGATCATGAAAGAAGGGAAGTTTCCTAAAACATTTTGTAGCCTCTTCTTCATAAGTGTGGCGCAATTTACAACCATAAAAAAGACTCTACTTAATGCGACTTTCAGACACCCTAGGACACTTCAAAACCTAATGCACTGATACCAAGTTTGTCACAACCTGAACTTAGTCACAGATAGAGATACAGGACAATGAGCATTGAGAGGCTCCGGGTCGACCCATGGCATGAACATAGCAACTAAGAGCATACAACTAGAGAAAACTGAAATAATAAAACATGCTTAAGAGGAAGTCTTCATACATAACAAACTAAAATAGAGTCAACACTAAAAAGCTGATTTCCTATATATTGTCTAAAAAGGCTCTAACATAATTGATGAGCTGATGGGACAGCACCCATAGCTAGCTCGACAAAAGTCTGTAACTAAAATATCATAACAATGGATAACTGAATGCCCTCAAAGGATGAGGACTCACCAACGCTGGAAAAATAGGTCTGAGAGGAAAGCAGGACTAATGATGCGATTGAGACTGATCCCTCGGACTCATATCATGAAATGATACAACACAAAATATTTTGTTAGTACTTGGAATGTACTGAGTATGCAAGGTAAGTAAAAATGGATAGTTAGAATTACATAAGAGTTCATGGGAGTAGGACAGTATGATCATGAATTAAATATCATTATATAAACATGAGGGCTCAAGGTTTTCAAACTATTCATAATCTAGTCAAAATCATAGTCAAAAGAGAAACCTTATAAAAACATAACTTGAGAAAAAGTAACATAAACATAACAATGCATAAATTATGAGGAGCAAAGGGAAAACTCGTCTTAACCGACACTATCATGATAGAGCTTACATGATGCCCCAACTTTTCGCCCAAGTGGGCAGAGCCACCCTAGGATTTCAAGGAAAGGGACGTGCATAATGTGGTATACAGGTGATCCAATAATATATGTATATAACTATAGTGGCACATAGTTCTAAGACCACAAGGTTTACCTGAATATCGGGCCTACTCGGTGCTAGACACTGCTCCGTAAAACATGCACATGAGGGTCATATAGTAATTGTGAAATCATTCATGAAGTTCATGTACAAATAAATAATAACATACTTGATCATACTTGAAATGCATGATTAGCCCTGAATAGGGTCGGTGAGTCGGCCAAGAGTCATAAATTCAAAAATTATGAAGAACATGCATACTTGAGAAAATTTATATATTTGACATTCATAAATCCATGAAGAGTACTTGAAGAGAAATCATAACATTAATAATAAATCATAATCTAGACTTACTAAAATCAAAATCATAATAGAATCATAACATGACTTCTCATGAAGCTTTGCATGTTTGGGCATAGATTAATTGAGATTCGAAACCATAAAAATTATAATCAATTTAAATATAACATATTCCCATAGACCTTAAAACAACATTTGGAACATGAAGGGAATTGGCCCATAATCAAATCATAGAGAATTCCATAAATTTGGGCGCAAAACCCCATAAGATCATCAAATTTAACTTAGTACTTGAATTCATGAACATAGAGAGCAAATGGGGCATGAGAGTGAAGAGGAACACTCATTCACAACCCTAACTACCTAGGTAATATATATGATCTTACACTCTCCCTTTAAAGCCCAAAGGAATTGGAGAAGAAATTGGGGAGTTTTAGGCTTGATCTTCCCTTAGAAATCCTCTAGTTTGAATGCATGGGGAGGGAATGGGTTAGAATAGGTTAAGCACCCTTAAAGCCCTCCTAACTGAGATTAAAACGATGTAGTTTACAACCTTAGGAATTAGGATGTATGAAAATACCCTTAATGAAAAATTTGGAAATTGAACACTACCAGTGACCACGACTTATACCACGAGCCGTCCTTTTATACTACGATTCATGATATCGCTCGTTACTAACACCCATGCTCACCTCAGTTTCTGATCTACAAATGATGGTTAGACAGGATGAGTCGTTACTCACAAAAATGACCCGTTACTCCCTCCCATGGTTTCCACTTCCCTCGTGAACTAAGCTTCTGGTATTCTCACCACTGGTCCTAACCACGAATCGTACTTCCAAACCATAGATCGTTGGACCTACCCGTTGCCTCTGTTCCAACTTTCACCGGACCTCCTCATGGGCATTTACCATGACTGTTGTTCCTATAATGAGTCGTACCATGACTCATATTATCCTACCCTGGTACCACAAGACGAACAACGACTTCAACCCACGACCCGTTACATCACCCAATGGGTCGTCACTGGACTTGTTACCACTGAGCCTCCCAATACAGAGTCTGAACACGGGTGGTTCCAATGGGTCATTACTCCTTCCTACGACTCGTGCCACGAGTCGTTCTAAGTCAGATCTCAAATTTTTTTGGTGTTCTCAATTCAGATTCCTGTGTCTAGTCTTAGGCACTTCCAGGGAATTATAATATCTGCTCTTTGGAAACATTGATCCTTGAATGTGGGGTAAACATACTGAATCACTAGGGAAAAACCGCCATCCCGAATACTGAACATCTAAAGTTAAAAACTGATGGAGTGACTAACACCGGATTGAAACATATGACTGAACAGAATTCATGAATCGCACACATACATGCATTGACATTAAAGAAACTGGAACACATGAACTAAACATGAAACTGAATAGAGTACTAAGGAGGAATATGATACCTTAAGTTGGAACTAAACCAGAAGGGAAAAGATGCAGGTATTTAGCCATCATATCTACTTCGGCTCCCCACGTGTCTCCCTTAACATGCTTATTTCTCCACAAAACCTTTACTAAAGCTACTTCTTTATTTCTTAGCTTTCGTATTTGATGATTAATAATCTCAATTGGAACCTCTTCATAGCTAGGGTTATCCTTCACACCTATGCTCTCCATTGGAACAACCAAAGCCGAATCACCCATGTACTTCTTTAACAGCAACACATAGAAAACTGGATGACTGAAGAAAATTCTGAGGGCGACTCCAACTCCTAAGCCACCTTACCCACACGTTTCACAATCCTATACGGGCCAACATATCGGGGAATAATCTTCCCCTCATTTCTAATCATCACTCCCTTCATAGGAAACACCTTAAAAAAACCCTGTCATCAACTTTGAACTCGAGCTCTCTCCTCCTCACATTCGCATAGGACCTTTGGCGACTCTGAGCCATTTTCAACCTTTCCCTAATAAGATGAACTTTCTCCATAGCCACATGAACTGAACCTGGTCCTATCAAAGTAGCTTCACCGACTCTGAACCAACCAATAGGCAATCTATACCTTAGCCTATAAAGAGCCTCAAACCGAGCCATCTAAATGCTGGAATGATAACTGTTGTTATATGCAAACTTAATGAGAGTTAAATGATCATCCCTACTACCTTTGAAGTCAATCTACCACGCTCTCAACATATCCTTGAGAGTCTGAATATAGAGGCTTTTAATACATAGTGTTTTATTCAGTTTCGAATTCAATGTTATATATTTTTATAGTTCAAATGTTTAATATTCAAACTTCCGTTATTTCAGAATTCAGTTTCTTTCTGCCTTGATTATATTGAGTTAGTTATCATGCTCATTCCATGGGTCAACATGGAGCCATTTATGGTTTTAGGTTCCGTGTCTCAATCCGGGCCTATGTTCAGGTCGTGATATGTTGTTAATGAATTTATGAATTTCAACTATGGTGATTTTCTCAAGCATGTATGCTCTTCATGATTTATGGGTTTATGATTTTGGCCAACTCATGGGCCCTTATTTCATGTCTATACATGTATTTCAAGTATGATCATGTATGTTATGATTTAACTAGCCTATGAACTTCATGTATGATTTCACGATAATTGTGTGAGCCCTCATGTACATGTTTTTAGGAGTAGTGTCTAGCACCGAGTAGGCCCGACATTCAAGTAAACTCTGAGGTCTCAGAACTATGTGCCACCATAGGTATATATTCATGGTTGGTCCTTATTAGTGATATCACGCCAAGTATCATTCCTTGCCTTTGCAAACTTGGGACGACTCTACCCACTTGAGAGAGATAGTCGGGGCATCATATAAGCTCTATCATGATGGTGTCGGTTAAGACGAGTCCTCCCATTATTCATCATGATTCTAGTTGCGCATGTTTATGACTTAATATATTATGTTTTCAATAGTTTGACCCAATGATCAGTTTATAAGCTTTCACGTATGATTTCAGATAGGCAAGCCATATGATTTTGTTCGTAGCTTTGCTTCATTCTATTCAAATATGGATTCATCTATGATTATGCATGTTTTCAAATATCAGCATGCAGTTCCCACTCTCATGATCTTACTATTTATATTTATGTGCATGATTTTAGTTATACTTACTAAACCTATTTTACTTACCTTGCATACTACATTCATAGTACTGACCGCATCTGTGTTGTATCATTTCATGATGACGCTAAGATTCAGTCCCGCCGTTAGCCAGTCTATAGAGCTTTCTCCAGTTCTCTATTAGTGAGTTCTCATCCTTTGAGGACCTTCAAATTTGTTGAGTATTTTTACTTTCAGTTTTCAAACTTTTAGTGAGCTAGTTGGGGATATTGTCCCATTAGCTCTTCAGTTATGTTAGAAGGTTTTCAGATGATATGTAGAATTTCTGCTTGGTCAGTGTTAACTATGTATGGTTTATATGTATTCATAGTTTCGTTTATTCACATTTTTTATATTAGTTTATGTTTGATGTATTCTCTTTAATTGATATGTTCATTCCATGGATTGACTTGGATCCATTCGTGCTTCTAGGTTTCGTGTGTCGGTTCGGACCTATGTTCGGGACATGATAGTGTTGGTTTTCACACAAGTTGGAGATGGTGTACTGAGGTATCAAGGTCGATTATGTGTCATGAATGTAGATGATCTCAAGGATAAGATCATGGCAAAAGCACGCAACTCCGGATACTCTATTTACCCAGGTTCCACTAAGATGTACCATGACTTAAAAAGGAAGTTTATTGGAGTAATGGTATGATGAGAGACATTTGCAGAATTTGTTGCTAGATTCCCAAACTATCAACAAGTTAAGGTCGAGCACCAAAGGCCATGTGATAGCTTAGAATATAGCAATCCCTGAGTGGAAGTGGGGGGTGATTGATGTGCTGTGAGTTTACAGCACTTTCGACGCTCAAAACTGAGAAAATAGAATGGACTTAGGTGTGTTTATATGGATATAAGGCAATTTTTATTTGGTTACAGGAAAAATAGGTGTTGGAGCAACAATGTGCAAAAGATAGCCTAAAAGTGCAGAAAAATGGGCTAAAGTCACAGTCTTAGTACGAGTCGTAGGTTGATGGTACGAGTCGTACTGAAGATCGTGAAAAGTTTCAGTTGGCTGAATTGTAAAGAGTGCAGCCTATGACTCTCAGTATAAGTCATACAACACTAGTATGAGTCATAACACTAAGTCTGGAAATATTAAGAAGAATTGCACAAGAGGCAGACTCCTGACACAGATAGACAGTATGAGTCGTGGTGTAGAGGTACGATTTGTACCATCACACTCGTGACAAACTTCAGAAAAATTTAGAATTCTCATAGTCAAGCCATGAAAGTATAGTACGACTTGTAGGAAGCATGTACAAGTCGTACCAAGGCCCAACACTTAGCCAAATTTCATCAAGACAAGGACATACAAATAGCAGGTACGACCTGTACAATCCTGCTATGGGTCGTAGGAACTTTGTGGCTCAGGCGGCACCAGTTATGGAAATTTACCATGTTAGCTTAGGAAAAGGATTCTTATGTCTGTATAAATACATTTTATGATTTATATTCAGTAGGCAACATCTAGAGAAGATCTATACAACATAGAGAGAAGGTTAGGAAGTGAGGAAAAACATAAAATTGTGTTGATTGGCTTATGATCAACCTTTTCTTGATTTCTTTCTTGATCTTTGTGAGTTGTTCTTGAGTTATTTTGGAGATAATCAAAGAATCTTTTTCTCTCATCTACAATTGTAAGTATTGAATTATGTGTTTAATTATGAATGCATATCACAACCTTGCAACTTTGAGAGGCTAAATCCTCCCTAGCTAGGGTTGTGGGAACCGTGATGGATTAATGACCTAGGGATACACAAAAGTGATTCAAAACCAATGCAAAATGCTTGTATGGTATTCTCTTCATGTTTAAACGTTTCTTAATGGTGTAGAATGTTAGGACTTGCCCAAATTCTTTACTACTTGCTTGAGCCTAGAGAGGTAGAGATTAGGAAAAGAAAATTACAACAAAACCTTGATCTTGATGATCATTGTATTAACTTGAGTTGTGGTCGTAGGATAGTTAAATTTGGAACTTAGTAATAACGGATAGTTTGGAACTGCTCATGAGACCTGACTAAGTGATTGAGTATAGTCATCCAATAGGGACGAACCTGTCATTTGGATAAACCCTAGTTATCAGTTCTACAAGTGAGAATTGGTATTGATCACATGTGTATACCTGAAGCAGTTATGAACCCATGGGAACACAAACCCTAGTTAGTCTTAACTCTTGATTTTACATCACAATTTCAATCACTGTTTTAATTATTATTTTTGTTGAAACCCCCAAACTGGAGTAACTAACCAACAAGTTCACTTATCGGCATTAGTCTAGATCTTTCATATTCCCTGTGGGTTCGACTCCAACCTCTTTGTTGGGTTCTTTATTGACAACATTCGCTTCATACTTCAGCAGGAGGTGTGAGTTTGAGTGTTATCAATGATCAATATGGATCTTATCACTAGTTTACCGAAGTCACATACATAACATGATTCTATTTGGGTGATTGTCGATTAAATGACCAACTCAGCTCATTTTTTACCGATTAAGACTATGGATTTAGAAGAAGAATATGCAAGATTATATATTTGTGAGATAGTCAGACTTTATAGAATTTCATTGTCTATTAAATTTTATAGGGGCACACAATTTACTGCTCAGTTTTGGAAGTCATTCCAGAGATGTTTGGGTTGAAAGGTGAACCTTATTACAACTTTTCATCCGCAGACAGATGATCTGGATGAGAGGGCTATTTAGACATTGGAGGACATGTTAAGGACATGTGTTATTGATTTCAAAGGAAATTGAGATAACCATTTACCTCTCATATAGTTTGCATATAATAATAGTTATCACTCCAACATTTAGATGGATCCTTATAAGGATCTTTATAGGTGGAGGGGTAGATCTTCGATTGGTTGGTTTGAAGTTGGTGAAGAAAAGTTGATAGGACCAGATTTAGTGCAACTAGCAATGGAGAAGTTTAAAATCATTTAGGAAAGTTTGAAGATTGCTCAGAGTTGCTAAAACACGTATACATATGCGAAGCGTAGAGATTTTGTGTTTGAGGTGGATGATTGGGCTTACTTGAAGATTTCACCCATAAAGGGTGTTATGGGATTTGGCAAGAAAGGGAAGCTTACCCGCTTTATTAGCCCATACCAAATTTCGAGGGGAGTTGGCAAAGTAACTTATGAGTTGGAGCTGCCAACCAAACTAGCATCAGTCCATCTAGTTTTCCATATTTCTATGCTCAAGGAATGTATGGGAGATCTCACTCATTGTCCCTACGGAGAGTGTAGAAGTTAATGATGGCCTGTCATATGAGGAAGTTCTAGTTGAGATTATAGATTGATACGTGCGTAAGTTGAGAAACAAGGAAGTTTCTTCTATAAAGGTATTACAGAGAAATTAGCTGATCACCCCTAAATTAAATCTCTTAATTGAAGTATAAAGCGCTCCCTGTCAAATATAGTAACCCAACTTAGGTTGGGGTCGATACCACAGGTAATAGGGAAGAAATAAAATGTTAACAATGACTAAATTATCCTGTTGTTAATATTTCAAAAGGGGGGTTTTCAACTGAAAAGAAAAAGTAATTCTAACAATGATTGGGTTATTTCTCAAATTATTGAAACAAAACCAGGATTGTGTTCCTCATGATTTCATAACTTAGTAGGCTTATTTTATTAGTGATCTCTGCTTATGAATTTTGTGTAAGATTGACGATTAAGTTCATCTAACGTCTCTCAACCTACGTAGATGAATTTTACCTAAATCCTCTCGGACTTTAGGTTTATATATTTTTTCCTTGCCATAAGTATTGGATTAACTATCCTCAGTTAGAGCTAAAGTTAATTACATGAGGGTTGCTAAATGCCACTATTATTCTCTTTTCCTAACTTCAACCTATTTGGTAAAGAAAGTTGAATATACAATCACCTTTCAATGTTTGCAACCACTAAAACTCATTAAAATAAAGTGAATAACAATCCACTCAATTCACCATTCAAGAATCGCTATTTTATTTTGCCTACTTATGTTAATCCATCATGATTCCCACAACCCTAGCTTAAGAGATTTTGCCACTTCTATTTATGAAAACAATAATAAAAGATGTAGAATAAATCATAATGAAATACTTACTATAATATGAAATTGTTTAGAAAATATCAAAAGATATATTAAATCATAAGAACATGACGAATTCTCCAGGAAATAATCAACTAAGCTATTACACAAATTCGTTGTTGGACAATAATTAGACTATCTCCAAAAGTGCACCGTGAAAAATAATGGGACGCCTAAAGCATAGTATAAACGGTATATATATAGTAGTAGATTAAGCCTTCATTGTTCCTACTTGGATTTGAATTGGGTTTTGCAGCTTCTGTTCCTAGGCAAACTGGGATTGAACTCTCTGGCCATCTATTCACAGCCCATGCATTGCGCTGCTTATAGGGCCAGTAGCCTGGTGTGCCACGCTGCTCCATGCTCTGTCTATGTTTGCTTATCGCGCAGGCCATAACACTAGTGTGCCTGCGCGATGCCAACTACTATCACACTTGTTTCCTTAACCCTGTTTTCCATACCTGCTCTTTTTAGCCACAATTAAGCCTAAATCCATTATTTTAACACCTTAAAACATCTAATCATGTGTATTAGATCTTTTTCACTTAAATCACATAAAACACAATAAAACACACATTTATTCTCAAAATATAGCTAAGCATGGGTAATATATGGTTAAATAAATGCGTAAATATGCCCTATGTTGCGCCCCATTTTCCTCGCGGAAAGCGGGATACAACACGTGACAACTCTTTAAGGGTTGAAAAGAGAAGAGTCGCCACCTAACGATTTGAGATGCGTTAGGGCACCGTACTAACTTAAGGGTCTATTATACTAGTCTAGGTCACCAGAGTCGGGTAAGGGTTCAAGTCACCTCGAAAGGAAGGTGTAGCACCTTTCGAGGTCCACAAATGTGGTTCCCTTCCGGATTCATTATTATGTGGGAATTTACTAAGTGATCAAACAAAATTTATTCTAACTCTTTTATGTAGAAATAACTTAAATAAACTAGGTGATGCAACAGAAGAATCATTAAAAAATAATCTAACAATTTATGTAGATAATGATTGACAGATGAATAAAGGTACAATGAATATATAAAAGCAATTACAAGACAAGTAAAATTTTAAAGCTTGGACCGAACCTCAGAAGAGAAGCCTACGCATTCAGAAGGAAATCGGAGTCAGCGTGGTTCTTTTTCCACGAAAGAGGTTTAACTAACGGGATCACCTACGTGCGACTAAAATAATATTCGCAACCTATTTGGTGGTTTTCATTGTCTCCGAGCGAACTATCATTTCCACTACCCGCCTAATTAATTGAGTTCAATAACTTAAAGCGTTTCTAGGTGACAAAACTATCGTCCTGAAGTATTTACCGTCCAATTAATGTCCAGAAGGCATTGGACTACTAAATTAGGATTTTGAGGTCTAAAGTTCTAAGGCTTTATTAAAGGTGATTAGTGTCAAGCAAAGCAGATGTAAAGATAACAAACATACAAAAGGTTTCAATATAGCCTGGAATTCCTATGAGCATGATTTCTAACATGTGTAAATAATCCATGAACGTTTCTAATGAAAAAAATGAGTCAAATGTAAATATTGACACATAATAAACATTCTTGAGACGGATATATAATTTAGCAGAGATCAATACATAATCAGTATGTGGTATCTAGATTTGCAATTAGAAAGCATCTTATATCAGCAAAGCATTCTTGCCTTATCACATGTATTCATTTGAGCCTATCCTCTTGGTTTAAGACAAATAAGTGAGGTTTAAGAGGCAACTTAGTGGCAGTTTACGAGATAACATAGACACAGAGATTGTGACGAGGTGGGGATTAGCATTAACAAACTTGGTTAAATGAATTGCTACTGATAGAATTATAAATCTACAAGTAGGATATCTATCTGAGTTCATTAGGGCGGACCAATTAGGAGTATATACGCAAGCTAATCCACCTGGTAAAATTAGAAATTAAACATAAGGCGCTCTGATTCGTTGTTTTTAGTTTCCTATAGGCATAATGTCTAGTAGAAATAATTTGAAATGTTAATCCTATATGCATAATTTCTAATAAGAAACCAATTAAATTCATATTACTCACATAGACATGATTTACCAGCAATTACCCATGTATAAATCCTATCAGCATGCTTTATATATAGAGATGACTAGTGTTCTCCAAGCGAAAGCAATAAAGGACACACAAACCTACCTCCAACTTTTTTCCACTATTATAGTGTTTATTACAATTTACAATCATTAACTAAAACTTGAATAAAAAGGATAAATAATTACAATAACACATGAAGTAAAATTTAATAAATCTATTATCTTATCGCCAGCGACTCCAATGGAATTCGAAAAAAAGATATCTGCTTAAGGATTGATTATATTAATGAACACGAAACATGGTCTCTTGGTTTTAACCATGGTTTATTCAAACAATAAAAATTATGTTTAAAGCATATTAATCATATAATCAGATAAGAAGAAGAGCAATCAAAGGTAATAAGCATTGGTAAATGTCTTCTGTAAGAAAATCAAACAAGTAACAATAAATTTTCCAAAATCAAAAGAAATTAACGATTAAATGTAATAAATTTTCTGTGACTGTGCAAATCCTCTTACATCAAGATCACCGAAGATCTTCTGATTCCAGGCGATCTTTGGTGTTAGTAGGATAGAGGAGTTAATTAGTAACAATGCTCTAAATTTTAAAATAAATGGGTATTGGTTATGAAGAGATGCTGAAAGTAGCAATTTAAGAGAGTGGAGAAGTTCAAATGAATCTACCTTTAGGGTAGGAGTATTCTCTCCTTTAAATAGTTGAAAAAAATCCAGGTGTAGGGAAAGGGGATCAAGCAATGGAAATAAATCAAGAGACATTTTCTTAAATGAAAAATCAAAATAAAATAACACTAAAGAAATTTATCATAATTCAGAAATGGAAGAAATCATCACAGCAACTTTCCTTAAATAAATTTGTAGACATATATCCACTAATGAATCAGCCTTTAAATAAAAGAGAATAATCATCATAAATCAAACCAAACAAGAATTAATTAAGGAATTTTATATTTTAATTAACAAAATAAAAAAACTAAAAAAAATAAAAAAAATAAAAAAAATAAAATAAATATTAAACTACCACATAAGTGGATACATGTACAATGTGTAAGATATCCTTTAATAGAGTGATCGGTGATATGAAACATTTTTAAAAATAGTCTTACATTCGGAGAACAAATCAAACGGAAAGAACTTGCCATAAGTTAATTAAGTACTAAATTATTCCTTATCATGAAAATTGATTCTAACTACCATATTACCTTATTAAAATTTGTCAAGGGCAATCAAACAACGGCGTTATCAACTAATTGGATTTTACGGGCATAGTTAATTAATTGTAGATATTTATTACATAATATATAAATGAAACAAAAAGGAAGAACAATATATTTACTATATATATACATACATATATATTATTATATATATATATATTTATATATATATTTAAAAAACGTGAAAAAAATATATTATAAAAAAAAAAAAACCCCAAAAACAAAAAACAAACAATATAAAAAATATAAAAAAACTAAAAAAAATAAAAAAAATAAAAAAAATAAAAAAAATATATTATTTATAAATACATACATTATTTATATATACTTATTATATATTTATTATATCACCATATACATAAATAAAATAAAGGAGAAGAAGAAAAATAAATAAATAAAAATTTACGGACATATCTTGGGAGTCTGTCCCGGATCCGTCCTGTTGAGGTGTTTCTTCGGTGGTTGTTTGTGGTGGGTTTCGGGTGCTTGGGTGGTGTGTGACGGCGAGAGGAGCATAGAGGAGGCTGGTGTTTAAAGTTGTGAAAATTATAGACAGTGCTTTTGGTTGCCGGCGGAGAAAATAAAGGAGAGGGAGATTATGGGTTGAAGAAGAGTGTGAAGGAAGGGAGTTTGTGGGCGTCGGCGTGGGTAGCAGTTTCTGGGAGAGGAGAGAAGAGGAAGGCGGCGAAACTGCTAGGAAGGAGGCCGAAGGGGAGGAAGAGGGAGGAAAGTGTGTTGGAGGTCAAGCAGAAAGAGGAGAGAACAGTGGTGTTGGTTGTGATTTCCCGGTCGAAGAGTTAAAGTGCAGGCGGGAAGAAAAGCGGCAAGGCGTTCGGATTGAGGGCGGTCGCGGAGGCAGGGAAGAAAAGGGAGAGGCGCGGCTTGGTTTTGGAAGGAAATAGAGTGAATTAGGGTTTTGGGGGGTGGTAGTTAAATAGGAAATAGGTTAAATTTAATCTCAACCGTAGGATTAGATAAGATGAAGGGTTGAGATTAGTTTCAAAATGAAATGGGTCAGGGTTGGATAATTTCTGAGTTGGTAGGATTTTGTAGTGGGTAAGGAATAAATTTAGGCTAGATTTAGTTTAAATAATAAGCAAAATTGATCAAAAGTGGGTAAAATTAGCCATAAAATGAATAAGTGACGGATTTTTCAAATAAATTGAATGGAAATTGGATTTATTGCTATTAAATTAATAAATGTACTACACTTGTAAGTAATTTAATAAATAAATAACTAATTAAGTTTACAATTATAAAAAAATCATAAAACATTATTATTAATATAAACAAATCATAAATTTGAGTAGACTTGTAAATATTATATAATTAAATTATTATTTTTATAATAATTTTATGACTACAAAATAAAATTAAGTTTCAAATATTCTAAAAGTATATTAATTAAACACAAATAATTATAAGTTCGAGTAATATTATTAGCACGTAAATTTATAAATTTAGTAAAAAGTTATGTAAATAATTTATTAAGTAAAATATATATTTCAAAATAAGGGCGTATATTAATACGAAATATATTGTATACGACATAATATAAAAGTAATAAAAATTATATATGAACATATATATATATAATTAAAAAAATCAAAAAAGATAAAAAAATTAAAAAAATTAAAAAAATTAAAAAAATTAAAAAAATTAAAAAAATTTATAAACTAACTAAAAAAATAAATATGTATACATATAAGCAACATATAAAGGCATAGGGAGGTCAAAATTGGGTGTCAGGCGCCTTCTTTTCTCGGGAATGAAGGATGAATTGTCGAGCAAGAAATGTTGACCTAGTGGCCAATTTTGTCTGACCGAAGAAAGATTTTGGTAGGGCAGATGAAACAAGATTGGGTTTTGTAGATGTTGTGGCCCTGAACTGCTGAGTATCAAAGTCGCCTACATATCTCGAGTCTCACGAGGATCGGGCCGCGTATTCATTCAAGGACGAAACAGAGATCCTAAAAATTGACAACACGAGGCTTGGATAGAGATGGGGTAGCACGAATCGACACGATTTAGAATGCATTACAAAATAAACAGGTGGGAATACGGTTCAAAGAAGATAGTACGAAAGGCATTATCATTCGTAGCTTGTTATTGCTCAAGCGTTCGTAAGCAAACAACTAAAGCATATGCATAAAATAATTTGTAAAATAACGGATGCAAAAATTAAACATGATGCAAATTCCCTTTAGACGATGAAAGTTTTGCTTTGAGATAAAGGATGATGTCTCTAAGTTATGATGTGCCCAGGCCATGATACGCACAAATAAATTCCTTGCAGATATGAAATGATGTCGCGGAGCCATGAAAAATGGCATGCTTTAGACCTATGACGCCTTAGGAGCATGATATTTTGTAAGTAAATTTCTAGGCTGTAAATATGTCTGCAGGCATGAAAATGACTCTTTAGACTACGACGCCTTAGGAGCATGATAAAAATTTGTAAAGTAAATTTCCTAGGCCATGAAATGATGTCTGCGAGCCATGAAAATGACGCCTTTAGACTATGACGCCTTAGAACTTCTGATGAACTGGAAAGTAAATCCTGAGCGCACTATGATATGATGTCCTGACCATGAAACGCGATGCCTTTAGACTATGACGCCTTCGGATGAGTGGAAGAAATACTGAAATTCAAAAGAAAGTAAATTATTGAGAGCCTCGATAATTCATTGAGAACTCTTTTGTTTATTCGGGCTCAAATGCAGGCTCCGTCACAGGGGCTCAGGAATGCAACAACGAGCTCAATGCATAAATGGACTTAAAATGCAAATATGGGCTCAGAAATGCATAAGCTTGAGCTTAAAATGCAAATAACGGGCTTGAAATACATAAATGGGCTTGAAATGCAGCGAGGCTCGAGATGCAAATAACAGGCTCGCAAGGCATAAACAGCAGGGCTCCAAAAATGCATAGCAGACCATAGAGCTCAAATGCAAATAACGGGCTCAAATGCATAAACGAGCTTAAAATGCAAATACTTGGGCTTGAATGCATATATCATGTATACCACCGGATCAATATGTAAATACGGGCTCAAAATGCATATAAAATGCTTACCACAGGCTCAAAATGCATGTAAAAATCATATACCAAGAGGGCTCAAATGCTTATATAAATATATACTACACGCTCAAATGCATATATAAAATGTATATCAGGGGCTCAAATGCATATATAAAATGTATACCGAGGCTCAAATGCATATATAAATTTATAGCGAGGCTCGGATGCATATATAAAATATATCGGGGGCTCGAGATGCGTACGTCGAGTACATATACCACGGGCTCAAACACATATAAAATGTATATCAGGCTCAAATGTAAATCACGGGCTCAAATGTATGTATACCACGAGCTCCTTATGTATGTATATCAAGGCTCAAATGCATGTATAATACGGGCTCAAATGTATGTATACCGAGCTCATATGTATGTATATACCGGGCTCATATGCGAATTCAGGCTTATATGCAAATAGGGACTCGGATGCATACATCAGAATGTATACCACGAGCTCGAGATGTATATAAATAGATATCACGTGCAAATATGGCTCAAAGGCATATATTAAAATGCATATCACGGGCTTAAAATGCGAATATAGGCTCAAAAGTGGAAAACTAAATAAATAAATAGTGATGGGCAAGTAGCTAACATAACATGCTAAGCTTCTGAGAACAAATCGTGGCTCGAATAATTTGGCGGGGGTAGTGCTTTTGCACCCAAACGCGTAAAAACGGTAAGTTATGATTAGCCCCTTAAAAGCTTGGGGGTAAAGCGATCCATCTAAAATCACAAAATGAGAGTAGCACAATGATAAGCAGGTTAAAAGTAGCATAAAGAATAACAAGAGCATAAGAGCTTGAAGATGACATGATAGTAATCGGTTAAATAGCATGAGAAAGAACGCAATGGTAACTGCAGCTCAAAAAAGCTTGGATAAAATGATTGAGTCAATAAGCATGAAGTAACTAACGATTATCATAAATAAATTTGAAATGAAGGCGTGGAATCAAAACTTCAAGAGACAATGCTTAGCCTTTAAAATCGAGAGGTAGTGCTTAACTTTTTGTAGGACAATGATTAGTCCTTAAAGAAAATTTGAGGTAGTGCTTAACGCGTAAGGACAATCTTTTAGCCCTTGAAAGAAAAATTTAGGGTAGTGCTTAACCTAGGACAATGCTTAGCCCTTGAAAAGAAAATTGAGGTAGTTCTCAACCCTAGGGCCCAGGTGCTTAGCTCTTGAAAAATTTTAGGAGTAGTGCTTAACCCGTAGGACAATGCTTAGCCCTTGAAGAAAAATTTAGGGTAGTGCTCAACCCTAGGACGGTGCTTAGCTCTTGAAAGAATAATTTAGAGGTAGTGCTTAACCCGTGGATAATGCTTAGCCCTTGAAGAAAAATTTAGGGTAGTGCTTAACCTAGGACAATGCTTAGCCCTTGAAATAAAAATTTAGGGTAGTGCTTAACCCGTTGGGGAATCAAAGTATTAATACATAGCTTCAAATAAACAACGTTTATCTTTGAGTAACTTACTAAGAGGGTAGTGCTTAACCCATTATCGTAAACTTCAATAGTTTAATGATGCAGTTGATAATGATCAAGATGATATATAGCATGATTGAAAATTTAATTTACTGTTGCATTCGATAACAAGAAAAAAATAATAAATTTAAAATGGGGAAGGTTGATTTGTTCCTTTATTTGTCCGTTGCTATTCCGATCTCATGAACTTGATGATCAAACTGGATGTCACGTACTTCCATAGATATCCTTTTTGGGAGTCAATTCCTTGGTTTGAATGAGCTCTGATGAAATTTTGAGATCATTCTCAAAATTTCTGCCCGGTGTAGAGCATGATGTAGACTTCGGTTGCAAATGACGCAAAGTTGCGAATTTTTGAGGTCCCCTCAAAAAATTCCCTTGATTACATAGAATCGCTCGATCTATTGAATTTTGAGGTCCTCTCAAAATTCTGCCCCAATGGTAAGGAAAAAGGGAAGAAAATTTTATTAAGTATAGACCGAACCCCATAAGAGCGCCTATGTATCCCTCTTAAACGGGAATCAGGTCCAACGTAGTTCAGGTACAAAAAGAACTTGAATAGAAGAAAAATCGAATTGAGGATAGCTTTGAGTGATAATCAGCCACCAAAAATGAATCATATCATAAGTTAAGTTAATCTAATTGGTTTAAGGAAATCAATCCATAAACGAGGCAGCCCAAACAACATCATCAACAATATAGCGATATTGAATTAGTAAAAGAAGTGAGGCATGACATGGTGTAGATAAAGTTAAAGAAGAGAAACATATTATTATGCTTCACATTGAAAATAAAAAGAATAAACACATGGCCAACGTCTTCCTAATTAGGGGCCTCTTTTTGTTCCCGAGGAGAGATAGGCCTAGCGCATTTGAAAGTCAAATATGTCATAATGTATCCATTCCATTTGCTCCATTAAATCTCAAATATAAAATAAATAAATAATTATTAACTGCTTTAATAAGATAAGAAAAATAAAAGATTACAAAAAAAATAATGTTATAGCCTAAATGGAAATATCTTCATCTTCGACTCTTCTTTGCTTATACGACGCGGATGGGTGTAACAGCACATAATAAAATATTGATTTTACCCATCACCCAAGAGCAAATGGTCTACATTTAGACATATTGATTTCTCAAATGAAAATGCAAATAAATATGACAATGTCCTTTTTGAGATTGTAAATCTCTTTGGACTTTGGGCAATGTTAAACTAATGGCCTCCAATACACAAGGGTATCGAGATTTCCTAGGGATAATGCAATGCAAGACTTATCAATTTCTAAGAGTTGGGTAGGCAGACTGAAAAAATTGTTATGTGAAAAGCATTACATATGTATTAAATAATCTAAATAAGGAAACAAATAAGGGGAATAAGGGGGAATAATTCAAACAAGGAAGCAAATAGTGGAATTAAGGAAAAAGGGTTTACATAGAAAGAAAAAAATAATCTTAAAAGAATAACAAATCCAATTAGCATATACATTCCAAAATTCACATAAAATAAAGAAGGCATTCTTTTCGAGTTGTGCAAAACTTCGGGACATGAGGTAAGTTCACTAAATCTTTTCCGTGCCTTGGACATCGCATTTTTTTAGGTTTGGGATGATGTGTATTCCTTTGTAAAGGCATACACGGTCAAGATCTAGGAATAGGAATGGATTTTGAACACGGTTCCCTCAAGCGGACAACGAGTGAGAAGCTCCATGACCGTCGACGCACCACTGATGTCGACCAAATCATGAGACATTCCTCGACACGGGTATTAACGGTGAGCGGTCGTGAAACCCTTGCCAACCATTTTCAAGTGTGTGCATGTGAATATTCAATGGAAGACATAAATGTAAGAGATTAAAATAGGTTGACAGTTTATAAAATAAGCAAAAGAAAAGGAGAAAGTGTCATGCGAAATAAAATAATTCAAATAAGCAAATAACAAACATATTAGAAATAAAATATGCAACACAAAAAATAGGTATGCAAGTGAAGGAAAATTTAACCTTAACTAAAAGTGAAACAAATAAATTTTGCAATTAAGAAAAACAAATATGAAGTGCAACAAAATGAAATTCCCACATAAAAGCGAACATGTAATGGTTGAAACCTAAAATCAATGAGTCACCATCTTTGTCGCTTTATTTTCCTCGTGAGCGGATACAACTTACGTGACAACTCTTTAAGGGTTGAAAAGAGAAGAGTCGCCACCTAACGATTTGAGGTGTGTTAGGGCACCGTACTAACCTAGGGTCTATTATACTAGCCTAGGTCACGAGTCGGGTAGTTAGTCACCTCGAAAGGAAGGTGTTAGGCACCTTTGGAGGTCCCACGAATGTGGGTCCTTTCGGATTCATTATTATGTGAGAATTTACTAAGTGATCAAACAAAATTTATTTTAACTCTTTTATGTAGAAATAACTTAAATAAACTGGTGATGCAGAGGAATCATTAAAAAATAATCTAACAATTTATGTAGATAATGATTAGACAAAGGTACAATGATAAATAAAAGAAACAATTACAAGACAAACAAGTAAAGTGCAAGCTTGGACCGAACACAGAAGAGCTTATTATTCCCGAAGGAAATCGGAGTCCAGCGTAGTTCTTTCATAGAAAGAGAGGGGTTTTCCCTAACAGGATACCAGTGCGACTAAAATAATATTTTGCAGCCTATTTAGGTTGCTCTTCACGAACTGAAACTATCATTTCCCACTACCACGCCTAATTAATTGATTGTAGCAAAAGGTTTCTAGGTGACAAAGCTATCGTCCTAGTATTTGTTTACCCATCCCAAGACTAATGTCCAAGAGGTGTTGGACTACTAAATTCAGATTTTTGGGTCTAAAGTTCCTAGGGCTTTATTAAAAGGTGAGTGTCAAACAAAAACGAATGTAAAGATAACAAACATACAAAGGTTTCAATATAGCCTCAGGTCCTATGAGCATGATTTCTAAACATGTGTAAATAAAATCTATAGACATGATTTCTAGCTAAAAATGATCAAATGTAAATATTCAACACATATCATTCTTGGATGGATATATAATTTAAACAGATCAATACATATTGGTATGCATGGTATCTAGATTGCAATTAGAAGTATCTTATATCAACAAGAATTCAACACTTATGCATATTATTTCATTTAGACTATCATATTGGTTTAAGACAAATAAGTAGGGGTTTTAGAGGGCAACTTAGTAGCAGAAGTTTACAGATAACATAGACCTAGAGATGTGACAATTGAGATTTGCTTGTCAACAAACTTGATTCAAATAGTTACTGCGATCGGATTATAAATCTAGCAAGGTATATATGGTGCGGTTCATTAAGGGTGAACCAATTAGGAGTACATACGCAAGTAATCCTTATAGGCAAATTAAATTAAACATAAGACGCTCATAATTGAATTATTTTGGTTCCTATAGGCATAATGTCTAGTAGAAATAATTTGAGAAATGTAAATCCCTGACCTCATTCAGCGAAATAATTAAATTCATATTACTCCTATAGACATGATTTAACAATTATGGCATATATCAATCCACATAGGCATGCTTTATATATGAGATTGACTAATTAGGTATCCAAGAAGCGAAAGCAATAAAGGACACACAAACCCTGCCCCCACAAACCTTTTTCCACTATTATGAGTGTTTATTACAATTTCTGATCGGTAAAAATGAATAAAAGGATAAATGAATTACAATGACTCATGAAAACTAAATCAAATAAATCTCAAACCCCATCTTATCATGGAGACTTTCCTATTGAATTCCGAAAAAAAGATACCTGCTTAAAAGTTCATTACAATAATAGACACGAAACAATAGTCATGGTTTTAACCATGAATTTAGCTAGGCCAATAAAATTATGTTTAAGCATATTAATATATAATCATGATAAGAGAAAGAGCAATCAAAGGTAATAAGCATTATTCAAATGTCTTCTTATAAAGATAAACAAACATAACCAGCAAGAGTATAAAATCAAAGAAATTAACGGATTAAATGTAAAGGCATATTGGCCCGATACCGGTCCTCCATCAGAATCACAAGAATCTTATATAGATTCCGAGGCGGTGCTTGTGTTAGGTAGGGATAGAGGGGATTAAAATTAGTAACAATGCTCAAAAATTTTAAAAATAAAAGTAGTTATTGGTTATGAAGAGATGCTGAAAGTAGCATGAATTTAAGTGGAGAAGTTCGATGAATGTGCCTTCGAGAATTAGGAGTATTCTCTCCTTTAAATAGTTGAGAAAAAAATCCAGGTCAATAAGGGAAAGGGGATCAATAATGAATAAATCAAGAGACATTTCCTGTAGCTAAGAAAAAAATCAAAATAAAATAACACTAAAGGAAATTTATCATAATTCTGAAAATGGAAGAAATAATCACGTAGCTTTCATAAATAAATTTTAGACATATATCCTCAATGAATCAACCTTTAAATAAAAGAGAATAATCTATCATAAATCAAGCAAACAAGAATTAAATTAAGAGATTGCATTTAATTAACAAAATCACAGCATGGTTACCATAATTATGAGCATAAAGGGGAAAATAAAATAAATATTAAGCCACCATAAGTGGATGCATATACAAAATATTATAAAATATCCTTTTAATGAGTGATTAGTGATATGAAACATTTTAAAATACTAGTCACGTTTAGAGAACAAATCCAAACGGAAAAGAACTTTCCATAAGTTAATTATTCAATTATTCCTTATCATGAGAAATTGATTCCCTAACTACCATATTACATAACTAAAATTTGTCAAAGCAATCAAACAACGGCGTTATCAACTAATTACGGGTTTACAGGTATAATTAAATAATTTATAGATATTTATTATATAAATATATAAATGAAACAAAAGGAAGAACAATATTATATATATATATATATATATATTAATTATATATAATTAAAAAAAGCAAAATAATATATATTACTTATATATATATTATATAATGTAACTTTTTAATAATTTATAAAAATATAAAAACAGAAAAAAGAATATTAAGTTATAAAATTTCAAATATTAAAAAATTTAAAAATTCAAAAATTAATATTATTATTATATATATATATATATATTATTTTTAAGTATATACATTATTTATATACTTATTATATATTTATTATATACATATATACATAAATAAAACAAGGAGAAGAAGAAAATAAATAAATAAAAATAAAAACAAAAATTTACGGACAGATCTTCACAGATCTGTCCCGGATTAAAATCGTTGGCGGCAAGGGAGCATGAGGGAGATTTGGTGGTGTTCGGCGGTTCGCCGGAAGTTATGGAGAGCGAGTGCTTTTGGTTCTTGGCGGCGGATAAAATATAGAGGAGAGGAGATTATGGGTTTGAGAAGACGAGAGTGTGAAGGAAGACTGTGTTGTGGCGGTGGTGATTGGAGAGAGGAAGAGAGCTGACAGCTATGGGGAGGACAGGGGAAGAAGAAGAGGGAGAGGAGTGTGGTGTTCGGTGAAGAGAGGAGAGAACGGTGGTGTTGGTTATGGAGTTTTCCGGTCGAAGGGTCCGGCCGGAGGAAGAGGAAAGGAGACCGCATTCGGATTGGGGGCGGTGCCGCGGGAGGAGGAAGGAAAGAAAGGAGAGAGGGCGGCGTTTGGTTTAGGAAGAGAGGAAATGAGTGAATGTTAGAGGTTTTGGGGGTGATTAAATAGGAAATATGTTGGGGAATTTAATCTCAGTAGGATTAGATAAGATGAAGGGTTGAGATTAGTTTTAAAATGAAATGGGTCAGGTTCAGGATGGTACGGGTTGACGGAGGATTTTTGTAGTGGGTAAGGAATAAATTTAGGCTAGATTTGAATTTAAATAATAAGCAAAATTGATCAAAAGTGGCTAAAATTGACATAAATTGAATAAGTGGCGGATTTTAAATAAATTGAATGAAATTGGATTTAGTTTGCTATTAAATTAATAAATATACTACACTTGTAAATAATTTAATAAATAAATAATAAAATAGTTTAAATTATAGAAAAATCATATAAACATTATTAATATAATCTATATAATTTCAGATACGATTTATGTAAATATTATATAATTAAATTATTATTTTTATAAATAATTTTATGACTACAAAATAAAATTAAGTTATCGAATATTATAAAATTATATTATTAGCATAAATAATTTATAAATTCGAGTAATATTATTACGCAAATAAATTTGTAAAATTTAGTAAAAGTTATGTAAATAATTTATTAAATAAAAATATATATTTCAAATGAGGCGTATATTAATAAAATATATTGTATACCACATAATATAAAAATTAATATAAATTATATGAACATATATATGTAACTTGAAATAGTTTTCGCAATATTATGATAATTAATTATTTTATAAATATAAATACAGTCAAAATAATTAATTATCTTATAAATATAAATGCAAGTCAAAAATTTACGTAAAATAAATAAATAAATATATATATGTATAAGCAGCATATAAAGGCGCAGGGAGGTCAAAATTGGGTGTCAACACCCTACATCATCAGCTAGTTGAGGGAGCTACTTGGGAAGCTGAAGCATATATGATGGTCAAGTATCCATATCTATTCCCTCCTAGTCCAAAATCATCTTAAGGTAAAACTCCCTCCTAGTAGCATTCTTATAAGTTTCATGTTCCATTAGTTGTTGTTGAAGTCCTTAATATGGCTGCGCATTCTGTGAATTCTGTTAAGCTCCATTTAGTTACTGTCAGCTAGATCACCTATTTGTCTAGTTCAGTCACTCTTCATTCGAGGATGAATGATCCCAATGGGAATATAATGTAACAACTCTCAAAAGTCCCTAAGATCAGACCCTAGACTTAAAGTAGGAACCAACATAAAAGGGACCAAATTTCCATAGAATGAGTCATATCACAACTCGTGGTAAGTAACCACCAATCGTGACATTACCCATGAAAATAAATTAAGTTTTCCAATCCCCGTCCAATGAGCCACAGACGACACATTATGTTATATAATGACTCGTGACTATTAGTCGTGAGATGGGAATCAGAGAATAGTCTGAGACACTATTAGATGGAGTATAGTTAAGGTTTTAATTAGTACAGACTCTTATTCCCTTCCATTACAATGTAAATTTGAGATCATTAGCTCTCAAGTTCATCAAACGAGCCAGGAAGTCATCTTCTTCAACCTAGGGTTCTTCAAATTTTAGTTAAGAGTTCTTATTCTAGGTATGTAAGGCTAACTTAAGTGAGGAATTCAAATCATCATAATGCCCTACATCGATGGGAGAATTCATTGAGATTAAATCTAGGTTTTTTGTCCAAAATTTTGAATTGTCTTCTTCTCTATTGATTGAATTATCTATACTAAATTGTATCAATTGTATATCTTTGTTATTGATTATCATTATATTGATGTTATTTGATGATATTCTATTGATTCTTTACTTATTAGCGATTGGTTCATGTCTCTTATCCCATGAATCTTATTGCATAAAAGTCATGATTTTGAAAGCATTGTTATTTGAGATAATTGCATTGTTTTAATAAAGTTAGCAGATTCTTATAAGAATTTTCATGGAAAGATTTTGTGAAAGAAAATATAATTTTGAAACATGATTTTCAAATGTTAAATTAAAGTCCTATTTTTGAAACACAAAGGTTTTGAGCACATAACTCACATGTTTTCAAGGTAATGTTTGAGCCAAGGCTTATGTGTAAAGTGAAGGGATTTTGAGCAAAGGCTCAAATAGTTCTAAAATAACAATTATATTTATAGCTAAAGAGCTTTACAAGAAATGTTTTTACTTGCCTCAGATAGGAATATTTATATGAACATATTGGCAGGTTTATTTAGCACCGAGTGGGTAAAGAGTTCAAATAACTCGTAATCCCTAGAACTATATAGCCAGTGTAGATTAGGATCATGCCATTGATTCGGGTGACTCCTTGGTTAAGCCCCTAGTAAGGGTTAAGTTATGGATCCACAGATTATGATTATCTTCCCTAGCAAGGATTTAAGAAGCTCTACCAACTTGAGCGAGACAGTTCAGTATCATATGCTCATTCATAATGGTGTCAGTTATGAGAAACTCCCCAAGTTAAAGATTTAGATTTATGCATGTATTTTTCAGAGATTGTTTTGATGCATAGTTTATATGATAACTATTTTACACATTGATCCTATTGTGTCTTATGCTTCAATCAAAGCTTTAGTTTCAGTTATATTATTTAAGTCAGTTTACTCTTTCAGTCCATATATTCATGCTTAACTATCATTTCATTCATCCTTATTACATACCCGTACATTACATGTACTAACTCCCTTTGGCGCTGCATCTTATTATGATGTAGATTTAAATAGACAGGATCAGCGGCAGATACTTCATTAGGATCTCACACTCATTCAGAAGTTGGTTGATCTTGGGCATGTTTACATGCTCAAATGTTATTTTATACCCATGTGTCAACCTTATTGGTACCTTAAATTTAGTATAATCTAATATGTTTTGCTTCTAAATTTGTGCATGGACTACCAAATGGGATTATCCTGTTTTTGTAAGTGAAATATGATAATGATATGCTAAACATGAAGATTCTTGAGCAAGGAGGCAACAATGATCAATTCCCAAGCTGATGGCAGGCAATTGTCATAAGAAGATAGCTGCCGCTATGGAAACGTGCCACGTCGGCACATTGGCACACCAGGCAGCCTGTCACGCCTGGTAGGTACGCTCTTGGCCTTGTTATCTTGTGTGCTCGCGTGTTGGCGCCGTTCCATAATTTTCCTTGCTCGGCGTTGAATGGCGTGTCATAGCAGGCATCCTGTGCACTAGGCGTTGTGCCACGCCCGAAGGACAACATGCCAGCGCCCAAATTTCTAGCAAGCCTATGCGTCGAGGCCGTGTCATGCCATTGCCTTGCTGCAATGGGCAGCATGTCACGGAGGTGGTTTTTTAAAAAAAAAATTCTTTCCCTACAAATTGATCACTTAAGTATTTTATTTAGGATCAAATCATATTTTTAGAAGAACGAGCAGGAGGAAAGGAACAATCAAGAAGACTCTACCTAGGTTTATTTTCTCTTTGCTTTTTTCACTCTTGTTTCTAAATGGATTGTATTTGTACTTTGAATACATGTAAAACCATGTGTGGCTAAGACCCTTATTCGAAGGTTAAGGCCACATGACATGAATGTATTAGCATAATTCACATCTTGGTTTGTGTTTCTTCATTGTTGATATTCTTGTATTCTTGCTTTATTATTCTATTGATTGATAACAATTAGAATGTATTTATGATTCTTGTGTAATACCCGAAATGACCAAACATGAGAATAGACTAAGGAATGCAAGAAGTGAGTTCTTATCTTTATGACTTGATTAGCTTTTAGGATGGAGATATACCTAACATGCCTCACTTGGTTATTAAACGGGATAATAGTTAGACACTTGGAATTGGATTGTCACATCACCACTCTTAGATGTAGTTGTGAATTCAATTCTAGGTTAAATGATTATAGGTTTGAAAGACCATAATCAGGAGAATTAATGATAATATCCATGGCAACTCAACATCAACTAAGGAAGCTTTGGAAGTTCCAAGTGGATGCATGACAAGATCCCAAACAAGAAAATTTGAAGACCAACTTAATGGGCTGGAACTAGCTATTAAAAAGTGTTTTGTGATGGAAGAAGATCTCAAGCCCAATGAAGATATTTTCTCCAAGTCTTGCATCTATTTGAATGCCCAAATTATATTCCAAGAGGAGATGAATGGAGATGGAGAAAATAGTACATCATTTTTTAGTTAGTTTCTATAATTATATTTAAGAGTTATTTTATTCTATGTTGGCACCTAGGACTTTATGTGTGGCAGCCTTCTATGCTTTTTAATAGTTGCTCTGTTCTATGTTGACTTCATAGGATAATGTGTGTGGTAGTTTTCTAGGTCGTAGGAAGTATCATTTTTATTTATGATAACTTTTGACCAATACCTTCTTCATTACTATATAAAGGGGTCTTTGTTCATTTATGAGGATCAGATTTTTAAATATTAATATATTTGAGAATTCTTTTGAACCTTCATGAAAAATTACTTTTGGATTTATCTTGCAACCTAACTAGTTCATAGTTTATGGTAGTAAGACAATTTTCTTTCTTGATACTTTGGTTACCTCTTGGTATTCTTAGAAGGTGATTAGTACACTTACTAATTGTTGTCTATCGTAACTCACAAAGCGGTCAAGATCCGATTCTAAACTTAATTAGTTTCTAGAGTAAAGGCATTTGGTTTACCTATAGCCAATTCGTTATTTCAAGGATCTTGTCAAATCCATATCTCTTAGTTCATGTTTAGTTTTTTCAATAAGTTTCCTAGTTTTTCTTCCACATTTGTTCTAAGTTCATACTCTTGTTTTGGAATTCCCAACCTTTGTGTTATCAATTGACCCCGTAAACCAAAACTCAAGATAAATACATATGAATTATGTTATCACATTCCTGCTCAATAATGTAGCTATGAGGCTTATTCGAATAGATGTTTAGAGGCCGAAAGACAATAAACATGGCATTAATCTAGTTAATCAACTATAAAGATAACTACTTGAACTAATGTGAATGACAACTATGCGTGATTGTTGGCCTTAACCCTGAATTCCTCTTTGATATTATTTACAACTTATTTTTATTCTTCTTTAATTTGATAGAAAACCTTAGAATTATAAACAAACAACTATTTCTTGGTTACTATTGCACTTGCGAAATTGGGAGTAATACTTAAATCAGATTATTCAATAAAAGTTCTAGTCCATGTAGGTTCAACATCTGGCTTGAAAGAGACATTTTATTACTTGTGCCACCGCATGCGTGAACATTGGTGAGGCCTCCTACTTTCGGAGAGTCCCAATCATTGAGTTATTTTTTCTTATAGAGATTGAGGTAGCCATGGGAGCTATGTCCCGACACCTATTCTTCAGTTATAGAGGCTTCATAGATAGAGTTAGAGTTGAGTCAATAAATGTTACTTTTTAACATCCTTTTCTGTTGCAGTTAATGAAATTTGATTTTATTATATTGAGCCCCTATAGTTATTTATTTCACTATGCTTTGATATATTCACAGCTAGTAGTAAGCTAGGACATGAGTTTAGTTGGATCACACATTGGTCTGCGTGCCGACCACGCCAAGGATCTAGACTCGGGTTGTGACAGTTATTTTATATTTTAGGTGCATTTTGGATCCCATTAATTAAGGGTTTAACTTTTCATAGCTATAATTTTCAATTAGTCTCAACTTTGTGTCTAGTTTTCTATCCTTTATCTTATTGTTCTCAATTTTCGAGTTTCTTCCATTTTTCGGTTGCATCACTACAGACTACCTATGAAGGTATCTATAGATTAAAGAAGTCAAAGATTTCCTTGTTGAACAAGAAATATGACCTATTAAAGATGAATAAGGGGGAAACCTTCTAAGAGATGTTCAATAGGTTTACAAACATTACTAACGAACTTAACTCTCTTGAAGATGTGATTTCTCTATGCAAGAGGAATGAAAAACTTCTAGATATCTTGCTGAAATCATTGAAAGCAAGGTCAATGCATTTGTGGAAGGAAGGTCTTCGAAACTATGGATATGAGTGAGTGGTATTTCCAAATTCCACCTTCATTAAGACTGTATACATAGTTGATGCAAATAATTACGCAATAAACAGCGAAATTATATTCACGAGGACTTAGTATTGGTCAATTCAACAAAGATAACAAATATAATTGGGTGCTTTAAGATACTACTCAAGTTAATTGGTAAAGAGAGAATTAAACTAAAATGTTAAATCTAGATTGTGAAGGGTTAAATCAATTGGGGAAAATTGTAACATCTCGAATCCTAATTGGCATTATGGAAGTATTTAGAAATGTTGCAAAACTATTTTAGGATTCACGATCGATTCCACAATTCATCATCTAGGAGAACTCCCATTGATTGGACATTGTTGGTGACCTTTGATTTTATTTCTTCCTATATTTACACAAAAGACTTGATGGTCCGTTGTTCAGTAGAGTGACCCGTCCATTCAACCGTGGAAACAATCAAAGGAGTGACAAAACCTTCAGAATATTTCCATGACTCAGTGAATGGATCATCTTTTGAAGGAATGGTCCATCCAATCAATCGTGGAAACTTTTTAGAGAGATGGCCAGAATTTTTGAGGAATATTTCCATGACTCAGTGAATGGATCGTCTTTTGAAAGAATGGTCCAGCTTATCAACCGTGGAAAATTTTTGGAGAGATGTCCAGACTTTAGAGTAAAAAGGACAGTCCAGTTGATGGTTCGTCGTTCTAGTGGATGGCCCATCAACCTAGTCATCCAAAGTTAGGCATAATTCCTTCCAGTGTTTGATGGCTCAATTGAAAGTCCATCGATCAAAGAATGAACCGCCCTCCCAGATGTGGATCTTGATTTTCAAATGTACAAATAGACCCCTAGTCATATTTCCGATGTTTTTCCAAGTCTAGACCATTTCTCTCAATACTAGGTAACATGAAACATTCCTCAAGGGCTAGTTAAGTATTCTCCTTCATTCCTAAGGTTTGATTAACGATTCCTAACCTAAACCTATAGGTTCTAATGCCTTTCATGACGCGGAACCCTAGAAATTATTGAAGGAACCAGTTTATGAAGTCTCAGAGTCAGTCTTCAAGATTTTCATTGTAGATTGGATCGTTTGAGTTATGTCGTCTATTCATAGTGAGGACCTCTGTTATTTCTCACACCCTTGTCTAAAAGTTTCAATATCAGAAGAAGTTAAGAGCTAGGGTTTTCCAAAGCCTGTGAATTAGGTCTTCTTCCATGTAATTTGAGTTACACATTGTTGTTCCATTATTGTTGATTTATGGTTCATTTCATTACAACGTATGAACCCTTACTTTTATTTAAAGTGATATTTTTGAAAGAATTGTAATATTAGACATATGCATTGTTTTGATAACAATAGTAGATTTAGATTTCAAAGAAAACCTTCTACTAAAGAGTTTTAGTTCAGTTAGCTTTACCTTCAACATATGATTTTTCAAAAAGAAAGTAAAAGCTTATTTTGAAACATAGTTTTGAGCATTGAGGCTCACCAATAAAAAACAATTTTGAGCATAGAGGCTTACTAGTATCAATACACACACACATACACACATTGATTTTTTTGAGCTTGGAAGCTCTACAACAGATGTTTTTGTTGCCTCAGATAGGTTATACTTTATGAGAATTTATAGTCTTGGGAGGATTATTTAACACTGAGATAGGTATATGTTCAGATAACATATACATTAAAACTACGTAACTAGCATAGGATAAGATTGTACCATTACTTAAGGTGACTCCTAAGTTAAGACCTTGGTAAAGGCTTAGTATGGATCTGTAGTTCAGTTTCATCCTCTCCCATAGCAAGACTTTGGACAACTCTCCCAACTAGGACAGAGGTTGGACATCATTCCCTCACATGATGTATGTCGGTTAAGAGAAACATCCAACTAAAGTGTTTTCAGAACTTACCTTTGATATACCCTTTTTAGTTGCATAACGTCTTTACACAATATTTATAATTGTGATTTATTAAATAATTAAGAGCATTCAGTTTACTCTCTTAGCTCAGTATTTTAGTTAGCCTGTTGTTTCATTCAACTGTTTTACATAACGTACATTTCCACATACTTATGCCATTTGTCGCTATATATTTATATGATGTAGATTCAGGTGTTTAGGATTGGAAGTAGACACATTAGAAGGATCCCTTCCATTCAGCATTGGTTAGACCTCCAACATTTTGAAGGGCTCCAACTTATCCCTTATCTATTAGTATTAGTAGTTCATCATAGTAGTTGGGGTCCTTTCCTAGTACCCTTCATCAGCATTAGAGGCTTAGTAGACTAGTTAGTTGAGTTAATATTTTTAGTTGTTTTATAAACTCTTTTATATTCATACTTCATTTATTAAATTATTCAGTTTACTTATCTAAAAGTTCATTGAAATTTGATTTATAAAAAAGTTTTGCAAGCCCATTATACTTAAAACATCCGCATAGTAAATTCTTTTTAGTAGTAAGTTAGACCAAGGTTTCGCTCTGGCTATTAGTGGCTTCAAGTTCTAGCCACACCCAGGGTGTAGCCTTGAGGCGTGACAAACATGATATCAGAGCCCTAGGTTTAAGAGTCCTAGGATGTCTACGGAGTCGTGTCTAGTAGAATTCTTTCTATGGGTGTGAAGTGTATCAGACTTATAACAGGGAGGCTATAGGGCTGATGTGTTGTGAGTTTACTGCACTTTTGACGCTGATAACTGAGAAAATAACATGGACTTAGGTATGTTTATATGGATATGAGGTACTTTTACTTTGTTTTTCAGGCAAAATAGGTATTGGAGTAAAAATGTGCAAAAGATACACAAAAGTGCAGAAAATCAGCCAAATACAAATCTCAGTACGATATGCTTCTTGATTGTACGAGTCATATTGAGAATTGTGGTGAAAATCAAAAGGTTAGAATAAGAGGAAGGAAAAGTACGACTCTCAGTATGAGCTGTACCAAGATGGTACGAGCCATAACTGGAGTCATGAAAATCTTCAGAGAAATTTGCACAAGGCAATCTTTTGATACGGGTGGAACCCATAGATCGTAACAACCACTTATGACCCATACCATGAGCCGTAAGAATCTTCAATGATTATTAAAGACTTGGCAGAACTCAAGATGCAAAGAGTCCTAGGAGGAAGGTATGAGGCGTATCACAACACTCGTGGAAAACTTCAGAAGATGTCAAAGTTCTCAGGGCCAACCCCTTGGATGGATTGTATGACTCATAGGACTATGGTATGAGTCATACCAACTGCCAACACTTAGATAAATCTACAGCAGTAAAGGATGTACAAGAGGTAGGTACGACCCGTACAATCTTGTTATAGGTCATAGTATCAGTCGTGAGTCAAGCCGGCGCCATTATGGAAAATTCCCTGTTAACTTAGGAAAAGGGTTCTAATGTCTGTATAAATACCTTTTATGTTTTATTTTAGTAGAACAACTAGAGAGAAGGTAGTATAAACATGTGAAAAGTATTATTTGTGAATTTTTATCATGTTTTGTAGATCAATTCTTAGGATCAACACTTGATTTCATCAAAATTATTCTTGAGATTGTTCGTTGATATTCGAAGTAGGTTTTCTTCAAATTATTTTTGTAAGTATTTAGTTATATGCTTGTCTATGAATGAAAAATATAATCTTACAATCATGAGAGGCTAAAACCTCCACAATTAGGGTTGTGGGAACCATGGTGGATTAATGAAATAGGGTTACACAAAAGTTATTCAAAACTAATGCTAAACGCTTGTATTGTATTCTATTAATCTTTAAACATTTCTTAACGGTGTACAACATTAGGACTTGCCTGAAATCTTTACTTACTTTAACCTAGAGAAGTAGAGATTAGGAAAAAGAGAATTACAACAAAGCATTGATCTTTATGATCATTGTATTAACTTGAGTTGTAGTCACATGATAGTTAAATTTAGGACAAATTGATAACGTTAGAAAGAAATCACTCATGAGACCTGACCTGGTGATTGAGTATAGTCATCCGATAGGGACGAACCAGTCGTTTGGATGAACCCCAGTTATCATTTCTACATGTAAGCATTGGGATTGATCACGTGTGTATACCCAAAGTAGTTATGAACCCATGGAGAACACTTACCATAGTTATTTGCAAATTTTTCTACCAACCACAATTATAATCTTGCTTTAATAATATTTTTCTTTGAAACTCCCCAATTTGGAGATAACTTACCTATAAATTTAAGTACCGACATTAGTCTAGAACTTACCTTATTCCCGATGGGTTTGACCCCAACCTCTTTGTTGGTTTCCTTATTCACAATGTCCGCTTCATAATATGCCAGGATGTGTGAGTTTGAGCATTATCATAAAGTGGTGTCATTGCTGGGGAATATGGCTAAGATTAAATTAATTTCTTGTATTTAACTTTTGGTTGTTATTACCTGAATTATGTATTCTTTTTTTTTGTTTTTGTTCCATAGGTTGTGGCTTGGTGAACGCCAAGTACTTATCAGAGTGGAAACCTCCTGATTCCTTTGGATCTTGAACTTGAAAGAACACTATGAAGAATGGAGAACCAAGAGAAGAGAGATGCCCGTATTGCTGAAGAAGCTAGAGAAGTTGAGCTAGCTCAGGAAGCTGCACTTCAGGATGTGGAGAATGCTTGAGACAAGGTTTTCAACGCTGGTCATCATGGAAGGGGAAACAGAGGCTAAAGATATGCCCCTCAATTCTTTGAAGAGGATGACTTGTACATTGATGAAGTTGTGTCACGACCCAAACATAGGCCCGGATTGAGACACGGGACGAAGAACCCTGAGAGGCTCCAAGCCGACCCATGGCATGAAGACAACATCTAACTCATTCAAATATAATGGAAGCTCAACATAATTAACATAGAAGAAGTCTGAACGTAAGACAACATCTGAAAACATACATAAGTCTAAAGCTGAATACGAACTATGTCCAAAAAGCCTCTAATACTGACGAGTTAATGGGACAAGACCCCAACTAACTTACTATAGTTAAAAAATTGAAAATACTGAACATATATGGATAGAAAGGCCCTCAAAAGATGAGGACGCACCAACTCTGGTCAGTACGTGGAATGTACCGAGTATGCAAGGTAAGTAAAACCACTAAGTAATTAAAATCATAAATCACACATATAATAAAATATAATCAAGATAAGATTCTAAGAGTAGCGTATGCATGCTATTTTCTGAAAACCATGATTTGAACATAACTAAACATCATAGCTGAATCAAATGACACAAAGCTGAAAACTGATAATCATAAGTAAAACTGAATATTGGGTCAAACCTGTGGAAAATATAATATCATAACTGATGACCATGCACAATTGAAATCATGAGGAACAATGTGAGACTCGTCTTATAAACGACATTACCACGATAGAGCTTACATGATCCCAACAATTATACTCAAGAGGGTAGAGCCGTCCAAAGCCTTGACAGGGCTAAGCACGAAATCATCATATCGATATCAAGCTGAAGGCCCCTTGGGGACAAGGGACGCTCACAATGGAGGTCCCAAAAGTATGTATATATAAGCTACATTGGCGTGTAGTTCTGAGGCACAGGGTTGACTGACCCTTAGCTTACTCGGCGCTAGACACTACTCCCAGCAACATGTATTTGCTCTCCATCATTTTTCAACAAAACTAAACCACCGTCTGGTGACAAAGCTGAATGCAATAATACATGCAAAAATATGAAAACATAATATGAGGAGACTTAGGCTCAAACCATACCACAAGATGGAAAAAAATAATGGGAGTCTAGACTCCACAATCCATGTGGTAAGTTGATAACATGAAATTTAGATAAATCATGGAAAATACATGATCATATGGGCTTGACCAAACTTAAACATGCGTGAAATAGACTTTGATTATTCAAAACTTGAATGTAGACATGGGTAATTTGAAATCATACTTTCTTCAAATACCTTTCATCATAATTGCGAACATAGATCAAATTCTTAACTCTTCCTGAATACTTTTATGATGGGGCATCACAGTTTAATAAAACTTGAAAACATAATTTATAATTGAAAATATTCTAAACTATGACCATAAATCACAATTCAACATTTAAAACATGCTTACATCATACCCATGATTGAAAATTAGAGAATTCACACATTGGGTAAAAACCCCATAGATTTATCAATTAGAATTTTCATGAATTGAGAGATGATTGGGCATGGGTATGGACAACTGCACCCATTCATAGCCTTACATACCTGAAGAGATCTAATTTCACCACTTCCTTGATTTCCCAAAGAGAATTGAAGTAGAACTTTGAAGAACTAGGCTTGGTCACCTCTCAAATCTCTACATTTGCATGCATGAATTAGGATAGGCTTAAAATGACTTAACCTTTCTTAAAACACTCTATTCTGAGCTTAAAATGACGTAGTTTAGGCTTTAGGAACTTATGAATTATGGAAAAACCCTTAATAAATTTGCAGGGAAGAACACACTAACAGTCCCAACGAGGGACTAGATGGATTGTTGTTAGTGGCCACGACTTGGGGTCACCCCCCGTCACCTTCCCTAGAGAAAACTCAACACTGGTCACCACGGGGAACACCACGACTCGTGGTGTACCCAATGACTCGTGGTGACCCATTAATTACCCATACTACCCAGACATCAACTCTTTAGTCAATCGTTTGACAACGATTGACCCAATGACTCGTGGTCCTGACCACGAGTCGTGCATTCTCTCGTGGTTAACCCTCAAACCATCATTCGTAACCAAATTTCTCATCCGCACCATGAGTCACTTAATGACTCGTGGAACACCCAATGGGTCACTGGATGACTTATCCTGTGACCTGGTGCAGAAAATCCTACTTTCTCCATTTCAAATCCTTGGTCTGATCTTAGCGTTTTAGGGGTATCACAATATCTTCCCCTTGGAAACATTTGTCCTTGAATATGTAAAAACATACTGTAAAGCAGAGAAATGCAATCATCATACTCAAATACTGAACATACATGCTGAAAACTGATGGACTGACTGACTCCAATTTGAACTACATGGATGAACTGAACCCTATATCACATACATAAATTAACATGAAAGAAATTGGGGTACATGAGCTGAACATGAAATTGAATAGAGTACTAAGGAGGAAACTGATACCTCAAGCTAAAACTGAGCCGGAAGGGAATAGATGCGTGTATTTAGCCATCATATCTGCTTCGGATTCCCACGTAGCTCCCTCAACATGCTGATTCCTCCATAAAACCTTGAAGGAAGTTATTTATTTGTTTCTTAGATTATGAACCTGAGGAGCCAGTATTTCCACCGGAACCTCTTCGTAACTAATCTTGTCATTCACATCGACACTGTCCACAGGAACAACTAGTGTCGGGTCACCCAAGCACTTCTTTAAGAGCGATACACGAACTGGACGGACTGAATTAAATTCTAAGGGAAACTCCAATTCATATGCTACTATCACGCCCCGAGTCTACACCCTGGACGTAACACGATACTTGAGGCCACAAGTGACTCCAAGTCAACCTCTGATCTATAATTCACTAGCATTCTGAGTAAACATGCACAACAGAACTTGAAATAATATCATAAAACATTTATGAAAGACAAGTCTGAAAACATAAAGTGCAAAACATTTGAATATTACTGATAATTCTGAAAGAAAATAATATTTGTCTGAAAGCCATCTAACTGAGGAGTTGATGGGACAAGCCCCAACTAACTCAAAGTCTAACTGAAACTAATAAATGAATGAAAGGAAGAAATGATGCCCTTAGATGATGAGGACTCACACTTCACTGCTGAGGTGGAGAATCTGAACTGCGGCGACTAACGGTGCTGAGTCTGAGAACCTGCAGTTGTATCATGAAATGATACAACATAAAAGTATGCGTCAGTGCTTTGAATGTACTGTAGTAAGTGGGAGAAAACATAACTGAATATAATGCCTAAACTGATATGACATGAAATGACCAATAAGTAAACTGAACTGAACTACTGAAGCAAATTGGGGTGGCCAAGATGACCCTGTCTGATAGTCAAGGCATGTCCTGAGTCTGAAAGTACTGAGTCTGAGATACTAAACTGAACTAAGCTAAACGGATAGAACTAGAACTGAACTAAGCTGCTTATTATGAAACTAGACTAGATAGATTAGTGTGAGAGTCTATAACCGACACATAACCACGTGAGCTAGACGTGGAGTCTGATGTATACACCCTACCGATAGTACCCAATATACCTTATTAGGGTATAAAGACATGAACTGGGTGATCACAAAAAGTTAGGAGCCAATCGGGCCAATAATCTGTAACATACGCTGGCAACGTAGTTTTGAGAACCTGGGTGCGCTGGAACCCCGACCTGTTTGGTGCTAAGTTCAACTCCCACTGGAAAACCTAAACTGATCTACTAAGCTGATAACTCAAAACTGGGGTCCAAGACTAGTCAGGGACGTATAATTGCATGTATCCTGAGAGTCTTGTCAGACCAGATTCTGAAACTGGATTCTAGACTGGTCAGAGCTACCTATCTAAAAGTGTCGAAACCGTCTAACAACAAGTTGTAACTTAACTGGNCCTGGGGCTGGTCAGATCTATATAAATATAATGTCATGACCACCTAATGGACCAAATATCTATAATTTGAGTCTGATTCCAATAACTGAGAGGCACCACTGACACCTCGAAATAAGACTGAAGTCAAACTGATCAGTTGACACTTTCTGAGTAGTTTTGGAAGAGAAAGTTTTGTGTTCAAACTGACTAGACTACTAAGCAGCTAATAGAGAACTCATTCATTCCGACAAGATGGAAAATTTCATAATACAACGAAGTTTCAAGAATTAAAGAAATCTCATCTAGCAGGGCTAAATCATTCTCATAAGTGGAATAATTTCTCCACAAATATTTACAATAGAAATTACTAGGAAAAACAAACCATAATATACTTTGCAAAATGTTACACCCCGTAAATTCTCGACATGTAGATGGACTATCCGCATGTTGGTTAATAGTTTTAGAATGCCATACATGCTAGAAAAAGGCCCGAGGAAAGATCGGACAAGCACCAAGTCGGCGCGACTTATAAATCGCATTCTAGGAATGCGACTTATAAATCGCATTCCATGAATGCGACTTAAAGGTCCCAAGAATAAAAGGGCCTCCCACATCGGTTTTAATGTTAAATTTCATATAATT
>JACEIK010001101.1:159159-180810 GCA_018107945.1 Datura stramonium
ATAACTAGACAACATGGTGGCCTTGTCGGCCTGCATAGGGTTCCCTATATGAGTGTGATTCTGGTTAGCTGATGTTATAGTACAGGTGGCTATAGGCCTAGTCGGCCAGAGGCTGTGTTTACAGCCATTATATAGCCTGTTGATTCCGTGAATCTGAGTTAGAGCCAGTCAGGCACCAGATGTGCTTAGGCTCAGTAGTCTAGCAGTTCAGGTCTTAACAGGGCACCAGGTGCCAGTCATACCCCCCAAGGCAGGGCGTGACATAAAAATAGATGGATTTTGATACGCTATAATCCATACTCGAAAATTTAGGGTTGTAAATCATCTTGGCTAGAATAACAACAATTTATCTACGAATTGACGGAAATCATATGGATAATAAACATGGATAATAACCCAATTGAAATTAACAAACACCAATATGAAATTCTCTGCATATTCGAAATCTCAGGGTTAAACTGATACGAAAATTATGGGAGAAAATTGGGGGACACAAGGGAAGGACAATTTCCTTATTGAATTCCCACATACCTGACTAAAATTCACCCAAAGAAGGGGACTTGAACTGCTGCAATACATGAGAACCCTAATCTTTCCTGAGAGTTTCTTGAGAGAACTTTCGATAAGTTTCTTGAGAATAAACATGAGAATGAGGGGAGGAACCGTCCAAACCCTCTAATAAGTCTGATTTTTCAACCAAAACGTTATAGTTTAAAGCTTAGGAGAATAGGAAATTACTAAACAGCCCTTAGAAAATCGTTGGGAAAAACTGTCAGGTGCCCCTAACGGGTGACATAACGGATCATGGTGACTGACCACGACTCATGGTCACTCACATCAGGTACACTGCCTGGGATCCTCAATAGGTCACCATGAGGGACCAAATGAGTCGTGGTCACCAGTCATTGACTACACTGGTTCAATGAAAAATATTTAACTCTAGACTAGGTAACGAGTCACTTAATGAGTCATTTCCACAAGTGACGACTCATTTCACCCACTCGTCAAGTACACAGGTCAACTCAAAATATTCCTAACTCAGATCTTACCATGAGTGATTTAACGGGTCGTGGTCAGTGACCACGACTCGTGACGTCCATCGTTACGTACACTTCCTCTCTCCTTTACATTATCCCATCTTCTCCTCATGACTCACAAAACGAGTCGTGAGGTTGCTTAACGACTTGTCAGGTGGGCTGTCTTGCAACATTTCTGCAGTTTTTTAGATTTTCTAATTTAAGCCCTGAAATTAGATTTTGAATTCCCAAGGAATTACAATATCTCCCCCTTATAAACATTCGTCCTCGAATGTTATAAAACACACAGGAAGCAGAAAAATAGCGAATCAAAATTTCCAAATAACGACTCGTGGCACACCTAACCGGTCGCTAAACGACTCGTCTTGTGACCTAGTACAAAAAATCACGCTTTCTCCGTTTCAACTCTCCGGTATGATCTTAGGGTTTTTGGGGTAATAAAATATCTCCCCCTTGGGAAAATTTGACCTCGAATGTGGAAAATCATACTAAAAAGTAGAGAAATGCAATCATCATACTTAAATACTGAACATACATACTGAAAACTGACAGAGTGACTGACTCCGATTTGATCTACATGGATGAACTGAATTTCTGAATCACACATACATTCATTAACATGAAAGAAATTGGGGTATAAGAGATCAATATGAAACTAAATGGAGTACTAAGGAGGAAACTGATACCCCAAGATGAAACTAAGCCGGAAGGGAATAGATGCGGGCATTTAGCCATCATATCTACTTCTTCTTCCCACGTAGCTCCCTCAACATGTTGATTCCTCCATAAAACCTTGACTTAAGCTATTTCTTTGTTTCTTAGCTTATGAACCTGACAATCGAGTATTTCCATTGGAATCTCCTCGTAATTGTCACAACCCAAACATAGGCCCGGATCGAGACACGGGAATAGGAACCCCGAGGGACTCCAAGTCGACTCATGGCATGAACATACAACTAACTCAATCAATAAAGCGAAATATTCAACATACATAACATAGCGGAAGTCTAAACATGCCATAAGGTTAGAAATTACATCACATGAGATTTAAAGCTAAATATAAACTATGTTCGAGAAAGCCTCTATCACTGATGAGTTGATGGGACAAATCCATGACTAACTCTATAAAATTGAAACAAAAAATGCACCAACATAACTGAATGAAAGAGGGGATCTCATCAGATGAGGACTCACCAACAGAGATTGTATGCTACTCCGAAAGCTGTCTAGGGTCGAGGCTGAATCTGTGTATCAGAGCCTGTATCATGAAATGATACAGCATAGAGTATGCGGTCAGTACGTGAATGTACTGAGTATGCAAGGTAAGTAAAAAGGACATTTCCAATACATAAAAGTGAATAAGAGTAGGACAACATGATCATAACATTAATATCATAATGTAACATAAGGCTCAAGGTTTCGAAACATTCACAAATCATTCATAATCACACTCACAAGAGAAAATATTTATTAAACATGACTTGAGACAAAGTATATAATCATAATCATACATAAATCATGAGGAATAGTGGGAGATTCCTATAACCGACATACCCCATATGAGTACACATGGAGCCCGACCTGTGAACCCCTAGTCGGGAGGATGTTCGTACCTTTCCAAGGGTGGAATCATGAAAGGCGTGATATCACTCATGAAAGGCCCATTTGGGCAAGAGGAACAGTCTCAAGGGAGGTCCCATTGTGACCTACAATGGCACATAGTTCTAAGATTCGGGGCATAACCTGGGTCCCGAACCTACTCAGTGTTAAATACTACTCCCAAAATATATATATTGCTCATTGGATAATATACATGAAATTCATGGACTAGTTAAATCATGATAATCATAAGCATGCTTGAAAATACATGAACTAGTCATGAAATAAGGCCCGTGAATCAACCATAATCATGAATTCATAAATCATGAGATTCATACATACTTGTAAAACATATATATACTTGATATTCATAAATTCATAATGAGCATTTGAGGGAAATCATATCATAAGTCGTAATTCATAATGGTCTGAAGAGGATTAAAATCATAACTTGATTTTGACTATAAACATGCAGAATTTGGGCATGATTTGATTTAAATCCTAATCTATAACTTTATTTTCAAAATAGTTATAAAATCTGCCCAAAGATTGTAAAAAATGATGTAATTAATGAAAGACATTGACCCATAGATAAATCATAGAGAAATTCACAATAATTAGATTAAACCCCATAGATCATGGAACTTGAATTGTAGAAGTAGAATATCATGGAGCTGATAGAAGTTTGGCCATGAGAGTGGGAGGAACCCTCATTCATATCCTCACATACCTTGATAGATTGATTTTTCCCTATAGAAATTGAAGAAGAACTGATGGATTTAAGCTTTGATAACCTCAAAGAGCCTCCTAGGCTTGCATGCATGGAATGATAAGACTTAGGATAGTTTTTACTCTTTTAAAACCCCCTTAACTGAGCTTAAAATGACGTAGTTTAGGCATTAGGACCATAGGGATTACAGAAAAGCCATTAATAAATTCGCAGAAAATAACTGACTGCTAGTCCCAACGAGGGACTGGACGAGTTGTCCCCTCAAACCATGACTCGTGGCCTTCAGTCCTCGAGTGAACTGCCTATTTTTCCTCAATGTGTCCCCATGAGGGACCTGACGGATCATCCTTGGTGACCACGACTCGTGGTCTCCACTATCCAAAAACCATTTACCCTTGACCAATCTTGACCACGACTGACTCAACGAGTCGTGGGGTCTGACCACGACTCGTGGTCATTCTCGTGGTGTCTTCGACTCACAAATTCTAAAATTTAAAGCCAGCACTTCACCACGAGTCACCTAACGACTCGTGGTCTCCACCATGGGTCACAAAATGACTCATTTTATGACCTGGTGCAGATTTTCTAATTTTCTCTGTTTCAACTCCCAAGTCTGATCTTAGGGCTTCTGGGGCATTACAATATCTCCCCCTTGGGAACATTCATCCTCGAATGTTGGAAAACATACAGAAAAGTAGATAAATACAATCACCATATTCAAACATTGATTATTTAAGCTGAAAACTAATAGAATGACTACGTCCGAACTAAACTACATGCCTGAACTGAATTCACGAACCATACATACATACTTTGACATAAAAGAAACGTGTGTACATGAACTGAACATGAAAACTAAATAGAGCACTAGGGAAAAAACTGATACCTCAAACTGAAACAGAGCTAGTAGGGAATTGGTGTAGGTATCTAGCCATCATATCCGCTTCAGCTTCCCAAGTAGCTCCCTCAATGTGTTGATTCCTCCATAACACCTTGAATGAAGCTACCTCCTTGTTCCTTAGCCTCCGAACTTGATGATCCAATATCTCCACAAAAATCTCCTCCATAGCTAATACTGTCTCTCACACCCACACTCTCCACCAGAACCAACAAAGATGGATCACCCAAACACTTCTTCAAGAGCGATACATGAAAAACAGGATTAATGGAAGCTAATTCTGAGAGAAACTCCAATTCATATGCCATCTTTCCAATCCATTTCACAATCTGGTAGGGGCCAACATAATAAGGTTTGAGTTTTCCTTTCTTTGCAAATATCATCACTCCCTTCATGGGAGACACCTTTAGAAACACCCAATCATCAACTTCGAACTCAAGTTCCCTCCTTCTCACATCGACATAGGACTTTTGGAGACTTTAAGCTGTTTTTAACCTTTCCTAAATGAGCTGAACCTTCTCCATGGCCTCATTGATTGAATCTGGTCCTATCATCGCAGCTTCACCGACGTCAAACCAACCAATAGGCGTTCTACACCTTCGCCTATAGAGAGCCTCAAATGGAGCCATCTGAATACTAGAATGGTAGTTGTTATTGTACGCAAATTCAATAAGAGGAAAATGGTCGTCCAACTACCCTTGAAGTCAATCACACATGCTCTCAACCTGTCCTCGAGAGTCTGAATTTTTCGCTCCGCTTGACCATCCGTTTGTAGGTGAAATGTTGTGCTGAGCTTAACCTGAGTACCTAGTCCTTTTTGAAACGAACTCCAAAAGTGAGAGGTAAACTGAGTACCTCTATCCGATATGATGGACAAGGGAACTCCATGCAATTGAAACAACTCCCGAATGTATAGTTTGGCATAAGCCTCCGTAGAATAAGTGGTTTTGACCGGTAGAAAATGAGCGGCTTTGGTCAACCGGTCTACAACAACCCAAATGGAGTCATATTGCTGATGAGTGCGAGGCAAACCTATTATGAAGTCTATATTGATCTCTTCCTTCTTCCAAGTAGAAATGCTAATATCATGGAGCACACTTATGGGTCTTTGGTGCTCAGCTTTCACCTGCTGACAGTTTGGACATTTAGCCACAAATCCTGCTTTGTCCTTCTTCATGCAATTCCACCAATAGACTTCTTGTAGGTCACAGTACATCTTGGTGGCACCTATATGTATAGAATAACTATATCCATAAGCCTTCTCAATATTCGGTTCCTCAAATAATCAATATCCGGAACACATAAGCGACATTGATATCGAAGCACACCATCTCCCCCTTTGGAGAAGAACTCTACCTTCTGATTCTGAACGAATTCCTTTAGATTTACCAAAATAGGGTCCTTATCTTGTCTAGCTTTTACGTCAGTCACCAAGGATGATTCTGATCCATTCTGAACTATCACACCGCTATCGGTCGAATCAACCAATGAACTCCAAACCTTGCAAGTCGATGCTTGTCCTTCACCAGCTATTTCTTTCCCTTATCTACATAGGACACACTTTCCATGGAGAGTCTACTAAGTGAGTCTGCTACTATATTAGCCTTTCCCGGATGGTAAAGGACACTCATGTCATAGTGCTTGAGTAGCTCCAACCACCTCCTTTGCAAAAGATTGAGATCCTTCAGGGTAAACACATATTATAGACTCTTATGGTCTATAAACACATCCACATGGACCCCGTACAAATAGTGTCCCCATATTTTTAAGGCAAATACCACCGGGGACAATACGTGATCATGAGTCGGGTAGTTCTTTTCATACACTTTCAGCTATCTATAAGCGTAAGCGATAACTTTTCCTTGTTGCATAAATACACACCAAAGTCCGATCCTTGAAGCATCACAATACACCACGAACCCATCGGTACCCTCAGGTAGGGTCAACGCTAGTGCTGAGGTGAGTCGAGCCTTCAAATCTTGGAAGCTCTTCTCACAAGCCTCCGACCATGGAAACTTTACCTTCTTCTTGATCAATTTAGTCAACGGTGCTACAATAGATGAAAACCCCTTAACAAACCTTCGATAGTAGCCAGCTAAGCCAACAAAATTCTGATATCTGAAGGATTCACCGGTCTGGGCCAATTCTTCATCGCCGCTATCTTTTATGAGTCTACCTGCACACCCTCACTAGACACCACATGACCTAAGAACGCCACAGAATATAATCAAAACTCACATTTGCTGAATTTTGCATATAATTGATGATCCTTCAAAGTCTACAAAACCACCCTCAAATGAGTAACATGCTCCTCCTCACTCTGAGAGTATATAAGGATGTCATCTATGAATACAATCATAAACATTTCTAGATATGGATTGAATACCCTATTCATCAGGTCCATAAAAGTTGCAGGAGCATTATTTAGTTCAAAATACATAACGACAAACTCATAGTGGCCATACCGAGTTCTAAAGGCTATTTTCGAAATGTCACTCTCCTGAACCAGGAGCTGATGGTAGTCAAACCTGAGGTCTATCTTTGAAAAGCACTTGGCACCCTGAAGCTTGTCAAATAAGTCAACAATCCTGGGGAGAGGATATATGTTCTTGATAGTGACTTTGATCAACTGTCAATAGGCAATGCACATCCGAAGGGAACCATCCTTCTTTCGGACAAATAGAATTGGTGTACCCCATAGAGACTTTCTAGGTCGGATGAAACCCTTTTCTAGTAGGTCCTTCAACTAATCTTTCAATTTCTTTAGCTTAGCTAGACCCATTATGTATGGAGGACTAGATATAGGCTGCGTGTCGCGTAGGAGGTCAATACTAAAATCGATTTCCCTTTCTGGAGGAATACCCGATAGATTATTTGGGAACAATTCTGATACTCACATACAATTGGAACTGACTGGATAGTCAGGGTCTCGGATGTAGCATCCTTAATCCTAACTAAATGGTACACACAACCTTTAGAAATATCTTTCTATCCTTAACCTATAAATGAAATTCCCTACAGGCACAACTGAACTACCCTTCCATTCTAAGATTGCCTCACCTAGAAATCTGAACTCTACTTCCCGGGTTCTACGATTAATCGAGGCATAACATGCAAATAACCAATCCATGCTGAGGATAACATCAAAATCGGTCATGGCTAACTCTAGTAGATCTGCTGATAGGATTTTCTGAAGGACTAAGATTGGGCAATTTCTATACACCCGTCTAGCTACAACAGAATCATCCACTAGAGTAGTGACTGTGAAGGGTTCCGACAAGATCTTAGGACTGACTCTGAAACTACTAGCCACATAAGGTGTCGCAAAAGACAGGGTAGCCCCTAGATCCAACAAAGCATAAACATCAAGGTGGAGAACTCGTAACATACTATTAACCATATCAGGGGAAGTCTCTTGCTCATGTCCAGATGTAAGGGCATAAAATCTGTTTTGGCGCTGGCCGTTGCTGAACTAGTCGAAGCACCCTACTGGGAGGGACGTGCTGCTGGAGCTGCTGAACTAGTGGCTGGCATATGGGCTCCACCACCCGTTCTCTGGTTGAAGTGTAATCACTGAGTCTGTGTTCGGGTTTTCCACATCCGAAACAAGTGTTTGAGCCAACTAAACACCTCCCTGGGTGATTCTTGCCACACTTCGCATAGGCTGGGAAGGTGCACTCTATCTACATGCTACCCTGTCCCCTCGAATTTGACGCCCCGCTCCTCTAACTACCTTATGGTCTAGATAGTGCACTAGCTGATGATGATGCTAGAGCAAAAGACCTGTGATGAGACTTCTAGCGATGTCCGCCCCCCGATCTAGGCTGAGAAGTCCCATAACTATCTCTCCTATCCCTCGTGGCCTCTCTCCCCCTCCGATATACTGCCTCCATCTACTGGGCGTGTAGAACTATGCTGGGAAAATCTATGTCCTGATGCAGCATGGCGATCCTACAATCCTTATCCAGGTAGTCCGCCACTCCATGAACAAACCTGCTCACCCGAGCTCTCTGATCTGCCGCTAACTCGACCTCATACTTAGATAGACGGTTGAACTCAGAATAGTACTCCTGAACTGATATGTTACCCTGCTTCAGTTTGAAAAAATCAGCCTCCTTCAGTTCCCTCATCTTATGAGGGAAGAACCGATCTAGAAAGGTGGCGTGAAACTCTTCCCAACTGATAAGGCCTACTCCCACTACCCTATTATCTTTCTACTGTTTGAACCAGATATTCGCAACCCCTTTTAGTTGATAAGAGGCCAAGTTGACGCACTCTCCATTTGCCACCCCCTGACCTGGGTGATCTTCATAATCTCATCAACAAACTCATGTGGGTCCTCATCTACTTTTGACCAAAAGAACTCTGGTGGGTTCATCCTTGGAAAATCCCATTCTGAGGGAACGCAAGCCGCTGTGGCATTGCCATTATGAGGAAGATGCGCCATCGTCTGTTGATTGACCTGGGTGGTCAAGGCCTGTGCTAGCATCTATATGGTTGCCCTGAATTCAGCGTGGGCAGCCGGCGTTGGTGCATGCTTCTTATGGGCTGGCAGGGCCTGTTGGTGCCCCTCTCTGTTGCCTTTATCGTGGCCTTTTCAATTTCTCCTTGCATTCACTCGACGTGGAGGCATGATTCTGCAAACGTACATCATATGAGTTAGAATGATAGATAGACATTTCATCGCACGATGTGATATCACGAAAGAAGGGAATATTTCCTAAATGTTTCATAGCCTCTTCCTCATAATTGTGGCGCGCTTCACACCCATGAAAAAGACTCTACTTAACGCGGCTTTCAGACACCCTAGGATACTTCAAACCTATTGCTCTGATACCAAGTTTTTCATGACCTGAACATATGCCCGTATTGGCACACGAGGCAAGGAACCCCGAGGGACTTCAAGTTGATCCATGACATGAACATACAACTAATTCAATCAATAAAATGGAAGATTCAACATACATAACATAGAGGAAGTCTAAACATGGATTAAGGTCAGAAATTACATCACATGAGTTTAAAGCTGAATATAAACTATGTCCAAGAAAGCCTCTATCATTGATGAGCTGATGGGAAAAGTTCCCAGCTAACTCTCTAAAACTGAAACCAGAAAATACACCAACATAACTGAATGATAGAGGGGCCCTCGATAGATGAGGACTCACCAACAGAGACTGATGCTACTTCGAAAGCTGGCTAGGATCGAGGCTGAATTTGAGTACCGGGACCTGTATCATGAAACAATACAACATAGAGTATGTGGTCAGTACGTGGATTGTACCAAGTGTGCAAGGCAAGTAAAACGAACATTTAAAATACATTAAAGTGCATACGAGTAGGACAACATGATCATAACATTAATATCATAATGTAACATAAGGCTCAAGGTTTCAGAACATTCATAAATAATTCATAATCATACTGACAAGAGAAAAGCTTTATTAAACATGACTTGAGCCAAAGTATATAATCATAATCATATATAAATCATGAGGAACAGTGGGAGATTCTTATAATAGACAAACCCCATATGAGCACACATGGAGCCCTACCTGTAAACCATTAGTCGGGAGGGTGTTCATACCTTGCCAAGGGTAGAACCATGAAAGGCGTGATATCACTCATAAAAGGCCCATTTGGGAAAAGGGGATAGCCTTAAGGGAGGTCCCATCGTGACCTACAGTGGCACGTAGTTCTGAAATTTTAATCTAGGCCTCGAACATACTCGGTGTTAAATACTACTCCCAAAACATATATAATACTCATAGGATAATATACATGAAATTCATGGGCTAGTTAAATCATGATAATCATAAGTATGCTTGAAAATACGTGAACTAGCCATGAAATAAGGCCCGTGAGTCGGCCATAATCATGAATTCATAAATCATGAGATTCATACATACTTGTAAAACATATATATATATATACACAGATATATACACACACACACACACTTGATATTCATAAATTTATGATGAGCATTCGAGGGAAACAATATCATAAGTCATAAGTCATAATAGACTGAAGAGGATCAAAATCATAACGAAATCATAACTTGTTTTTGACTAGAAACATGCATAATTTGGGCATGATTTGATTTAAATCTGAATCTATAAATTTATATTCAAAATAGTTATAAAATTTTCCCATAGATCGTAAAACATGATTTAATTCATGAAAGACATTAACCTATAGATAGATCATAGAGAAATTCATAACAATTAGATTAAACCCCATAGATCATGAAACTTGAATTGTAGGAGTAGAATCTCATGGAATTTATAGAAGTTTGGGCATGAGAGTGGGATGAACCCTCATTCATAGCCTAACATACCTGGATAGATTGATTTTTCTCTCTTCCTTGAACACCCAAAAGAAATTGAAGAAGAATTGATGGATTTAAGCTTTGATAACCTCTACAAGCCTCCTAGTCTTGCATGTATGGAATGGGCTTAGGATAGGTTTTACTCTATAAAAAACCCCTTAACTGAGCTTAAAACAACATAGTTTAGGCATTAGGACCATAGGAATTACGGAAAAGCCCTTAATAAATTCAGAGAAAATAACTGACTGCCAGTCCCAGCGAGTGACTGGATGAGTCGTCCCCTCGTACCACGACTCATGGCCTTCAATCATCGAGTGCAATGCCTATTTCCTCAACGGGTCCCTTTGACGGACCTAATAGATCGTCCTTGGTGACCACGACTCGTGTTCACCTCTCCTGGTCTACATTGTCTAAAAACCATTGACCCTTGACCAATCTTGACCACGACTGACTCAATGAGTCATGGGGTCTGACAATGACTCATGTTCATGCCTATGGTGTCTTCAACTCAAAATTCCATAACGTAAAGCCAGCTCTTCACCATGAGTCACCTAACGACTTGTGGTCTCTCCCATGGGTCACAAAACGACTCATTCTGTGACATGGTGCAGATTTTTCAGTTTTCTCCATTCCAATTCCCGAGTCTGATCTTAGGGCTTCCGGAGCATTACAGTAACTAAGGTTATCTTTCACACCGACACTGTCCACCGAGACAACTAGAGTCAGGTCAGCCATGCACTTCTTTATGAGCGATGCATGGAAAATTGGATGGACTAAAGCAAATTCTGAGGGCAACTCCAATTCATATGCTACCTTGCCAACTCTTTTCACAATCCGGTACGGGCCAACATAATGGGGGCTGAGTTTCCCTTTCTTTTTGAATCTCATCACTCCCTTCATGGGAGACACCTTTAGAAACACCCAATCATCGACTTCAAACTCAAGTTCTCTCCTCCTCACATCCGCATAGGACTTTTGGTGGCTCTGAGTTGTTTTCAACTTGTCCCTTATGAGCTGAACTTTCTCCATGGCCTCATGGACTGAATCAGGACCTATCACTGCAGCTTCACCAATTTCAAATCAACCAATAGACGATCTACATCTCCGCCCTTTGAGAGCCTCAAATGGAGCCATATGAATGATGGAATGGTAGTGGTTGTTATATGCAAACTCAATGAGAGGCAAATTGTCATCCCAACTTCCGTTGAAATCGAGTACACACGCTCTCAACATGTCCTCGAGAGTCTAATAGTCCATTCCGCATAACCATCTGCCTACGGGTGAAATACTGTGCTAAGCTTGACCTGAGTACCGAGTCCCTTCTGAAATGACTTCCAAAACTAGGAGGTCAATTGAGTGCCTCTTATCTGATCTGATGGACAAGGGCACCCCATGCAACCGAACTAGCTCCCGAATACACAACTTAGCATAATCCTCCGCAAAATTGGTAGTTTTGACCGGTAGGAATTGAGCTTCTTTAGTCAACCTGTCCACAACAACCCAAATGGGGTCTAGTGCTCAACCATCATTTCCTAACAATCAGACTTTAGCCACAAACTCCGCTATGTCCTTCTTTATGCCATCCCACCAATAGATTTCCCGTAGTTCACGGTGCATATTGGTGGAACCTGGATGTAAAGAGTATCTGGAACCATGAGCCTCGTGCATCATCTGATCTCTCGAATCATTAACGCCCGGAACACACCATCTACCCTGATATCAAAGAAAACCACCTCCCCCTTTTGAGACGACCTCCGCCTTCTGATCCTGAATGACTTCCTTCAACTTCACAAAGATAGGATCCTCATCTTACCTAAATTTGACTCCGGTCATCACGGAAGATTCTGATCTATTCTGAATAATGACACCACCTTCCGTCGAATCAATAAGAAGAACTCCTATAATTCATGCTACGAATTTTGAAAGTCTCGAAAAACGAACCCCTGAGTTGCTACATTTGATACTTAAAATCATGCTAAACACACAAAATGTTCAATCCTACCCGAAGCTCATCCAGAATCCTCCGTACACCAATCAACAATGCGTTTCAATCATAAAACCCATTACGGACCGAATGGAATCATCAAATTATCGATATAGGGTCGTTTTGATCAAAAGTTTACCGTGATCAAACTTAGCCTCCTTAAAGCTCATAAATTCCACCAAAGGTTCTAATCACTCCTGAATCATCTCGGGATTCATGCAAACTATCCAACTAAGGCATAAATAACCATCTGAAACTAACAAATCTCTCAATATCAAAATTCGAGCTCGTTAACCTAAAATGTTGACTTTGTCACACCCCTCAAACTTCAAATCTTCTGAAAATCGAAAATCTCACCTAATCATCATTGGATCATCCCAGGAACGGTGTAATCCACCTCCACAAGTCATAAGTAACAAAAATAAAGATACATAAAGGTTCAACCTAGGGAAACGAATCAACAATCAAAAATGACCATGCAGGTTATTACACTTCCTGGCTTGGCTAATGACTACACTTCCTGGTCTTCTACATACCCGACACCTATGGAAGGGATAAGGAGTTACCTTGAACATACCTACTTTAACCATCATTTCCATCATGGAGAATATCCATAGGGTTTAGAGTAAGGAAATCATGAGCATGAATCATTTAAGAAATCTAAGCTGCGCATATACCTGATATATCACGATCTTGTGAGCCAATAAGGCAAATCTTAATGACTGAGTTCATAGAGCTGAGCATGCTGCGAGACATGAGTTCACATACATAACGAGGTTCATGACATGAAGCTGAATTTTTATGGAGTCGTGGAGTAATGTTGGGATCGTTGACTGACAGGGCTACCTATCATCTTAGGGTTCCAAGCATAAGCATGAGTTAAGTGTAGCATCGAGCGAAACATAAGGGAAACATCTAAATAAGAATGGATTGAATACCCCTAAATACTATTTCTAGAGCTTCCTTACTAGAAAACTTAAGACTTGACATGTCCCTTCACGTACCATCTCCCCCTTAGTTAAAGGCCATCATGCTAAGGATCTAGGATTCTTCTTTAAGGTTACACTAATATCACTAGCTCCGGACATCCAATTCACTTCCAAAGCTATCGCTAAAGATTTCCTACTTTTAACCATTCTATCCCCTTCACATAATAAATCTCATACTAAAATCCAATAGGGATATTTACCTTATATAGTAGTTCTCGGAACTAGAAGATATGCTAGGTTCGATAGGAAGACTTATAACATACCTAGGGCTGCATCTGAGGTTGACTGCTACTTTCTCTTCGTAACGTGTTCTATTGGGATGGACGATTTGCTGGTGTTCTTGATCCGGTGGTTAGCGCACTGGCTCTACCCATGCCCTGCTTGGTCGATGGGCAATTCCTGCCCATGTGTCCGGGCACCCCGCACCCGAAACAAGCACTTGAACCTGCCAAACACTATCCCGCGTGTGTTCTACTGCATTTCAGGCATGCTGACTTGCTAGACAACACTGTTGGAGGGGTGGCCGGGGCACAATCTCTCTGGCCATCTCGCTTGGTTGAACGACAGTCTCTGTGTTTATGACTGGGCCGACCACAATAGAAGCAAACATCTGATACCACCATGCACTTTCTTAGGTGGTTCTTCCCGCAATGCCTGCAAACTGGATGAGTAATCTCCCTCACCGGAGGCTTATTTTCCCGAACCTAAGCTAAACACCTCTGCCGGGGTTGAGAGAGACTTCCACTACGTGACCCTTGGTGGGGACTCTCCAAGTCTTCGATCCTGGGCTTCTGTTCCCACTTTCTCCCCCCTTGAACTCTCCATCCATACTTGAACCACCAAACTTATATGGACTCCTCCTTGTGAAGTCTTGAACACTAGTAGCTGTCGCCTCTCTGGTAGGGTTCGCGAATGCGATAGTCTACTGGTTAGGCTGGGTGATCATGGCCCATGTCAACACTCTAAAAGCGGCCCCGAGTTCTACATCTGTAACTTGCCCGAACATGAATCCATTGGAGTTGGTGGGGATGGTTGACTCTCGTTGTTTCTTTGAGAAGACCTATTTTTGCACACACGTATAACATGAGTTAGAGGAATGGAGAGAGTTGAACTTACAACACGAGGTAGAAGGGTAGAGAGACATTTTCTCGCATGACTTAGATCATGAAAGAAGGGAACATTTCCTAAACATATCATTGCCTCTTCTTCATAAGTGTGGCGTGCTTCACACCTATGAAAAGGATTCTACTTAGCGCAGCTTTTTGATACGCGAGGACACTTCAAAACCTAATTCTCTGATACCAAGTTTGTCACGACCCGACATAGGCTTGGATCGAGACACGGAACAAAGAACCCCAAGAGGCTCCAAGTTGATCCATGACATGAACATAACATCTAACTCATTCAAATAAAATGGAAGATCAACATAATTAACATAACGGAAGTCTGAATGTAACACAACATCTAAATATATATATATATATATAAGTCTAAAGTTTAATACAAACTATGTCTGAAATGCCTCTAATACTGATGAGTTGATGGGACAAGACCCCAACTAACTCAGTATAGTCTGAAAACTGAAAATAATTAACATATCTAGATAGAAAGGCCCTCGAAAGATAAGGACTCACCAACTCCGATCGAAAGCACAAATGCCGGAAATCTAGTTAGCGGCGGGATTGAGACTCGATATTGGAGCCTGAATCATAAAATGATACAACATAGAGTATGTGGTCAGTACATGGAATGTACCAAGTATGGAAGGTAAGTAAAACTGCCAAGTAAGTAAAATCATAATTCATGCATTGATGAAGGGCGTAATTACACACTTCATAGACCTATTTACTCGCACTTTACTATGTTTTGAGAACATATTATGTGTTTTCTCATATGTTTATGTTATATATTTGTGAAAATGGATAACACATGTGATTAGATGCTTTTAGGACTAAAAGTGATGAATTTGGGTGTACATTAGACTTTTGTAATAAAGTTGAAGAAGAAAGAATGAACTAATCAAGATTAAGGACAAAAATAACACACTGGCACATTGGAGCTACAAGTTGCGCGAGTCAGCAGCACGTTGATGCACTGCTATGCGCGAGGCACCAGGCCATCAGCGCAACAGCGTGTGCAAAGTGGCAGGAGCAATGTCATGACTCAAGAGTACACCCCGAAACGTAGAAACGGGACAAGGAGCCCCGAACGACTCCAAGTCAACCCATGGAGTGAGCGTATATCTAATTCATTCACATAAGGCGGAAAGCTTAACCAAATAGTCATGAACTAACTGAAAATCATAACATGAGATATAAGAAACAACAATACAAGATCAAGATATAAACGGCTGAATACTACACATAGGTCTGAAAGCCTCTAATCATAATAGACGGGTTGAAGAAACAAGACCCCAACTAACCCCAACATTCTGAAAACAAAAGGGTAAATAAGGTCCGAACATGAAGCCCTCGAATCATGAGGACTCACCACTGAAAGTTGGGAGCAGAACTAAGCGCAAGCTAGGAACGATGCTGAACCTGCGAACCGTATCTTGAAAATATGTGGGTCAGTACTTGGAAGGTACTGAATATGTAAGGTATGGAAAACAATGCTGAAAAATATAAAAGTTATAGGACTGGGGACATCATGATCATAAGACTTAAAACGTAAGTATATCATAAGGCTCAATACTTCAAAAATATTCGTAAACCAACTTTATCCAAAAGAACATAATCATGCGTACATTAAAACCATGGGGAACAATGGGAGATTTCTATAACCGACATACCCCATATAAGGACATATGGAGCCCGACCTGTAAACCTAGTCGGGAGGTCATCCATACCTTTCCAAGGGTATGAACCATGATAGGCGTGATATCACTCATGAAGGCCCCGTAGGGCATAGGGGACATTCACTGAGGAGGTTCCCAAACATAACCTACGGTGGCACGTAGTTTTGAGATTTGGGGCGTAACCTAGGCCTCGAACCCACTCGGTGTTAAGTACTACTCCAAAAAAAAAATTCAACGTGCTTATAAAAAATTCATACATGACATGCATGGCTAGTTAAATCGTGATAATCATAACATGATTGAGGATTTACAATACTAGCCATGGAATTGGGCCCGTGGATCGGCCAAAATAATAGTTCATAAATCATAAGCGACATGTGGGCATTGCCCATAATTTCAATCATACTGGAAATGCTTGATTTATAGGAAACATGATCATAATAACATGGGTAATAGAAAACATGCTTAATATTCAAAAGTTCATATCATGCCTCACCATAACAATGAATTTCACTAAAACCCCATGATTTGGGCGCATGTGCTTTTAGGGATTTAATCATCAAATATTGAATAAAATAAGCGAAAACAACCCAATAATTAGAAAATCATGATTTTAGTCATACTACAACATGCTCATATCGATTTTTGAGGAAACATGCATTTGGGTTGTGACCCATCATGAATTGGTAACTTAAACGTAGAATTAGGGAGAAATTGGGCATGGGTTGGAACTAAACTACCCATTCAAAGCCCCACATACCTGGAATTTCGTGATTCTTAACTCCCTTGAAGAATCCTTGGTGGAAACTTGAAGAATTGAAGAAGAACACTTGAATCCCTTTCCTCCTTTCTCTACTCTTACATGCACCAAATGAGGTTTATCACGAATGATCTACCCTTAAAAGTCCCTTTCTCGACCTCAAAACGACGTAGTTTAGGTCTTAGGAGCGTAGGAAATTACAAGAAGGTCCTTACTAATTCACAGGAAATAACTGCCAGGTGACCCTAACGGGTGACCTGACGACTTGTAAGGACGGGCAATGAGTTGTCGGGTCACCCGTCAAGTACACTGGATATCAAGTCGACTGGGCTCGCAACGGGTGACTCAACGACTCCTCACAAGTGACCACGAGTTGTGGTCACCTTCCGTCAAGTACACTGCCTTATCCTTATTTAAATCCTACCCCAGGATTGACCTGACGACTCGTGGTAGCTGACCACGAGTCGTTCCCACACCCGTGGGGACCTCAACTCCCCAGCTCAGTCCAACCTTCCCACGAGCCACCTGACAACTCGTGGGGTCTCCTCACGAGTCGTCTAACGACTTTTCCTACACTACTGCAACATTTTCTAGATTTTTCCCATTTTACTCCCAGGTCTGATCCTTGGGTCTCCGGGGTATAACAATATCTCCCCCTTAGGAACATTCATCCTCGAATGTTAGAAACATGCAGAAAACTCAGGAACAAACAACCACCATATACAAATACTTATCATTTAAGTTGAAAACTAACATAATGACTACCCTCGAAAGAAATACACTGTTGGACTGAATTCAGACATCACATACATATATCATATCATAAAACAAACTTTCACGTATGAACGGAACATGAAAAAACTGAATAGAGGTTTAGGGGAAAAACTAATACCTCAAACTGAAACTGAGCCGACAGGGAACAAATGGGGGTATTTAGCTATCATATCCTCTTTGGCTTCCCACGTAGCTCCCTCGACATGCTTATTTCTCCATAACACCTTTACTGAAGCTACTTCCTTGTTCCTCAGCCTCCAAACCTGACGATCCAATATTGGAATGGGAATTTCCTCATAACTGAGGCTGTCCTCCACACCAACACTTTCCACCGGAACCACTAAGGCTGGATCCCCCAAGAACATTTTCAAGAGCGATACGTGAAATACGGGATGAACTGAAGCTAACTCTGAAGGTAACTCTAACTCATAGGCTAATTTACCCATTCGTCTCATAATTCGGTATGGACCAATATAGCGGGGGTTGAGTTTTCCTTTCTTTTCAAATCTCATTACTCCCTTCATGGGAGATACCTTCAAAAACACCCAATCATCGATCTCGAACTCAAGCTCTCTTCTCCGCATAAGACTTTTGGAGACTTTGAGTCGTTTTTAGCCTTTCTCTTATCAACTGAACTTTCTCCATAGCCTCATGGACTAAATTTGGACCTACCAATGAAGCCTTACCGACCTCAAACTAAAAAATGGGCGATCTACACCTCCACCAGTAAAGAGCGTCGAATGGTGCCATTTGGATGCTATAGTGATAGCTGTTGTTGTAGGAAAACTCAACAATAGGTAGATGGTCATCCCAACTGCCCTTGAAATCAATAACGAAAGCTTTCAACATGTCCTCGAGAGTTTGGATAGTCCGCTCCTCCCGGCCATCTATTTCGGATGAAATGTCGTGCTAAGCTTGACCTGGGTACCAAGTCCCTTTTGAAAAGATCTCCAAAACTGAGAGGTGAACTGAGTACCTCTATACGATATGATGGACAAGGGCACTCCATGCAATCTAACCAACTCTCAGATGTATAATTTGGCATAATCTTCCGTTGAATCGATGGTTTTGGCTGGTAGAAAATGAGAAGCCTTGGTCAACCTGTCCACCACAACCCAAATGGAGTCATACTGTCTACGAGTGTAGGGTAAACCTGTTATGAAGTCCATGGTTGATTCCTTCCCACTTCCAAGTAGGAATGTTGATATCCTGAAGTACACCGCCCAGCCTCTGATGCTCCACTTTCACTTGTTGGCAATTTGGACCCTTGCTACAAATTTTGCAATGTCCCTCTTCATACCATTCCACCAGTAAATTTCCTACAAGTCATGATACATCTTGGTGACACCTAGATGAATAGAATATCTGAATCCATGAGCCTCATGTAACATTCGGCTCCATAGAGAGTCTACTAAGGGCATCCGCTACCATGTTGGCCTTACCCGGGTGGTAAAGGACACTCATGTCATAGTCCTTAAGCAGCTCCAACCACCTTCTTTGCCGAAGATTTAGTTCCTTCTGCGTGAAAACATATTGTAAGCTCTTTTGGTCTGTGAATACATCTACATGAATCCTATACAAGGAGTTTCGGCATATCTTCAAAGAAAACACCATCGCAGCCAACTCAAGATCATGGGTCGGGAAATTCTTCCCGTGAATTTTCAGCTGTTTGGAAGAATATGCTATGAATTTCCCATGTTGCATCAATACACATCCCAGTCTAACTCTCGAAGCATCATAATATACCACAAAACCATCGGTACCCTCAGGTAAGGTCAACACCGGTACTGAAGTGAGTCGGGCCTTCAATTCCTGGAATCTCTTCTCACAAGCCTCCGACCATTGGAATTTCACCTTTTTCTGATTCAATCTGGTCAATGGGGCTGCAATGGATGAGAAACCTTCTACAAACCTCTGATAATAAACCTCTAAGCCCAAAAAGCTCCTAATCTCCAAAGGGTTTACCGGTCTGGGCCAGTTCTTTACCGCCTCTATTTTTTGGGAGTCCACCCATATACCTTCGCTTGATACTACATGTCCCAAGAATGCAACTGAATTTATCCAGAACTCACATTTGCTGAACTTAGCATATAGCTAGTTATCCTTGAGGGTTAGGAGTGCTACCCTCAGGTGTGCGGCATGCTCCTCCTCGCTCCTAGAGTATATTCATATGTCGTCAATGAACACGATCACGAACATGTCCAGATATGCCTTGAATACCCTATTCATCAGGTCCATAAAAGCTGCAGGGGGATTGATTATTCCAAAAGACATAACAATGAATTCATAATGGCCATACTGAGTCCTGAAAGCAGTCTTCGGGATGTCGCTCTCCCGAACCCTGAGCTGGTGACACCCGTACCTAAGGTCTATCTTGGAGAAATATTTGGCACCCAGAAGCTGATCAAATAGGTCATCAATCTTGGGTAAAGGGTATCTATTCTTGACGATGACCTTGTTCAACTGCCTATAGTCAGTACACATCCGAAGGGAACCATCTTTCTTCCGGATGAACAATACTGTGGCACCCCATGGAGACTTACTCGACCTAATGAAAACCTTATCTAGAAAATCCTTCAACTATGCCTTTAAATCTTTTAGCTCAGCCGGGGACATTTTGAAAGGAGGAATTGATATAGGCTGCATGTCGGGTAAAAGGTTAATCTGAAAATCAATCTCCATCTCGGGAGGAGCACCTGGTAGGTCATCTGGAAATACCTCGGGATACTCACATACCACGGGAACTGACTGAATGGTTGGCGTCTCAGACGTGGCATCCTTAACCCTAGACAAATGGTAAATACAACCCTTAGTAATCATTTTCTAGGCCTTGAGATAGAAGATAAAGTGGCCTACAGGTACCACTGTGTCACGCCCCACCTTGGGAGGCATGACGGGCACCTGGTGCCCTACTAGAATTTGAACTGACTGAGCTAACTGAGCCTAAGCACTCTTCGTGCAGGGCTTATACTAACTCTTTTCAAGAAAATAATGGGCTATATCTCGACTCTAAATATAACCTCCAGCCGACAAGGCCTTATAGCACCTATAAAGGAAAATAGATAACCAAAAACAGGCAATAACAGGGAATCCAATGCAGGAAAACAAGACCACCATGATGTCTAGTTATAACTTTAAAGTAAATCTAGGGCTACGCTAAACTATGGCTGACAAGGTCGCTAATCTTCCAGCTAAACAAGGCCCCACACGGCCAACATGAAAACTAAAACACATATGGGCCACACACGGACAATAACAACTAACCAAAGGGAAACAAAAACAATCTGCAAGCCTCTAGGTGTAATATGATGGTCGGGATAGGGCCCTGACCTACCCAAAAACTGTACAATCAAAAGGGAATAAATCTTCTGTCTATAGGCTCCGGAAGAAGAGAGCTGATTCTTCTGCTAATCATGGCTGGAAGCTCAGAGGGATCTGCTCCTCGTGTATCCGTACCTGCAGGCAAGTAATGCAGCGCCTTATAAAGGGCGTCAGTACAATATGTACTGAATATGTAAGGCGATAACTATAAATGACTGAAATAAAGAGATAGAACTAAGAATAACTAAAACAAAGGGATAGAGATCATACCTGAGTAATAGAACTTATTACTGTCTAATTTATTAATAACTAAAGCAAACAACAAACTTACCTGACCCCCATAAGTTGGAATGTACAACCAGCACAGAATAACCCACCTAGGGCCCCCATAAGCCCTGGTGAGCACACTTCAGTCTATTTACCCCTATCAC
>JACEIK010001101.1:200678-238074 GCA_018107945.1 Datura stramonium
TTGTGAGGGGCACAATGGTAAGACTTTGGTAAATCTTGATTGTTAAATTTCATAAAATTCATGTTGGCCCAAATATGTCTTAATGAGTTAGTTTTCAAAATCTAAGTGATTACAAACTTTGACATTTTGATGTTGATCCTATATGCATGCGAGTGAATTGTTTGAGCTTCATTGCTTTGTCTCATGATCCTAAGTGAAAGTAGACCTATTCGTAGGAGGAATTTTGTGCCTAAACTTGAGAAAGGAATCAATAGATTGTTCGAGGACGAACAATAGTTTAAGTGTGGGGTGTTGATGAAGGGTGTACTTACACACTTCATAGACCTATTTTGCCCGTACTTTACTATGTTTTGAGAACGAATTATGTGTGTTTGCATGTGTTTATGTTATAGATTTGTAAAAATGGCTAACACATGTGATTAGATGCTCTTAGGACTAAAAGTGATCAATTTGGGTGTGCTTGAGATGTTTGGAATGAAGTTGAAGAAGAAAGAATGAACCAATCAAGACTAAGGACAAAATAATGCACTGGCACATTGGTGCTACAAGCCGCACGAGTCAGCAGTACATTGATGCACTCCCATGCACGTGGTGCCAAGCCAGTAGTGTAGCAGCGTGCACAAAGCGGCTGCAGCAATGGCACAAGGCCAGGTGCGAGGTGCCCTTACTCCTACGCGTTGGCAGGCGCGATATGGGCCAACACTTGCGCGTTAGCAGGCGCGATGTGGGCCAACTCCTGCGCGTTGACAGGGGCTATGCGGGGCAACTTCTGCATAGTGGAATGGGCAACACGGCAAGGGTATTTACACGGCCAAAATTGATCTCCTACTTCAACTAGGAAAAGGAACATCAAATCCTAAATCAAATTCATCAAGGAACAAGCAAAGATCAAATCTACTACTATAAATACCCTTTTTATTTTATGTAATAGCCAAGTAGAGAAGTTGGAAGGAAGTTTTAGAACGAATTTTTTAGAGAAATTTTTTGAGACGTTTTAGAAGTCATACTTTGAGATACGATTGTAAAGTTGTTCTTCCGAAATTTTGCATTAATCAAGTGAAGGTTCTTCTTAGTTGGGTTCTTTATTGACAATGTCCGCTTCATACTTCCATAGGAGGTGTTGTTTGAGCATTATATGCATATAATAAAACATAATCAAGATAAAATTCTGAGAGTAGGGCACGCATACTATTTTCTAAAATCTTGATCAGAACATAACTGAACATCATAACTTAATTGAATGACCAAAAGTTGAAAACTAATAATCATAAGTAAAATAGAACATTGGGGCAAACCTACGGAAAACAGAATATCATAACTAATGACCATGCACAACTGAAATCATGAGGAACAATGGGAGGCTTGTCTTATAATTGACATTACCACGATATAGCTTACGTGGTCCAAACTATTATACCAAATAGGGAAGAGCCGTCCAAAGCCTTGCCAGGGCTAAGGACGAAACCATGATATCGATATAAAGCTGAAGGCCCCTTGGGGATGGGGAAGCTCATAAAGGAGGTCCCAAAAGTATGTATATATAAGCTACATTGACCCGTAGTTCTAAGGAACAAGATTGACTGATCCTTAGCCTACTCGTTGCTAGACACTACTCCCAAAAATATGCATTTTCTCTCCATCATTTTTCAACGAAGTTGAACCATCGTCTGGAGACGAAGATGAATGCAATAATACATGCAAAAATCTGAAAACATAATATGAAGAGGCTTGGACTCAAACCATACAACAAGCTGAAAAAAAATAATGGGTGTCTAGACTACATAATCCACGTGGTAAGCTGATAACATGAAATTTAGATAAATCATGGAACATACTTGATCGTATGGGCTTGCCCAAACATAAAAAATCTTGAAATAGACTTTTATTATTCAAAATTTAAATGTAGACATGGGTAATCCAAAATCATAAGTTCTTCAAATACCTTTCATCACAATTGGAAACATAAATCATATACTCAACTCTTCCTGAATTCTTTTATGATTGGGAATCATACTTTATAAAACTTGAAAACATAATTTATAATTAAAAACATTCCAAAATATGTCCATAAATAACAATTCAACATTTTAAGCATGCTTAGATCATACACATGACTGAAAATTAGAGAATTCACACATTGGGTAAAACCCCCATAGATTTATCAATTAAAATTTTCATGAATTAAGAGTGGATTGGGCATAGGTGTGGACAACTGCACCCATTCATAGTCTTACATGCCTGAAGAGATCTGATTTCACCACTTCCTTGATCACCCAAAGAGAATTGAAGATGAACTTTGAAGAACTAGGCTTGGTCAACTCTCCAACCTCTAAGTTTGCATGCATGAATTAGGATAGTCTTAGAATGACTTAACCCTTCTTAAAACACTCTATTCTGATCTTAAAACAATGTAGTTAGTCCTTAGGAATTTATGAATTATGGAAAAGCCCTTAATAAATTTGCAGGGAAAAATACATTGCCAGTCCCAACGAGGGGTATGACAGATCTTTGTCAGTGACCATGACTCGTGGTCACCTCCTATCACCTTCACCACATAAAACTCAACACTAGTCTCCACGGGGGACACCACGACTCGTGGTGTACCCAACGACTCGTAGTGACACAGTTGTTACCCATACTTCCCAAACATCAACTCTTTAGTCAATCTTTTGACCACGACCGACCCACTGACTCATGGTCCTGACCATGAGTCGTGCCTTCTCCCGTGGTCAACCCCCAGACCATCATCCGTAACCAAATTTCTCCTCCAAACCATGAGTCACATAATGACTCGTGGCACACCCAACCGGTTACTAGATGACTCATCCTGTGACCTGGTGCAGAAAATTCTATTTTCTCTGTTTCAATTCCCGGGTCTGATTTTAGGGCTTTTGAGGTATTACAATATCTACCCCTTGGTAGCATTCGTCCTCAAATGTGGAAAAACATACTGAAAAGCAGAAAAATGCAATCCTCATACTCAAATATTGAACATACATGCTGAAAACTGACGGAGTGACTGACACCAATTTGAACTACATGGCTGAACTGAATTCCTGAATCAAAAATACATTCATTAACACGAAAGAAACTTGGGTACATGAGCTGAACATGAAATTGAATGGAATACTAAGGAGGAAACTCATACCCCAAGCCGAAACTGAGCCAAAAGGGAATAAATGCGGGCATTTAGCCATCATATTTGCTTCGGCTTCCTATGTAGCTCCCTCAACATGCTGATTCCTCCATAAAACCTTATCTAAAGCTATTTCTTTATTTCTTAGCTTACTAACCCGATGATTCGGGATTTCCACTTGAATGTCTCCATAACTAAGGCTATCTTTCACACCTACATTGTCCACCGGGACAACTAGAGTCGGGTCACCCAATCACTTCTTTAAGAGCGATACTTGGAAAACAGGATGGACTAAAGCGAATTCTTAGGGAAACTCCAATTGATATGCTACCTTGCCAACCCTTTTCTAAATCTGGTACGGGCCAACATAACGGGGGCTGAGTTTCCCTTTCTCTCTGAATCTCATCACTCCCTTCATGGGAGACACCTTTAGAAACACCTAATCTAAGATTGACCTGAGTACCGAATCCCTTCTGAGACAACTTCCAAAACTGGGAGGTAAACTGAGTACCTCTTATCTGATATGATGGACAAGGGCACCCCATGCAACCGAACTAGCTCCTGAATGTACAACTTAGCATAATCCACTAATAAATTGGTAGTTTTGATCGATAGGAAATGAGCTGCTTTGGTCAACCTGTCTATAACCACCCAAATGGGGTCATACTATCAACGAGTGTGAGACAACCCTGTGATGGAGTCCATATTGATCTCCTCCCACTTCCAAGTAGGAATACTGATGTCTTGAAGTACATCTCCTAGTCTCTGGTGCTGAGCCTTCACTTGCTAAAAATTCAAACTCTTAGTAACAAACTCCGGTATGTCCTTTTTCATGCCATCCCACCAATAGACTTCCAAGTAGGTCATGGTGCATCTTTGTGGCACCTGGATATATAGAGTATCTGGAAACATGAGCCTTGTGCATCTTCTGATATCTCGAATCATCAATGCCTGGAACACACCAACTACCCTGATATTGAAGCACATTACGTCCCCTTTTGGAGACGACCTCCACCTTCTGATCCTGAACAAATTCCTTCAACTTCACCAAGATAGGATCCTCATCTTACCTAGCTTTGACCCAGTCATCATGGAAGATTCTAATCCATTCTGAATAATGACACCACCATTCCTCGAGTCAACATGATGAACTCCTATAATTCATGCTAAGAATTTTGAAAGTCTCGAAAAACGAACCCTTGAGTTGCCACATTTGATACTTAAAATCATGCTAAACACACAAAATGTTCAATTCCACCCCAAACTCGTGCAGAATCCTCCAGAAACCAACCAACTATGCAATTCAATCGTAAAACCCATTCCGGACCGATTGGAATCATTAAATTACCGATATAAGGTCGTTTTGATCAAAAGTTTACCTTGGTCATACTTAGCCTCTTTAAAGCTCATAAATTCCACCAAAGGTTATAATCACTCCCAAATCATCTGGGGATCCATGAAAACTACCCAACTACATCATAAATCACCAAATGAAACTAACAAAGCTCTCAGAATCCGAATTTGAGCTCGTTAACCTGAAATGTTGACTTTGGTCAAACCCCTCAAACTTCAAACCTTCCGAAAATCGAAAATCTCACCCAATATTCATTGGATCATCTTCTGAACAGTGTCATCCACCTCTGCAATTCATAATAAATAAAAATAATGATACGAAAAGGTTCAACCCAAGGAAACGGATCAACAATCAAAAATGACCATGTGGGTTGTTACACTTCCTGGCTTGGCTAATAACTGCACTTCCTGAACTTCTACATACCTAACACCTATGGAAGGGATAGGGAGTTAGCTTTAACATACCTATTTTAACCATCACTTCCATCATGGGGAACATCCGTAGGATTTATAGTAAGGAAATCATGAGCACAAATCAATCAAGAAATCTAAGCTAGGAATATACATGATATAACACGATCTTATGAGCCGATAAGGCAAATCTTAAGGACTGAGTTCATAGAGCTGAGCATGTTGAGAGACATGAGTTCACATACAAAACGAGGGTCATGAAATTGAGCTGAATTTTTATGGAGTCATGGAGTAATGTTGGGGTCGCTGACTGATGGGGTTACCTATCATCTTAGGGTTTTGAACATAAACATGAGTTTAGCGTAGCATCGAGTTAAACATAAGGGAAACATCTAAATGAGAATGGACTGATTACCCCTAAATACTATTTCTAGAGCTTCATTATTAGAGAACATAAGACTTGACTTGGACCTTCACTTACCATCTCCCCCTTAGTTTAAGGCCATCATTTTAAGGCTCTAGGATCCTTATTTAAGGTTACACTAATATCACTAGCTCAAGACATCCCATTTACTTCCAAAGCTATCGCTGAAGATTTCCTACTTATAACCATTCTATCCCCTTCACGCAATAAATCTCATACTAAAATGCAACAGGGATTTTGTACCTTATATAGTAGTTCTCGGAACTAGCAGTCATGCTAGGTTCAATAAGAATATTTATAACATACCCGACACTACATCTGAGGTTGACTGCCACTTGCTTTTGGTAAGCTGTTCTACTAGGATGGACGATTTATTGGAGTTTCTGATTTGGTGGTTGGCGCACTGGCTCTACCCATTCCCTTCTTGGTCGATGGACAATTCCTGGGAATGTATTCGGGCTCCCCACAATCGAAATAAGTGCATGAACCTGCCAAACACTGTCCCTCATGTGTTCTACCATATTTCAGGCATTCTAATCAGCTAGAAAGGGCTGCTGGAAGGGTGGTCGGTGCACGGCTTCTCGGGCCATCTCTCTTGGCTGAAAGGCAATCTCTATGTTTATGACGGGCCAGCCACAATAGAAGCAAACATTCGAACCCTCGATGCACTTTCTTAGGTAGTTCTTCTTGCAGCGTCCACAAACTAGATAAGTAATCTCCCTCACTCGGGGCTTGTTTCCCCGAACCTAAGCTAAAGACCTCCACCGGGGTTGAGAGCGACTTCCACTACTTGACCCTTGCTGGGGACTCTCAAAGTCTTTGGTCCTAGGCATTTTATTTCCACTGTCTCACCCCTTGAACTCTCCATCCATACTTGAACTACCAAACTTAGACGGACTCCTCCAAATGAAGTCTTGAACCCTAGTAGCTGCCACCTCTCCTGTAAGGTTCGCGGATGCGATAGTTCGCTGGTTAGACTGGGTGATAGTGGCCCGTAGCAATACTCTGATGGCAGCCTCGAGTACTACATTCGTAACTTGCCTAAACATGGGATTAGTTGGAGTTGGTGAGGCTGGTTGACTCCTATTATCTCTTTGAGAAGACATGTTTCTGCACACGCATATCGCATGAATTAGAGGAATGGAGAGAGTTGAACTCATAGCACGGGTAGAAGGGTAGAGAGACATTTCCTCGCACGACTTAGATCATGAAAGAAGGGAAGATTTCCTAAACGTCTCATAGCCTCTTCTTCATAAGTGTAGCATGCTTCACACCCATGAAAAAGACTATACTTAATGCAGCTTTCAGACACCCTAGGACAATTCAAAACCTAATGCTCTGATACCAAGTTTGTCATGACCCGAACATAGGCCCGGATCGAGACAAGCGACAAAGCACCCCGACAAACTCCAAGTTGACCCATGGAATTAACATAACAATCTAACCTATTCAAATAAAATTGAAGAGCAACATATTTAACACAGTGGAAGTCTAAACGTAACATGACATCTGAATACATACATAAGTATAAAGCTGAATACAAACTATGTCCAAAAAGCCTCCATACCGACGAGTTGATGGGACAAGACCCCAACTAACTTACTATAGTCTAAAAACTAAAAATACTAAACATATCTAGATAGAAAGGCCCTCAAAAGATGAGGACTCACCAACACCGGTCGGAAGCACAAATACTGGGAATCTGGCTAGCGACGGGACTGAGACTGGATATCAGAGCCTATATCATAAAATGATATAACATAGAGTATGCGGTCAGTACTTGAAATGTACCGACTATGCAACGTAAGTAAAATCGCTAAGTAAGTAAAATCATAAATCATGTATATAATAAAACACAATACAGATAAGATTCTAAGAGTAGGGCATGCATGCTATTTTCTGAAATCATGATCTGCACATGACCTGACATCATAACTGAATCGAATGACTCAAAGCTGAAAAATGATAATCATATGTAAAACTGAACATTGGGTCAAACCTAGATCATATTCTCAACTCTTCCTGAATTCTTTTATGATTGGGCATCGTAGTTTATAAAACTTGAAAACATAATTTATAATTGAAAACATTCTAAAATATGACCATAAATCACAATTAAATATTTGAAACATGCTTAGATCATACCCATGATTTAAAATTAGAGAATTCACACATTAGGTAAAAATCCCATAGATTTTTCAATTAGAATTTTCATGAATTGAGAGATTATTGGGCAAGGGTTTGGACAACTGCACCCATTCATAGCCTTACATACATGAAGAGATCTGATTTCACCACTTCCTTGATTGCCCAAAGAGAATTGAAGAAGAACTTTGAAGAACTAGGCTTGGTTATCTCTCAAACCTCTAAGTTTGCATCCATGAATTAGGATGGGCTGAGAATGACTTAATCCTTATTAAGACACTCTATTCTGAACTTAAAAAAAAATAGTTTAGGCCTTAGGAATTTATGAGTTATGGAAAAGCCCTTAATGAATTCGCAGGAAAAAACACACTACCAGTCCCAACGAGGGACTGGATCGTTGTCAGTGACCACGACTCCTTGTCACCTCCAGTCACCTTTACCGGAGAAAACTCAACACTGGCCACCATGGGGGACACCACGACTCGTGGTGCATCGAACGACTCACGGTGACCCAATCGTTACCCACACTACCCAGACATGGTCAGCCCCATACCATCATCCGTAACCAAATTTCTCCTCCATACCACGAGTCACTTAACAACTCGTGGCATACCCAAAGGGTCACTAGACGAATCATCCTGTGACCTAGTGCAGAAAATCCTACCAGGTCTGATCTTAGGATATTTGGGGTATTATAAGTTCAGTCAACCAGAACTCTAGTACCACCAGCATTGCCTACTGGGGAAAAATTTGACATCACTAGCACCATGATCCAATTATTAAACATGAAGGGGGTGTTTAGTGGCCACACAGCTAATGACACCAACCTGCACTTGATGAATTTTGTGGGAATATGCAAGGTATATAGGTTGCCTAGAGTCAGTTAGGACACTATAACTCTGTCTGGGGAGGCAACTTTATGGTTATTAGAGTTGCCCAATGACCCATTACTAACTGGAGGGAGCTCAAGAAAGCTTTTCTATAGAGATTCTTTCCACCTTGCAGGATGCTGCAGCTTAAGGATGAAGTCTATAATTTTTGACAACTGAAGACTGAGGCACTTCATGAAACCATGTTGAGGTTCAAGAAGAAGTTGACAAAGTGCCCGAACAAAAAAATCCTTGATGATAGCTTGTTAGAAATTTTCTACATATTATTGAACAATAGTACTAAAGCTATAGCAGACACAATGGCGGAAGGAGCACTGATGAGCCACACCAGGGAACAAGCTGCCACTATTTTAGAAAGAGTGACCAAAACAAATAGTGCATGGCACACTCGGGAAGTAGAAGCAGCGGCCGATACATATGTTGTTGGTTTGACTGTAGACTAATGAATGAAGGAGGAAGAACATGACCAGGAATTGGCTCACATGCACACATCATTAAACTTGCTCACAAAGCATATCATGGGCGTTGGAGCCAGAAAAGTTAATGTAGTGGGAACACAGGGATAGGAGCTAAGGTATGAGCACTTAGATTCCAAGGAGGAGGCAAACATTTTGGACAACTAGGTGGCGGGTTTTCGAGCCAACGCCCAAGGGTCTGGACAAGACACTTGGCACCAAGGTTTTAGAAACTAAGGTCAGAACCAACACAGAGACAATTACAACTAGAATGGTACGGAGATAGAAGCCTAGGTCATGAACGTGAGGAAGAATGGAGAAGGAATGATGGTTACCGCAACAATTGAGCAGGATTGTACATGCCTCCGAATGCACGTGAAAGGGAGGCTGATAGCCGAAGGTTGAGAGCATGATGGTTGAGAGCATGATGGTTGAGTTGATAAAGAAGGGTAGGTCCATGGATGATCAGTTGGAGGACATCGGTAGTGATCTATCAAGCATGGGTCAGAGAGTTGAGTCACATGTTATAGCTATCAAGCAGATTGAACAATAGCTAGGGAAACTTTCAGCATCCATGAACCCTAAGAAAAAGGGTACACTACCTAGTAACACAGTCCAGAATATTGAGAATGATGGTCACTATAGGGCTGTAATGACTACGAGTGGAAAGACCACGGTTGATCCCCCTCTGCCGGTTGTAGTTGAGCTTCAAAGGAAGAAAGAAAACATAATCTATGATGAGGATGAGGTTTCTGAGAATGAGCATAATGAGGATGCTAAGCTTACTGATGCTCCAATTGTTGAAAATGGTCCTGAGGCTGAACAAGGAGAGAAATAAGAAGCCACATAGATTTACAATGTTATTCCATGACTGCCGCCACCATTCCCTCAAAGAATGAATAAGAAGGCGGAGAATGGTAAGTTTCAGAAATTCCTATCAATTCTAAAAAAATTATCTATAAACATACCATTGGTCGAGGCATTGGAACACATTCTGGGATATGCCAAGTTAATGAAAGAGCTTGTTACAAAGAAAGGTCTGTGAGTATGAGCCTGTGGATAATGTGCATCATTGTAGCGCTATAACCTCATGGGTCCTTGCTCAAAAGAAGAAAGATCTAGGTGCCTTCACCATTCCATGTACAATTGGTGATGTTGAGTTCGCGAGGGCACTATGCGACTTAGGAGAAAGAACCAATCTGATTGTTAGCTGTGTTTAAGAAGTCGGGCTTCGGAGTCCCCACTCTGACTACTAAGCAGCTACTGATGGCCATGAAGAAGCCTGTGGGGATCCTGTTTAATGTGCTTGTTTAAGTGGATAGATTCATATTCCTAACAGACTTCATGATCCTTGATTTCGAGGTTGATTTTGAGGTCCCCATCATTTTGGGGGGACCATTCCTTTCCACTAGGAGGACTTTAGTAGATGTGGAGGCTGGCCAGTTGAAATTCAGACTAAATAAAGAAGAGGTCACCTTTAATATTTGCCAGTCAATAAGGAAACCAAAGGAGTACAGAGTGGTCTCAGCAATCGTGGATGAGTTCGAGTTCCTTGACGAAGTCTGAGTAGTCAAGATACTTGTGTCATGCCGCGACGTTAAATCAGGCACTTCTCGGGAGGCAACCCATATGGTTGTTTGGTGAATTTTGAGTAACCAAACCACCTGCTTTATGCCGCGACGTTAAATCAAGCGCTTTTGTGGAGGCAACCCATGTTTTTTGAATTATATGTGTTTGGTGTGCAGGGGAAACAAAAACAGGTGGCAGAAGAATTGCTTAATAGACCAGTGATATGGTTCTCAGTACAACTCGTAAGAGGATTGTACAGACTGTAGTACGAGTCCGTGGTGAGAAGCAGAGATGTATCTCACTGCATGAGTTCAGGGTACTATTGGTGTAGGACTCATAACTTCATTGTATGAGTAGTAGTACTCACTATGGCTATAAACTATGCAAGGCATACACCTTAAAGTAAGAGAGACCTACGAGTCATAATATGGGTCATACCTACATAGTACAAGTCATAAGATGTACTCATAGGTCCATAAGTAAGTTTTCACAACCTCTAGGTTACAAGTCCTAGGGATGAGTCGTAGGGCCTTCCTACGACTCGTGGTACAAAGCGTGATGGGTCAAAAAGCTTAAAATTACCTGACTCGGCCTAGATTTTTCAAATTTTCCCTAAAACCTATTTAAACATCAAACAGACCGGACCCTTCTCCCACGTACTAAAAAGAAAATTCATGAAAGAACTCACGAATGCCTCACATTCATAACTCAAAATCACGATCGATTGAACAAGCTTTTTTCTTAGATAACATTGTGAAATTCAAACTCCAATCTAGTTCCTAATTTCCAATCAAAGTAAGCAGTGCTGCACATCATTAAAGTGAGTGTTATGCTTTGAATTTGGTAAAAAAAGGCTGATTGTCCTGGGAAAACTAGCTAATTCCCTGAGAGTCCTCCAAATGCTTGAGCAACTAAATAGGACAATAACCACTGACGTGAACAAGTTAATGTGTGACTGGGTAGGGATTTAACATGTTAAAATTGCACAATGAAATTTTAAACTTGAATTACGGGTTGTGAGTAAAAAGGGGAGGAATGAATAACTATTAAAACATGGTGAATGCATGCCTGGACTTGGGGAATTCTGAGTACCCAACACAAAACCTAATTCACCTGCAAACATAATCGAAAATAAGGTAGGGACATGCTTCACAAACCTTCCTACGACTCATAGGATGGCTTGTTGGGATTGTCCCAAGACAAACATGTAAAGACCATGAGGTACAAAACCTAGTATGGCCCATAGTATCCTGCTATGAGTCGTACCTGGCAATCATATCATGAGTCTGAAAAGGGTTAAGTCCAAAAGTGACAGTACGATCCTTTCTACGAATCATGGAATTGACTTATGGGTTGTACCATGATTCATGGAAAAATATAGAACATTTTTTTCAAGGGAAATCCTCATATGACTTGCGGTACGGATCGTACCTTCGTGATACGAGTCGTACCTCAAAGGCGTAACATTGAATTGAGACATTATGAGTCTCAGTACGAGTCATACCTCCAAGGTACAACTCATATTGTAGACCCGTGATAAATTATAGAGGACTTTTTTTCTTGCTTTTCTTTTCTCAGGTTTGGAATAGTAACCCCTTTTTCTCCACAGGTGCAATGATGCAGAAAAGAAAAGTGTCCAAGGCAACTGCTCGGAGGGCATTGATAGATGAAATCTCTGAATCCAAAAAAGTGGGAAACACCCCTAGTGGTTTAGTGGAGGAATATCAGGTCGACACATTTGATACTAATGGGACCCGAACCACTAGGGAAAAGGATAAAGCCCAGGCCGCGGTGGCCACTGCCGCATCTGCTGGTGCTCCTCTGTCTGATGAGAGAGCTGAGGAAAGAGGCCAAGAGTCTAGAAGCGTCTCTAATGAAGAAGAGAGGTCCGAGGAGGCCCAATCCGGTGATGCAGACAGTGAGTTCAAATCTGAGAAGGAGGTACCCAATGTCGAGCGGGAGCAGACTTCTCCTAGGGAGAACCATATAATTCGGTAGAGAGTACCAGGATCCCAGGAGATATATCGACAAGATATTGATTTCACTGTCATGAACAAACCTAGGCAGAGCATTCAAGAAGAGTTGCAGATCCTCACTAATACACTAAATAAGGTGGAGGAGATGAAGCAGATATTTAGCTTCTATGGGTTCGACTGGATGGCTAGAGCCCCGGATCAATACACTTCAGAGATCGTTTGGGAGTTCTATGCCAATTATTTGGCAACGCTTGAGCAGAAAGCGAAAGAGGGGAAAAAATTAAAAGATCAACCCAAGCTGGAGAGCATCATGGTACGAGGCCTTAATGTGGATTTATTCGAGCGCGATATTTCTCAGGTATTATATAGGCCCTAATTCATACCACCACACACTATACCGGAGCATAGCTATCGGGTGGAGTCCATGAAATAGATAAAGCAGATGGGCTTTGATGAGAGGTAGAGGAAGATTCAGTGGTTGTCTGGGGTCATTTTTTAGGACAAAAAAGAAGCAGAATAGGTCACTAGCAGCAAGAAGGTCACAAGGAATTCTCTAAACTTCATAGCAAAAGCCTACTGGATGTTAGTGCACCACCAGTTGGCCCCGACCATAAATGAAAATACCTTTGGTGCAGATAGAGCAGCTTTGGTGGCATGTATCATGTCTAGATACCACATCAATATCCCAACAGTCATTGCGGAGGAGATTAGAGATCGAGCTATGGGATTGAGCACTACCATCCCATTCCCTGAGTCTCATATTCAGACTGTGCATAGAGGAAGGCATAGAAGAGCATCATAGTGGGAAGAACATAATCGGAGGGCAGCAGATCAAAGATATTGGCTTAATCCAGGATAAGATGAACCCAGTATGTTGGGCACGACTTTCTACCGTAGTCCTAGTGTCATAGATAGTTGGGGACACACCGGTGAATGCCCCCACTTCATAGAAGAAGGGAGAGACACTGGCTAAAGATGTTGGTCATTCACAGGTAGCTCCTAGCACCTCTATCGCACCACCTATGGGCCTTCTGAGCCAGACTCTAGTCGAGTACATGTTAGTTCCTTAGGAATTTCTCCAAAAACTAGCCAATACACAAACCGTAGCTAAGAAGAAGGTTTAGTGTATGATGGAGAACGTCAAGCCTTGGGTAAAGGCTGAGATTGAGACAGTTAAACAGGCCCTACACGCCAGGCTAGATGGCCTTGAGAGTAGATTTAATATGCATATGGCCGAGCAGACTGACACGGGCAGCCTCCGTGAGGAATTGGGGGCTCTTCAGATCCATGTGGCAGAGCTATCATCACAGAAGCTGGCAATCACCCACTCTTCAAGACCTCGACATTGGCATTAATGAGGAGCTTTATCTAGCACCTTATTGGGACCCTACAAGATCTGAGAATGAAAAAGGAAAAAAGAGGGTCTTTGAGGATGTTGGAGATGAGACCCTAAGGAAGAAAAGAAATAGAGAAAATAAAGAGCACAAGCGGGCAAGATTGGATAATCAGCAGACTCACTACGAGCATCGGTCAGAGCTGCTTGAGAAAGCAAGAGGAGCGGGTAGCTCCACCACTGCCCATGCAGAGCTTACGAGTGGTAAGGACCCTTCGAGCGAGCCACATTTAACCCTAGTGATTTTGGAGGTTGTTTATGTGACTGCTACTACTGTGGGGGTAGCCATTCCCCCTGCTGATACCTTAGGGAGTGCGCCGGCCACCGCCAGCGCCATGATTGCAGTGGAGGTTCCACCTCCGCAAGATGATAAGAGCACCTAGTGCATCGTAGGTATATTCCCTTCCATCTTCTTTATATTCTATGCTTCGGGGATGAAGTATGTTTTTTAAAAGGGAAGTGGGTGTACTTGTATTTTAGGATTTTATTGGATTCGTCTGAGGGTTTTTCTTACCGTGTTTCTTTTTCCTCGGGCATACTATCTAGTAGAACCAGCTTGTTTAGGATTTTATTTTTGTGATTTTTCTTTAATTAGAAAGTAGCTTAGGAGTACTCAGCCAATACATTGCACTATTTTGAATTTGTGGAAATTGACCCTGTTTAAAAAAATTTGATGGTTAGTTGTGTACATGTTGATTGCAAAGTATGATTTCTATGGATCTTTTTATGACATTTAGTGTATTAGCATGAGTAGTTCTTGTTAGCCATATATAAACCAGATAGGTATAATGAATGCAAGACATGTACCATGAGTTAGTGAGGTCTAATACCTAGTTCAATACTGCATAGAGGATCTAGAACTTGCACGGTTAGTCTTTACATAGGTTTTAGGATGGTTGGTTAGGGAAGGAACATAGGTCCTTTTTCTTAGCCCATTTTTATCTTAAATGACCCTACCAATATAAGATGATTCCCTTGATCCTGATTTTTCAGCCTTAAATGAACCATTTTTCTTTGGTTAACAAATTAACTGTACCCATTTTTATAGTGAACATGTTTTCGCCTCGGTCCCTCCTTGTATATTGTGAACCTCAACATAAGAAAAACTCCTAAGTTAAGGGTGTCTAGAGTAGGGGTGCATAAATCTTGGGGAGGTGAAAAAGGATAAGAAAAGAAAAAGGGCTAAAAATGAGGTGTGGTGTGACAAAATAAAAAGAAAAAGATAGAAAATTTAAAAAAGAAGATGCAAAAATAGAAAGATGAATGAAAATTTGTGAAAACACACCACACTCATATAATTGCAAAAAAAATGGTAAAAGGGAGGAAGTAGTTGAAAAAGTAAAAAGGGTGAAAAAGTGAAAAATGGAGCCACATGTATGTAGTGCCAAGGAGGGGTTTAGTCACTAAAATGATTCCATATCTACCATATCCAGCCCGAAAGCCTACATTACAAGTCGAATCAAGTCCTATAGTGATCCTCACCTTACCATCTGATAAGACAAAGTAGAGAAAATAAGGGTAAGCCTATGGTATTGAATATGAAGTATTTGGAACTTCTTTGTGAGGGTGAGAGTCTTAATTTTTCAGTCCTATGTATCATATTTTCCTATATCTGTGAGTAGGGGACTTTATTTGATATGAGGGTATATGGTTTGTGTTTAATTCTACCAATTATCTGTGTGGAAAGCATTGTTGATGACTTGACTATCTTTTAATAGGTAGATGACATATCTTAATCCCTGTTTATTATGTTTTGTGGTTGATTTTTGTGCATATGCTTATTTGGTTCACAGGAAAATGGGTCAAAAGTTGTTTGAGTTATGGTGCAAATTTTGATTGATTGTTGGTTGTAGTATCCTAGGTTTATTTTCTAGTTAAACATCATTTTAAGTTTTTTTTCTCTGCCTGAGGACATTCAAAAGTCTTAAGTTGAGCGTGTTGATGTGCGTGAGTTTACAACACTTTCAACACTTAAGACTGAGCTATCAAGAATAGGTACTCTTAGAATGTGTATTGATTATTGGTAGTTGAACAAAGTCGCTATCAAGAATAGATATCCCCTTCCTGGAATCAATTACTTGTTCGACCAGCTTTAGGGTGCCAATTGTTTCTCGAAGATAAATATAAGATCAGGGTATCATCAGTTGAATGTGAGGAAATGTAATATTTCTAAGACAACATTCAAAACTCGGTATGGTCATTTTGTGTTTGTTGTTATATTCTTTGGTTTGAGTAACACTCCTACAACATTTATGGATCTCATGAACAAAGTGTTTAAGCCATATTTAGACATGTTTGTTATTGTGTTCGTTGATGACATCTTTGTTTACTCCAACAGGAGGAGCATGCAGTCACCTCAGAATTGTCCTATAGACACTTAAGGACGAGGAGTCATTCACCAAGTTCTTTAAGTGTGAATTTGTTTTAGGTCAGTGGCACTCCTAGGCCATTTAGTCTCCAGCGATGGTATTAAGGTTCATTCTCAAAAGATTGAGGCTGTGAAGAGTTGGCCCAGACCCACTACTCCAACTGACATTAGGAGTTTCATGGGAATACATGGTTACTACAAGAGGTTCGTAGAAGGATTTTCTACTATTGCTGCTCCGTTGACTAAGTGGACATAGAAGAATGTCCAAACTTCAGCGGTTTGAAGCTTATGAGAAAATCTTAGACTCATAAGAAGGTAGTGTGCTTGTTCAAAATGGGGCCAAATCATCTGTAGTAGCAAAAGCTAGGAAGTTAGACAAGGACTCCTTTTTGCTTCAGTTACAGGAAGATGTTCACAAGCAAAAGGTATTAGTTTTCGCATAAGGGGGAGATGGTGTCCTTAGGTATCAAGGTAGATTGTGTGTTCCAAATGTATATGATCTCAAGGAAAGGATCATGGTAGAAGCACACTGCTCCACATATTCTATTCACCCAAGTTCCACTAAGATGTACCATGACATGAGAGAATGGGTGGAATGGTATGAAGAGAAACGTTGCAGACTTTACGGCTAGATGCCGAAATTGTCAAATGTTAAGGTTGAGCACCAAATGCCATGTGGTGTAGCTCAAAATATAACAATCCCAGAGTGGAAGTGAGAGATGATCAATATGGACATTATTACCAGTCTACTGAAGTCATGTATAAAACATGACTCTATTTGGGTGATTGTAGATCGAATGACTAAGTCAGCCCACTCTTACCTATTAAGACTATGAATACAGCTAAGGACTATGCTAGATTGTAAATTTGAGAGATAATTAGACTTTTGGGAGTTCCATTGTCTATTATATGAGATAGGGGCAGATAGTTTACTGCCCAATTTTGGAAGTCATTTCAGAGAAGTTTGGGTTCGAAGGTGAACCTTAGCACAACTTTCCATCCATAGATAAATGATCAAGAAGAGTAGAAAATTTAGACATTAGAGAATATGTTGAGACCATATGTTATTAACTTCAAGGTAAATTATGATGACCATTTTCCTCTCTTAGAGTTTGCATATAACGATAGTTATCATTCCAGCATTCAGATGGCTTCCTATGAGGCTTTCTATGGGTAGAGGTCTAGATCTCCAATTGGATGGTTTGATATTGGTGAAGTAGAGTTGATAGGTCCAGACTTAGTGCAAAACGCAATGGTGAAGGTTAAGATCATAAAAAAAAGGTTGCATACTGCATAGATGTCACGTACCGAGTCTACACCCTGGATGGGACATGGTACTTGGAGTCACGAGTAACCCCAAGTCAACCCCTGGTCTATCATACACTGGTATGCTGAGTAATATACAATCATGCGGCAGAATCTTGAAATAGTAACATAAATCATTTATGAGAGAGTTTAAAACTGAATCATAAACATCAAAATAGTTAGAGCTACACTGATAGTCTGAAAAAACCCAAGTCTATCTAAAAGCCATCTAACAGATGAGTTGCTGGGACAAGCCCCCAGCTAACTCTAAGTCCAACTGAATGTAATAAATATAACTAAGAAATGAAATAATGTCCTCAAAAATGAGGACTCACACTTCTATTGCTGAGAGAGGGAGACTTGATCAAAGTCGGCTAGCGGCGCTGGGTCAGAGAACATGCGGTTGTTTCATGAAATGATACAGTATAAAAGTATGCGTCAGTACTTTGAATGTAATGAGTAAGCGAGAGAAACACAACACCATAGGATAAATAAAAGAAAATACTGAACTGAAAAGGCATGAAAGGCCCAACTAAAGCTACTGAACTGAATAACTACACTACTGAGGTGGTGTAAAAGACCTTATCTGATGGTAAAAACATGTTCTAAGTCTGGAATATCGATCTAAAATACATTGAATCTAGACTGAATTGACTAGTGGGAGAGTCTATAGCCGACATGTAACGACGTGATCTAAACGTGGAGTCCGATGTATATGCCCCACTATTAGAACCAAATATACCTTTCCAGGGTATAGAGGCATGAACTGGGTGATCACAAAAGTATGGGGCCAATAGGCCAATGAATATTGTAACCTACGCTAGCAACGTAGTTTTGGGAACCTGGGTGCGCTGGAACCCCAGTCCGCTCGGTGCTAAGTCCTTCTCCCACTAGAATATCTAAACTGAATACCAAGCTGATAGCTTAAACTGGGGTCCAAGACTAGTTAGGGATATATAACTGAAGGTACCTTGAGAGTCTTATCGGACTAGATTCTAAAATTGGGTTCTAGACTGGTCAGAGCTACTTATATAAAAGTGTTGTAACCGTGTAAGTACAAACTGTAATCTGACTAGGGTCCTAGGGCTAGTCAAAGCTATCTTTCTAAGTGTCATGATCGCCTTGTGGACCTATACACTGAGTTATGGATCTAATTCTGAAAACTAGGAGGTGATACTGATACCTCGGGAATTTCTGTAGTCAAACTGATCAGCTGACATTATTCTTGCCAACCTGGAGGTTGCTAAAAAATCTGACTGAAACAAGGCTGACATTTCTGAGTATATAAACTTTCTAACTGAAATTGTCTAACATACGTTTTTCTGAGTTTCTAACACATACAACTATTATAGAAACTCATAACTCTGAAAGATTCATGAAATTTTGAGAATTCAATACTTATGCAGGATTCTAGTTTCTATTTTCAAGAGTTAGGGCTAAAATTCACATTCAATGGAACAAAAATCATTTTAATTACAAATAGGTGGAAAACATAAAAAATTAGCATAGAATAATATTCCTCTTGAATTAATCAAGGTCTGAGAGCAATATCTTCACAATCTAAAATTCAGGGCTAGAACTGATAGTGAACTGAGCAAGAGTTTTAGGGGACACAAGGGAAGATCAATTTGTTTGTTGAATTCCCACATACCTAATGAAGAAACCTAAAGAATTTCCTTGAGAATCGAGGAGGAAAGGTCTGCCCTAGTTCTTGCTCTGAAATGCTTTGAGAGAAAATTCTATGTTCTGCTTCCTGAAGGTTTGAGTGGGGAATGAGGAAAGGAACCATTTAACCCCACTAATAATTCTTAATTTATGACTAAAACAACGTAGATTAAAGTTTAGGAGGGTAGGAAATTACTAAAGGATACTTGGAAAATCACAGGGAAAAATTGGTTGTCAGTCTTCATGGTTGACCTAATGGTTTGTGATCAGTGACCATGACTCGTTGTCACACTCATGAGGTTCGTTGCTTTAAATTCACTGATGGTCGCCATGATGGACCTAACGAGTCATGGTTAGTGACCATGACTCATGGTCACCCTTCATGGACCACACTTTCCAAAAGCCCTGAAGTCCTCACGGGTAACACCATGACTCGTGGTGCACCAAAATGAGTCATGGTGAGGACCTATTGGGTACACTGCCTATCTCCTCTAATTCCTGACTCAGGCCTGACCATGAGTCACCTAACTGGTCGTGGTGTAAGACCACGACTTGTTGTGACAACTCCTTAGGTGCACTACCTAACATATTCCCGGTTACAATTATCCTCTACCACGGGTCACCCCATGACTCGTGGGGGTACACCACAACTCGTGGTCACACTCGTGGTCTCCCAACACATCAAATTCAACTTAAGTCCCTAAGGCCTCACCACGAGTCACTTAACGACTCGTGATCTGCCCTCACGGGTCACCGGATTAGTCATTTGGTGACCTGGTGTAGATTTTCCAGATTTTTTTGGTTTTGAGTCCCAAGTCTAATTTTTGAGTTTTTGGGGCATTACAACAGAGCTGCCAAAAGTCCTATAAAGATGTTAATAGTAGAGACTTCGAGTTTGAGGTGGGTATTGTTGAAGGTTTCACCCATGAAGGGTGTTATGAGATTTGGGAAGAAAGAGAAGCTATGTCCCAAATATATTGGTCTATATAGGATTTCAAGGAGAGTTGGTAAGGTAGCGTATGAGTTGGAGGTTCCAGCTAAACTAGCTTCAGTCATCTATTTTTCACATCTCTATTCTTAAGAAGTGTGTTAGTGACCCCTTACTCATTCTCCCTTTGGAAAGTGTAAGAGTTAAGGAAAACCTGTCATATAGAAAGTTCCAGTTGAGATTCTAGATCATCAGGTTCATAAGCTAAGGAACAAAGAGGTTGCTTCTATAAAGGCGTTATGGATGTATCAACTAGTTGAGAGAGCTACTTATGAAGCAGAAGCAAATATGATGAAAAAGTATCCTCTTATATTCCCTCTTAGTGCAGAATCATCTTGACCTAATAGTCCCTTCTCGTAGCATTCTTATCAGTTTCATGATTAATTAGTTTATGTTGAAGTCCATATTATGGCTGCATAATCCATGGATTTAGTTAAATTCAATTTAGTTACTCTTAATTTGATTACCTAATAGTCCAACTTAGTCTTCATTTGAGGACAAAAGGATCCCAAGGGGAGATAATGTGACAACCCTCAAAAGTCTCTAAGATTCAAGACATGTAGCAGAAAAATAGAAGAAACTGCATAATAACAAAACAACTTGTAAAGTGAGTCGTTAAGAGACTTGACGAGTCGTGAATTCAAGTCGTCAAGTGGAAAACTTCAAAATTTGATATTTTCTTCCTAATTCCAATGAGTTAGACCACAATTCATTAATACAGGAGACAATTTGTTAGTAGGTCGTTTTGACGGACTTTGAGGTGAGAATTAGAGAATGACCGACTAGATTATAGGGGTAAATAACGTACCCAACGAGTCATCAAGATGGGTAACGAGTCTTGCAGTTGGTCATTGCCACTGATGGGTCAAAATCACAGACAGGATTCCAAGGTTAGTTTAGTAACTTTTCATATTTTTATCTCCTAATCTAGAATGTTTTGGGATTTATAAAGAGTATTTAAGGGTGTAATGAGTGTAATATCCCATTCCTTCCCTTACAAAATGAATTCAAGATCATTAACTCTCAAGTTCAGTAAGAAAGCTAGGAAGTATTCTTCTCCAACGTAGGATTCTTCAAGCTTGAGTTTGAATTTGACTTCCTAGGTATGTAAGGCTAACTAAAGTGAGGATTTCTAATCATCCTTATGTCCTAAATTTATGCAAGTGTTCATTGAGATTAAAGCCATGGTGTTTTACTAGATTCATGAATTTTTCTTCATCCCTATCTATATATGTTGAATTGTCATTGTTGAATTCTTTGTATTAAGTTATATCTATTGTATCTCTTGATTATTAATTTTGATCCCATTCTCTTGATTGTTGATCATTACTCTATTATTAATTATTGATTGAGGTTGGATCATGTCTCTTATATCATGAATCCTATTGCATAAAGGTCATAATTTTTAAAGCATTGTGGTTTTAGTTTAATTGCATTGTTTTCACAAAGCTGAGAAGATTTTAAAAGAATTTTCATGAAGATATTTTGAGAAAGAAAATATGATTTTTGCATGATTTTCAAAGTCTTGTTTTTGAAACTAATGAGATGATTTTGAGAATAGAACTCACAAGTTTTCAAAGAGATGTTTTGGAGCATAAGATTTTCCAAGGTTTTACATGACGTTTTGAGCGAAAGTCTCCAAAGGAATTTTCAAACATTCATTATATTTATAGCTAAAGTGATTTATAAAAATATTTTTAACGTGCCTAAAATATTCATAAGTATATGAGCATATGTTTTGGGAGGATTATTTAGCACCAAGTTGGGTGAAGAGTTCAGAAAATTCCAAAGCCCCAAAACTATGTTTCCAGCGTAGGATAGGATCATGTAATTGGTTTAGGTGACTTCACAAATATAGTCCCAAGTAAGGACTCAATGTTATGGATCCACAGATTGTGATCGTTCTCTGCCATGGAAAGACTTTGAGCAGCTCTGCCAACTTGATCGAGATAGTTGGGCTTCATGTGCTCATTCATAATTGTAAAACTATGACAAACTCCCCAAGTTTAAGTTGTGCATTTATTTATCTATTTTCAAAGATTTCTTTGATGCACAATTTTATTATATAACGTCATTACACATTGATCATATTGTGATTTATGTATCACTCAGAGCTTCAGTTTTAGTCATATTATTTCAGTAAGTTTACTCTTTTAGTTCATATATTGTTGCTTGACTGTTGTTTCATTCAACCTTATTACATACCATACATTTCATGTACTGAAACCATTTGGTATTGCATCTTATTATGATGCAAATTCAGGTAGGTAGGATCAATAGCAGATGCAGCGTAGGACACTACTATCATTCAGCTGCTAGTGAAGTCCCCTACTTTCAGAGAGACCTGGTGTTATTAAGTATTTTATTCAATAAATCTTGAGGTATCCATGGGAGATATAGATCATCACCTATTCTTCAATTATAAAGGCTTCATAGATAGAGTTAGAATTGAGTCAATAATGTTACTTAATAACATTGATTGTGGTTACAGTTAATAAATCTTAGTTTATTCATTTACCCTATTATAGTTATTACTTCTACTATGTTTTTGTTGAGATCTAAGATAATATTAAGCTAGGAGAAGGGTTCAATTGGATTACTCTATGGTCTGACTGCCTGACAATTTCTAGGGTCTAGACTCGGGGCGTGACACCTTGGGGCGCTCAAATTCTCTTTATGCATAAGATAGATGGTACCCCTAGGTTAGGTATCGATTACTTCCAGCTAAACAAAGTCACCATCAAGACTAAGTATCCCTTTCCTAGAATCGATGACTTGTTCGACCGACTTTAGTGTGCCACTTGTTTCTCTAATATCGGCCTCAGATCAGGCAATCATCAGTTGAAAGTTAGTGAATGTCACATTCCTAAAGCAACTTTCCGAACCTATTATAGTCACTTTGAGTTATTTGTCATGTACTTCGATTTAACTAATGATCCCACAACATTCATGGACCTCATGAATAGAGTGTTTAAGAATTATCTAGATAAATTCATTATTGTGTTCCTCGACGACATCGTAGTCTATTCTAGAACTGAGGAGGATCATGATAGTCACATTAGAATAGTTCTTCAAACTCTTAAGGACAGTGAGTTACTCCCCAAGTTTTCTAAGTGTGAATTTGGTTGAAGTTTGTGGTGTTACTAGGCCACATAATCTCCAACAAGGGTATTTAGGCTGATTTTCAGAATATTGAAGAAGTAAAGAATTGGCCCAGACCCACAACCCTAACTAACATTAGGAGTTTGTTGGGTCTGATTGGCTATTACAGAATGTTCTTAAGAGGCTTTTCATTCGTTGGTGCCCCAGTTGAGTAGTTGACTCAGAATAAGGCTAAGTGTCAATAGTCTGAAGCTTGTGAGAAAAGCTTTCAGGAATTGGAAACTCATCTGACTACTGCTTCAGTTTTGACCCTACCAGAGGGTATAAAGGGTTTTATTGTGTATTGAAATGCGTCCAAAGTGGGTATTGGTTGTTGATGCAGAATGATAAAGTGATAGCTTATGCTTCCAGAAAACATAAGGTCCGTGGGAAGAATTATCCAATTCATGATCTTGAGTTGGCTGCAGTAGTATTTGCATTAAAGATTTTGCATCATTATCTCTATGGTGTGCATGTTGATGTGTTCACTGATAATCAAGAGTCTTTATTATGTTTTTAGCCAAAAAGAGATGAACTTCAAATAGAGGTTATGGCTTGAATTACATAAGGATTATGATATGAATATTCTCTACATTTGCGAAAAGCTAATGTGGTTGTTGATGCTCATAGTAGGTTGTCTATGGGACGTAAAACTCATGTAGAGGAAGGAAAGAAAGAGTTAGTGAAGGACATGCATAGATTCTCGCGCTTGGGAGTTCGTCTTCTAGAATCCGATGAAGGTATGCCTGAGGTATCAAGGAGGATGGTGTCTTGAGGTATCAAGATAGGTTAAATGTTCAAGATATAGATTTTCTTAGAGGTAGAATCATGACAGAATATCACCTTTCTAGGTATTCAATTCATCCTGGTTTCACAAAATGTACAATGATTTGAGGGAAGTCTATTGGTAGAATGTTATGAATAGAGAGATTACAGATTTTGTTGCTAATTGTTTGAATTGTCAGTAGGTTAAGGTCGAGCACCAAAGTCTATATGGGATGGCTCAGAATATAGCACTCCTTGAGTGGAAGTGGGAGATTATTAATATAGACTTCATCATCGGTTTACCATGGTCCCGACGATAGCATGACTAGATTTGGGAAATCGTAGATCATATGACCATGTCAGCCCATTTCATTCCTATAAAGACTACAAGTTTCATTAAATACTATTCCAGACTGTACATTCATGAAGTGGTCAGACTTTATGAAGTCCTATTATCCATCATTTCAAATATGGGCGCTCAGTTCACCGCCTAGTTTTGGAAGTCGTTTCAGAAAGGGTTGGGTGTAAAAGGAAACCTTAGTATTGCTTTTCATCCGTAGATGATGGTCAGGAAAACATACTATTATGACTTTGCAGGATATACTAAGAGAGTGTGTTATTTACTTCAAAGGAAATTGGGATGACCATTTTCCTCTTATGGAATTCACATATAATAACAACTATCACTCTAGTATTCAGATGACCCCTTATGAGCCTCTGTATAAGCGGAGGTGAAGATCCCTGATTGGTTAGTTTGAAGGTGGTGAAGAAGAGTTGATAGGGATAGATTTAGTACAACAGTCCATGGAGAAGGTTAAAACCATTCATGAGAGACTAAAGACTGCTTAGAGTTTCCAAAATTCCTATACTGATATTAGGTGCAGAGATTTAGAATTTATGGTGAATTATTGGGTTGATATGAAAGTTTCACCTTTGAAGGGTGTTATGAGATTTTGAAATAAATGGAAGCTTAGTCCCTGCTATATTGGTCTGTATTGAATTTCGAAGAGAATTGGCAGGGTAGCCTATGAGTTGGAGCAACTAATCGATCCGACAGTAGTCCATCTAGTCTTTCATATTTCTATGCTTAAGAAGTGCGTGGGAGACCCCTAACTCATTGTGCCTATAGAAAGTGTCGGGGTAAAGGAAAACTTGTCATATAAAGACGTTCCAGTCAGGATTCTTGTTCATCATGTTCATAAATTGAGAACCAAAGAGGTAGCGTCAGTAAAGGTCTTATAGAGAAATTAGTTTGTTGAAGAGGCTACATGGGAAGCCGGAGAAGATATAAAGATTAGATATCCTCACTTTTTCACTCACCAGGAAGAAGATGCCAAAGGTAATATGTTACACCCTGTAAATTCTTGACATGTAGATGGCCTATTCACATGTTGGTTAAGAGTTTTAGAATGCCATACATGCTAGAAAAAGGCCCGGGGAAAGATGCCATACATGCTAGAAAAAGGCCCTAGAAAGACGCATAAGCGCCAAGTCGGCGTCGCAAGGCAAATGCGCTTATAAATCGCATTCCAGGAATGCGACTTATAGGTCCCAATTATATATAAGCCTCCAACTTCTGTTTTTTGATTCATTTCACTCATACTCTGCGCCGAATAAAATGTAAAATGTAGAGGGCTAAGTATTTGAGGAATTTCCTTCCGTTTACGCCGTCAAACAAGTTCCAAACTCGAATTAACTTTATACCGAGGTATTTAGCAGCAGCGAGCATTCCTATGGATTTAGTTTCGTGAAATTTGGCCTAAGAAATCGTCGGTTAACAGCTAAGGTAAGTGGAATTGCTCCAAATTAGTGTCAATATACTCCTAGCCTTAAACGAGTATTTCTCCCTTTCCGACTTTCGAGAAATAGCGAGTTTGACCGTTTTTGATAAGCCAAAGTTTGGGTCATGTATATATCGAGCGATGTTTTCTTTCCGAATATTAGTGTATTTAGTTCTAATTGATATATATGAATGCAAAGCTTGGGAGAAATAGCAAAAGTACCGGCCGAACTACGCCGCTAGTCGGAAACTTCGCTAAGGTATGTAAAGCTAATTCCTGGCTAGTTAGTAATCCAAGATAGTAGATATGTACATAGAAGAAAGAATTCAAAAGTCAAGAATTGAGTCCCGTATGAGTTTAGCAAGCGTGTTTTTTAATTAGCAAGCATGTTTATAATATTATGAGATATGTTAAGAATAAAAGTAGTAAAGCAATATCAGATAGTTAGATAATATCCTGCATACGCATAGCCGTACGCCAAATGATATCGTATACGTATAACCAGACAAATGATAATATCCAAATACAAGATAAATCAAGACGAGAATCGCATAATACGTAAAAATAGTACATAATGGAGAAATCGAATAGCGTATAGTATTTTCAGCTCAAACATGCTTGCTATATGTGATTATTGATTGTTGAGATTTGTTTGTGTTATGAGGGCACCCTTTGAGCGTCCCCGCCGCCCTGGGTTGGTAAGTGTCGACCCACCGCAGGGTGGGGATACATCACTCCAAGGAGTGGCATGCCGTCCGCAGAGGACGAAGATGGGTTGAAGCTTTCCCCATAAGAGTCAGCTGGGACAAGATAGCAAGATAGTTTACCCTGTTGTGCGCTCGCACTAAGGGAACAGATTGGCGTATAAGGCATACGCTTATGAGCTGGCGCTTACGATAGAGCCCTGCTCGTATTACGTTTATTTATATCGAGGCCATAGCCCGAGCCGACACCTGTGGGCCGGTAGAGGTGCTCGAAGTTAGTAGACGAGTGGAGTGATTTATTTTTGATGGTTTTGACTCCAGGTAGGGGTATATAGATTTTTTTGCTGGCACCTTCCATGCATGGGGGCCGGTATTTGGTTCTATTGTTATATATGTATATATATGTTATTTATTAGCTAATAGACAGTAGATCGCCACGCCGATGTGCATGCTCCGCCTTATTCTCGCACGTAAAAGCCCGTTTCAGATTCTATCGCTTGACAGCCGTATATCTTCTTCCGTTCGTAGTTTCTAGTTATGTTGTTTATATTCGCCAGACCGCTTTTCTTTGCATACTCGGTACCAGTGGTACCGACGCCCGTTTGGGGCGTCGCATTACTTGCCCGCAGTACTCATAGACGAGGAGCCGATCCTCGTGATTCCAGCCAGCTCATTGAGTCACAGCCCACATCCGAGCTAGAGCGCCTAGAGGTCTATTTCCTTTCTTTTTGTTGTACAAGATGGGTAGGCCGGGGCCCTGCCCCGACACCATTTTATCAATATTCATGAGGCTTGCGTGCATTGTGTATATATATCTCCATGTGGTTAGTTGTGCCGGTCGTGTGGGGCTGTGCGTATGCTTAGCCGTTTTAGTGTTGTTGATTGTGTCACAAAAGGGGCCATATTCAAGAATGGTGACCTTCCATGTCACATAGATATTCGCATTCATTATATTGAGTTAGAGATAACTAGACAGCATGGTACCCTTGTCGCATAGGTTTCCTACATATATGATTCTCGTTAGCTGAAGTTATGGCATTGTGGCTATAGGCCCAAATTTTTACGTGAGGCTGTATTTACACTCGTTATATAGCCCTCGTTGATTCGTGGAATCTGAGATAGAGCCAGCCGTGCACCGATGTGCTTAGGCTCAAGAGTTACAAATTGTGTCCTAATAGGGCACTGTGTGTGCTACCATACCCCTGCTACGGGGTGACAAACTTGGTATCGTAGTGTGTCGTCCCAGGAGTCCGCAAGCCGTGCTAAGTAAAGTCTTATCTATGGATGTTTTGTGTACCACATACTATAGGCAGGAGGCTACAAGGCATGATAGGATGGGTTACTCTTTCTTTCTCATTCGCCGTGCTATAGAGCGGTACAAAGATAGGGTTGAGCCCTAAAAACTTATCATACTCTTTTTGGTTACAGATACAAAGTCGATCGCCGACACTCCTATCACAGCAGTAAGATTGACATAGCAGAAGAGGGCACCAGCCAGTTACAAGGTAATTCATAGTAGCAGGAGGAGGTACTGTGGACCCCCAATGTGATACCATCAGCATCAACCCCGCATATGTCGATAACTTTAGAGTAGGAAGTCAGAAGCATAGCGTATAAATGAGTTGATTTATTTGTTATATATATAAGATCTGATTAAGATAATAGACAATATTAGATTATCCGATAAGTGTGAGAAAGAGAGGGAAATGTAGGATTCCCACCTCAATCCCTTCTTGTGATGTGGTATAGTTCCATGTCTTCATTTCATCATAAAGAAGAAAAAGCCATTCCTACCCTTAGTTTTGATCTCAGTATAGCAAAGGGCATAAGGATTGAGGCGATGTTGCCCAAAGTAGGCGTATGAAAGGTGGATTGGTTGATTCCATAAAGTGTTAGAAAGAGAAAGCAAACTTCTTATGATTAAGGGAGCAAAGGGCCCCCACGTAATAAGTCAAAAGAGCAAGTAAGACTACAAGCTTACTCAAAGTGTGCGTAGGAAGCATCCGTCGAAGAGGGACTTCCAAGAATAGTCAAGTTCGAGCCGAGAAAGCCAAGTCCGTCATAACACGCTAACAACAAGAAGATATACCCGCAAGATAATAAAGTTATGATTTCGACCGTGATACCGAAAGGTAGGAGGTCATGTGACCGATGGGTCTCGACTGGCAAGTCAAGAAGTATAAGCTGACTTGACCAAGAACCTTATTAACAATGTAAGGCAAAATCTTGAACCCGAGCTCACCTTAAGGCAAGATAAGGGAAGAAGCAGGAATACCAGATTTTGGTGGGAACAGAATCACCCCATATTGATAGAATATCGTATTAAGGACTAACTGATCGATAGTTAAGAGACAAAGAAGATTGGCTGCTCAAAATGTCATGGTGACGTCCGCCTACTGAGAAGTTAAGAAATTGCCGACATAGAGACTCTAATCTAGTGCAGCCTGGAGATAAGACCCAGTAGGTAGTCGTGGGCCTGATATACGCCAAGTAAGGCCACGAGATTCGGATGTTGATCCCATGTTGCAAGAATGGTGAATTCCAAACAATGGACCATAATAGCGCATATGTTGTTGCTTCCTGCACGGGATGAAAATTCAATGAAATGATACGAGAGGACATGAGATATCCTTAGACCATAGAAGCGGTATATCATGTGCAAAATATGAAATTCGCAAGAAAGCATGTCGTAGGATTACGATCACTGCACTGGGCATGCATTGCAATGTTGTTGATATATATATGTACGTATAATGTATATGTCATGAAAGCAAACCGCCAACAGGGGTTACAATCACAGATCTCCGGTTAGCTTCTAGGAAGTATATACTGATTGTACCGCAGACCCTCACCAAAAAGGGGGCATGTTAAGTGTGATTCACGTACGAAGCCATAGAAACTTTCTCAATCCTCGCCTTATTGAGCACCCGACTTATATGTTTGTTGCCGTATCTGTTTAAGCTTACAAGAGCAGCCCAATCGTGTGGTTAGGATGATAAGGGCTGAGTTAGACGGTCTAACGACCACTGGCACTTGTATTATCAAAGCGTCCTAAAGATCAGTAACATTATCGCATGTGCCGTGAACTTAATTAGAGACCGAATAGTATACTTCGAGGTTAGCAATACCAGAATTTTTCCAAGATGTTAAGTGGTCGTGACATTGTTTTCCCAAATTTCTGTAGGTGAGAGCGGCCTTAGTCAACCTAGCAGTTATTATGTGGAACACCCCGCAAGTCAGCCAGCCGTCCTAGTCAGAAAAACCCGTGGGTACCCCAAGAAAGGGTCCACATCGCAGTCGCAATGTACTAGTACTTCGCTGGTTCTCGTAAGATATTCGAATGTGAGCCCTAGCAGTATGTGCCTTTTACAATGGCTCATAAGACCGAGAACTTCCTGTAACAATAGTATAAATCCAAGTGGATACGCACAAGGCATAAGAAATTGGTAGTACTGCCAGCACAGTGTTAACTAAGACAAGGAGATCGGTAGGTTCCCCTATGAAGATCCAGTGGACAGATCGCCTTAGAGTAAGTCTGACTAAGCACAACTCTACAATTGCTCAATTAGAGAACGAAAACAGTTAGTCATTCACAACTCATAGCTATGCATGAGTTACGTATGTCCGAGTAGGACATTTAGAGCATCGTTAGACTACCGCAAAGATTCGGGTCATTCAACCTAGCTATTCGGTTATTCAAGGTTATCCAGCCGTGATTATTAGGGATCATGATCACACGTGATCCTCTCGATCGATGCGGGCACATGGTGTGCGCATTTGGGTTGTTCAGGTTATCCCAAGAACAAATAGCCTTAGCATGCGGCCAGAAGGCCGATAAGCTCTAGCTATACCGTGGGATTACTGTTTAGTTTCTCCGGCATGATGCCGCAGACCGTCAATTATATGCCAAGTTCTCTAAATGTGAATATTCTGTATCAATCAAGAAGGGTAAATGTAGTAACAAATGTCCGTAGCCATAAATATATGGGGAGTTGGCATACTTGTAGCCGAACAACGGGAATTGGCTTGGGAAATACACCAACCAGCCGCCTTAGCCGCCGTAGCGTAAACAGAGACAACAGAGCAGTAATTCAACACCGCCGTCATCATACGCTAGAGGTAAAGAACTAAGAATATGAAGATCCCGACTGTCCAAATCTTAAGGACAGAATTCAAGAGGGAAAGCACCAGCATTTCTCGCATAACCGAGGACGAAGTGCCGCGATGTGTGGCCGCCTACGTTCCAAATATTTCGTGGCTCCGCCAAACAGACATGACCGAGGCATTACGCCGCCATTCTCTTCACCTGTGCAATGAAAATGCACTTACGATATCAAGGAAATCTACCAGCCAAACATGAAAAGGGAAATAGCCGAATTTGTAGCCCAATGTCCACCGCCAATGTGTAAAAGCGGAACACCAGAAACTAGCGGGTTAACTCAGACATAGCTGTGCCTCTCTCGGAAAAGGGAAGCAAGTGAACATGGACTTTGTAGCAAGGATACCCCCGTACCAGAAATAGACACATCTCCATTTGGCTAGGTTAGTTGATGTATCGACGAAATCCCCACTTACTTCCGCCAAAGGAAAGCTACCTTATCCGCCGAAGATTATGCCAACCGTATATCGTAGAAATAGTTAGATTACACCTGTTCCAAAATATCTATTATCTCCGAGCGAGGAGCACAATTTACGCCTAGATTTCGGCAGTCATTTCAGAGAGGTCTCGGAACGCAGACACTTGAGCACAACATTCCACCCTCACACGATGGGACAAAGCCGAACGCATCTGATCCGACGCCGAGGACATGCTACTGGGCGTGTGTGCTAGGATTTGGAGGTAGTCGGGACGAGCATTTTCCACTAATTGAGTTTGCTTATAATAATAGCTATCACTCAACATTGGGATGGCGCCTTGAGGCATTGCATGGGCGAAAATGCAGACGCGCTGTTAGTTTGAAGGAGAGTCAGTGCCGATTGGGCCGACATTATTCAACAATGTGAGAGAAGGTAAAGCTTATCGGGGAGAACGCTTCTACCACCGCACTGCAGCCGCCAAAATCGTATGCCGATGTGCGGTGCGTAGACTGAATTTGATGTGAATGACTAGGTAATTTCGGGCTGTATCTCTCCGATGAAAGGGGTGATGATCTAAAGAGGCAAGCTCATCAGGTTCACTGGGCCTTTACCATTCATCAAAGAATAGCTGCAGCATAATGGTATTTGAACTTGCCTCCAGAATTAGAATCATTCTCATCCAATTTTTCATGTATCTATGCTAAGGAAGTGCACGGAGACCCATCTAGAGCAGGTCCTACCAGATGTCCAAAGTTACTGGTGTCGGCCTATGAAGAGGTTCAAAGAGCTATTTTAGATGCATTGCATTCGTAGATTGAGAACCAAAGATATTGCGTCCGCCAAGGTACTTCGTGGAGTAACAGAACGAGAGGAGATGATCAGGAGGCAGAGGAAGATATGAAACCAGATATCCCTTACTCTATTTCAAGCCTAATAAGAGGTATGTTAGTATTGTTATTTTATGCAGGGCCTTATCGTATATGTATAAATGAGATAATCGACTCTAGCCTTTTATGAGATGAATGCTATAGCATTGTGTAGAGTGCCTATATTGGACTTTTCTGCATTTCAGGTTTTTGAGATAGTCCATATTACAGGGGAAACACTGCCAAAATTTTTCTAGAAATAAGTTGAGTAAGTTGAGAATTCCTATAGTTAGAAGTTTACATTCGAGGACGAATGTTCTTAAGGGGGGGAGAATGTTACACCCCGTAAATTCTTGATATGTAGATGGCCTATTCGCATGTTGGTTAAGAATTTTAGAATGCCATACATGCTAGAAAAAGGCACGGGAAAAGATCGGACAAGCGCCAAGCTCTAAGCCTAAGGCAAAATGCGACTTATAATCGTATTCCAGAATGCGACTTATAGGTCCCAATTATATATAAGCCTCCAACTTCGGTTTTTGATTCATTTCACTTATAATTTCCAGTGAACAAATAGAAAACAGAGAGGGCGAAGTGATTTGAGGAATTTCCTTCCGATTACGCCGTCAAACGCGGTCCAAACACGAATTAATCCTTATACCGAGGTATTTAGTAGCAAGGAGCATTCCACGGATTATAGTTTTGTGAAATTCGGCCGGCAAATCGTCGCGCTACCGAGCTAAGGTAAGTGGAATTGCTCCAAATTAGAGTCAATATACTCCTAGCCTTAAAATGAGTATTTCTCCCTTCTGGACTTTCGAGAAATAGCGAGTTTTTTGACCATTTTTTGATAAGCAAAGTTTGGGCTATATATATATCAAAGTGATGTTTTCTTCCTAAAATTAGTGTATTTAGTTCTAATTGATATATATATGAATGCGCTTGGGAGAAATAGCAAAAGAACTGGCCGAACTACGCCAGTTAGTCGGAAACTGGAAGCGAAGGTATGTAAAGCTAATCCTCGGCAAGTTAGTAATCCAAAGACAGTAGATAGCGTGTTATATAGAAGAAAGAATCTTTAAGTTAAGAATTGAGTCCCGTATGAGTTTAGCAAGCGTGTTTTTGAATTAGCAAGCATGTTTATAATATTATGAGATATGTTCGGAATAAAAGTAGTAGCTAAATATCAGATAGCCAGATAATATCCTAGATATAGTATATAGTCAGACAGTCAAATGATATTTGTATACAACATAGCCGTACGCGATAATATCCCGTATACGTATAACCGCACAAAACCGCATAACACGTAAAAGAGTACGTAATGAGAAACCGTAATGGGCGTATAGTATTTTCAGCTTAAACATGCTTGCTATATGTGATTATTGATTGTTGAGACTTGTTTGTGTTATGAGGGCACCTTGAGCTGCCCCAAATTCTGCTGGTAAATCGTGTTGACCAACCGTGAGGGTGGAGATACGTCACCCAAGGAGTGGCATGCCGTCCGGGCAAGAGATCAAGATGGGATGAAGCTCTATACTGGGCCGACGAAGATAGCAAGACAGCTTTACCCTCGTTGTGCGCCTGCGCCCATGGAATACAATATAGATACGTATACATTTACAAGCATAGCTTACAAGCATGTGAGTCCTCCTGCTCGTATACGCTTATTTATATCGAGGCCATAACCCGAGCCGGAGACCCAGGGCCTAAGAGGTGGTCGAAGTTAGTAGACGAGTGAGTGATTTATTTTTTGATGGTTTTAACCTGCAGAGGTATATAGGATTGTTTGTTGGTTTGCACCTTCCGGCTTATGGGGGCTGCTATTGGTCCTTGCTTGTTATATATGTATATATATGTTATTTATTAGCTAATAGAAAGTAGATTCTCACGCCGACGTGCATGCTCCTCGCCTTGCCCCTCAGCATTTAAAAGCCTCGTTTCACATTCTATCAGTTCAGACATTTTCGTATATCTTCTACTGTCTTTCGTAGTTTCGTTATGTTGTTTATATTCGCCAGACCAGTTTGCTTTGCATACTCGGTACTCGTGGTACCGACGCCCGCTTGGGGCGCCGCATTACTTTGGCTCGCAGTAATTACATATAGATGAGGAGCCGAACCTCGTGATTCCCGGCCACCATTGAGTCATCGCCCTCCCGTCATCCGGAGCTAGACAGCTAAAGGTCTATTTCCTTTCTTTTGTTGTATAGTACGGGTAGGTCGGGGCCCTGTCCCGACCATTTTATCGCATTCACAGAGGCTGCGCATTGTGTATATATATCTCCGTGGTTAGTTGTGTCGGTCGTGTGGGGCCATGCGTATGCTTAGCCGTTAGTGTTAGCATTGTGCTGGCCGTGGTAATGTGACTGCTTAGTAGTGGTGACCTTGCCTGTCACATAGATATTCAGATTCATTATATTTAGTTAGGAGATAACTAGACAACATGGTGGCCTTGTCTACCGCATACGTTTCCCTACATAAGTATGAATCTCAAGTTAGCCGAAGTTATGTATAGGTGGCTATAGGCCCAGTCGGCCGGAGGCTGCATTTACAGCCGTTATATAGCCCGTTGATTCCAGGAATCTGAGATAGAGCCAGCCAGGCACCAGATGTGCTTAGGCTCAATAGTTTAGTAGTCCAGGTCCTAATAGGGCACCAGGTGCCAGTCATACCCCCCAAGGCGGGGCGTGACATAATAACCCTTCTCTTAGTTCAGATTTAGAACGTATGCCTTATGTTTTAGTGTTCAAAACCTCTACACTTAAGTTTGTGCCTTGTATTCCCCCTTATATGATCTTGTGACCCTAATTGTAAGTCCAGCCCAGAGTTATAATTGAGATGTATTTTTGATGACCTTTCAATCTAGTTGACCTTCATTCAAGGACGAATGATCCCAAAGGGAGGATATTGTAACACCTCAAATCCTAAACTTGTGTTATGGAAATATTTAGGAATGTTGTAAAACTGTTTTTCGGATTCATGGTCGATTCCACGAACAATCATTTAAGAGAACACCCTATCGATCGAACCGTGGTTGTGTCCTTTGATTTTATTTCTTCCCAAATTTAAATAGAAGACTGATGGTCCGTTGTTCAATGTAACGGACTATCCTATCAATTATGGAAAAACATTATAGGAGTGTACAAACCTTTAGAACATTTCCACAACTCAGTCGATGGATTGATACAAGAAAAAAGTAAAGGATAACTAACGTGACACAAAATTTGAAGAACAAGCAAGCTTGTTAACGAACAAGGGCCTCAAATCTACAATCCAACAAGCACCAAGTACTTCAATAGACCTCAAGGGAGATTAATTACCCTTGTAACCCTCCTCTCTACATAATTAGCACTCCAAATCTTTAGACAAGCTCTCTACATTCAAACAAACTATCAAGTTCAAAGTCTCATATCAACAAAACCTACTATGAAAAATAAAATAACTCCTATTTATACTAAGGAGAAGAATAGACTATTAAAAATATGCCCTTAATGAGTGAGGGCTTTATTTGGTTCTCTTCCTTTTTCTTGAAATGAAGGAATGGGCATTTGCAACATTAACCTATCTTCTTTATCAGCATGTCCACCTTGCGCTCCCGTCCAACCTTCACCCTCCCAAGCTATCATCCATATATAGGCACCTTATATTGCATCATTCTCCCCTTCTTGAAAAGGATTCACCCTTGAATCTAGACCCTATAAAAGCAAAGAGAAGGAAAACAACAACAAGGACCTCATAGCATGAGTGTTAATGCAAGGACAAACCAACACACATACAATTAAAGGGCCACCTGGGTCACAAGGAAATGATATCCATCCATTTTAGTCAAAACCACAACCTATCATCTCAATAAAGCCCTTTCTCTCATAAGGAAACCCCTCAAAGCAACCATGAGTATCATCATAACCAAAAAGATAATAAAGGAAGGTGTCCAACAAGGAAACTTCATTCACAGTGTCCCCCAAGGTAAGATCACCGATAAATACGAAAACATCATCAAGCACACTATCAAGAATTGGGACACTCAAAGATGAAGTACCTATTTGATCATAAACATCACTGTCTTAATCAACATTCCATAGTGGGTTATAATACAAGGTATATCTATGGATAATAGCTACACCACTATTATATTGAACAATACTATGCTCAACATTAGAAAAGATCTCATCATCATCAAATAAGACATTGTACTTTAAGAAAGAAAAATAAAACTAAGATGAAGAGTCAAAGCATGCTATATCATTCTCAAAAAGATAAATGTCATCATGAAAAGCATTTTCATTCATGTGACTTCTATGAGCTAAACAAGTAATAGGTTCTAAAAAGGAGATGCTCAAAGAGTCACACTTTTTCAAGTGACCAACTTCATCAACATCATCACTAGATTAAGGCTCATTAACCACATCATAAAATTCCTCAATTAGTGGAAAAGTAGCACAAACAAGTTGATCATTATAAACTTCGCATGATAATGTACTATCATTCACATCACAAGTGTTAACACTAGGTAGATTCAAATCAATCTTGCAAGAGAATCGATTCGGTCATCAAAAGGATCAGCTAGTGTTTGAACACTCCGAACATTAACACTATTAATATATGGCAAGGAAGTGGGATAGTGCATACAGTAAAGTCTTTCTATTCGAGTATCAAATCTACCCAACCGCTTATCCATTCGGATTAGTAGTTCATCAAGTCAAACTTAGTGAGTTTTTCAGTAAGCACCCGAATCACCTCTTCGTGATTGACCATTGTACCTATTGAAGACACAAAATTAAAGAAAGAAAATGTGTTAAGTTAGTGAAAATAACTCACAATCACTAAATGGAATTTCACCTTTATATGCCTCATAATTTCCACGACCAAGGATTGTAGCTTGCGCAATTCGTCGAGTTTCAAGTGTCCAATCTCTACTTGAGGTCTAGAATGGATTCTTGTTGACTCAATGAAGAAAGGCTCAAGCTAACATGATGGAATCAATAAATTTCAATGACAATAAAAAAAAGGTAGAAGAAAAAGCATGAAAAATAATTGGATTAAAAAAAAACTAAGTAATAAAAAGTAGGTGAAGTACTTAATGTTAGTTGTTTTTGGAAATTAAAGAGATGAAAAAAAGATGAATAACTAATTAAGAAACTAAAGTAAATGTGTAATTAGATATTATTTAGTGTAGAAATCTAAAGAAAAATATGTTTGAAAGAAGAACCATGAAGTTTGGAAATTTAGAAAAATTTTGGGGTCCAAAAAAGTCCCGACACTTGGAATTTTTTTTTCCAAAATGACAAAAATATGAACACTTTTTCTTTGAAAGTTAGACTCACAAGCCAGGAGTGAGAGTTGGGAAGGCAGGAGCTGCTTCAGCTTATGTGGCTACTGACTTGCGCTGACGTGGCTGTTGAGTTGGCTGCCTTACTGGCAGTATAGTGGCAGATTTCTGCTGACTGAGCACTAATGTGGCTGATGGCGTGGTGTCCGCAT
>JACEIK010001101.1:275171-320244 GCA_018107945.1 Datura stramonium
GTTTAACCAATGCGTGTGTACGTATGTTGAGAGTTTTGGAGTACGACGCATGTAAGAAAGGGCCCGGGGAATGAATATACAAGCACGGTATCGAGCTAGCAGGTGGAAAAAGGCCGGAGGTAGGCCGCACGGGATACCAAATCACGGACCTCCCTCCCCCGCGTTGAGCGGCGCGTCGCGCCCGTAAAGCGGCGCGATGGGGGGAGCGCCGCGGACCCTGCCCAACTGTCTCAAGTATATATAAATTTAAGTGTGGATTGTCATATCATTTAAAAAACATTTCATTAGCAGAGAGCGGGTAAGATGAAGAGTCCACGAGGGTTTTCACTTTTAGAAGTCGATTTACACCGTCAAATCATCATCACACGTCAATTCTTCTCGGGTGATGATTCCTAGCGAAGAATGTCCCTTAGGAGTTATTTCTTGAAAAATCACTTGGAGTACTAGAATCCTGCGGAGTAAAAATTTTCGGAATCACTTCTAATCAAGTCCTAAGCGGCTACAAGTGATAGGTAAGTATTTCTACCTTCTAAACTTTCGGCCGAATTGGATGAAGTTTGATTTGTAGTTAATCTTTTGAAAGATATTGTTATTAGTCGTTCTTATTATTGAAAATAGCCTTATTCTCTCAGGGTAAAAGCTATAATTTGGTGGAATCACCGTCTTCAGGAAGGAACTATTTGGGTGAACGGAAATCGGCATTCGAGGTATGTTAAGGCTAACCTCTCCGACAAGTTATTCTCGTCATATAATTAATACAACAGATACCATCGTAAGTAAATTGAGCATATGTATATTGTGATTAGCTGCTAACAATAGATGATGAGTATATATGTTGTGGTTAGCTGCTGCAAGATGAAGTTAGATTGCATCATAGTATCCTTTTTCTGGAAAGAGTACATTAGGTGTGACTAATGCTAGGAGCGTCATAGAGGCCCCCTTGTACTTTTGTTCACAATATTAGTGAGATTCTGATGTTTTGCTGTCGTACCAAGGCTTGAGAAGCTTGTGGTTAGCTGGTGGGTCTAATTTGGTAAGTTGGACAGCATAGGGCATTGCTGGGGAATACAACCTTTAGTTGACGCCTATAATGACAGTAAAAGCTCGCCCAGGGGTCGTTGGCATACCTTGATGCCTCCAGGGCCAGGATCTTGATAGGGCGGTTGTATCTTTGAGTTGATGGCACCAAGGTTGCCCAATGAACTGAGCGACAACTTGCCATATGATTGGCTATTGTTAGTAATCATCAGTCTCAGTCGACTTATTGCTTGTTGTATAGGTTGCTCAGGGAACCACCCCAGATGTTAGAAATCTGATAGACTAGGTGACGTCCTAAGGGGAAAATCGTGTCAGGGATTAGATGTGGGGCCATTCCCCATGCTACTTTTATAGATGCCGAGGTACATGTTGCCGTGAAGAGCTAGGTCCAGATATACCTGCTAGAGGGGCCACTGGACAGACCAAGTTAACATCTAAGGGGACTAGAACCATAGTATCAAAGTGTTACCTTCAGGTTAAGAGTAATAGTAAGCTACCTGGGGGAATTTAGGGCTGACTGCTTAGGAGCATGTCCGATTAGTAGTATCCCTACAGTTGTTCTAAGCAAATGAACTAAATAGTAGGTCGCCTGCAATCTTACTATTCAATTATAAGCTATCATTGTCCCAGCATGACCTTTAGACTATCGCTTAGGTCACCTAGACCTCTTCCTTTTTTCGTCTAAGTCGAAAGAGGTTGTAATCACTACCATGACCCTTTGGTCGGGTGTAGGCATACGGGCTGTGCCTGTTGACAGCTGTATAGACTATTCTAGAAGTGAGTAGTGGTCGCGTTAGGCTGAAGGGGCCAAATACGCCTTTTGAGTGATTAGATTTGTAGATTGTAGCGTAGTATCCCTAGTCGAGGTAGATCGTGTTTCGTACTGCCTCTCGCCATGAATAGCTAAGAGGATGCTAGTTGTACAAACTACTTACGGAGCTATAAACTGTTTACAGAGCTACGATGCTGCTAATACTTATGAAGCTATTATGTTGTATTGCTTATGGAGCTACTGAATCGCTTGAAGATCTATATATTGTATATAAGGACTAAAGCAGAGTCTACGGTGCCATATTAAAGTCTATCCACTTATGGAATTCTTCTACACCGTAGAGGCATTATAGACCCTTCGTAGAGCCTCGTGTGCTCGGGGTGCAGTCACACGGGAGAAAAAGCCCGAACTCAGTTATAGGAGCCCAAAAGGTTCTGGTATAGTCTCAAGAGACCAGGTATGTTCAATTACAGTTACTTGCAGGGTCTAATGGGTACCAACAGGGGTATATAGACTGATTGGCGCCTGTCAGGGCTTATGGGGGCCCAAGTAGATTATGTCTATGATGATTGTACCTGCCAGACTTATGGGGGTCAGGTTAGGTTCTTATGTATATACTTTATTTCTAATGTAGCTTATGAATGTATAGTCATGCAATTTTTGCTCTTATTCGTGTAGTGGTTTACTAGATGCAGGTTATGGGTTAGAAAGCTTACAGGTTAACTCCTACCCTTGTTTCTGATTACTTTCAGATCTTTATCTGCTTCTATTCAGCTTTTATTACTGCCTTACATATTTTATATATATTGTACTAATGCCCAAGCATGGGGCGCTGCATACTTTCTTGCAGTTTTAGACAGACAGGCTTCGGGACCTCCTAGTAGTTATTTAGAGTCAGCAGATTGGCTAGCTCCTTTCATTCGGAGTTGTTAGGTTGTATAGGTTTGCCTGTATTTTATTGTAAAGTATTTGGGTAGGCTGAGGCTTTGTCCCGACCAATATTCTCACTCTAAGAGGCTTGCAGACACCAGTTATCAATTAGTTGTTCGTTTGGCCATGTGGGGCCTATATTTGTTATGTTTTGTATGTTAGCTGTGTGGGGCCTAGTGTAGCTTTCAGTTAGCAACCTTGTCAGCTGTAGTTGATATATAACTGCCTGCTTTTTCTTTTGTTATGACTTAGATAGCCTGATGGTCTTGTCGGCCCACATAGGACCCCTTTATTGTCTTGTTTTCTGGGTTAGTTGTTTTCTTCTACAGGTGTGCTATGTGGCCTTGTCGTCCCGAGGTTGTGTTTACAGTCGAGATATAGCTAGTTGTTTTCTTGAATCTGTATTGCTGGCAGGCACCAGAGGTGCATATGCCTAGCTAGGTCAGCTCAGGTCCGAGTGTGGCATTAGGTGCCAGTCATGCCTCCCAAGGTGGGGCATGACAAACTTGGTATCAAAGCAACGTCGTATCATAGGGAGTTTGCAAGCCGTTTCTAGTAGATACTTGTTTATAGATGTGTTGTGAACCACATTTTATAAATAGGAGGCTACAAGGCATGATAGTATGGTTACCCCTCCTTCTTCTCAAATCGTGCGATATAGTAGAGCTATATAGGGTTGAGTCCCCAAGATTTCATTGTTATGTCCGTCTAGAATAATTTTTGATATAAGACAAACTATAGCAAGTCATATACAACAACATGAGGGGGTACCAGCGCGGTGCCACAGTTAGGGGACAACCAGCGTAAAGGCGACAGGGGACATCTTTTAATCTCCCCAACTTCCTTTTGGGGCACCAGAAACCTCATAAGGTAACAGACATGCCAGTATCGTACCCAGCCATTCCTACACCCTCGGAACAGGAGGTCAGGAGTGTAATACATCCTTACTTAGTAGATACTCAGAACTACACAGGGGCAAAAGTTAATGTTGTATGAAAGATTGTGAAATTGCGAGATTCTCACCCCAGCCTTTTGGAGTTTGCAAAGTTTCATACCTCAGTACCATCGTAGTATGCAATGGCTATTTTACGCCTCCCAGCCTTTTCTCAGCATAGACAGGGAGCATAAATATTGACGCAATATTGCCAAAAGTAAATAGTAAAGGAAGGCTGGATCCCGTTGATTCTAGGGGAGGTATTAGAAAAGTAGTCAAGACCCCTATTACTTAATTAAGCAACATAAAACATCACTATAGTAAATATCAAGATGACAGGAAAGATTGTTAAGAGCCGCTGAGTACATGTGAGAGTCCATAAGCGACAGACCCCCAGTAATAGTAAGGCTTAGGTAAAAAATAGACTAATTCCGCTAGAGTGTGCTGATGAGGATAGTGAATACCTGAAGAGTAATTTCTACGGCCCCCAACTTATTATGTTAAGGGATAGACAGAGCATATGATAGGAACCGGCCCGAGTATAGGTCAGATCAATGTAGGTAAATAGACTTGTCCAGTAATGTTCTTACCGGTACGGTGCATGGGGAACGAACCCTGGCTTTTAGCCTATAGAAGTAAGGGCAAGACATGAAAATCTAGTTTTAAGGGAGAACAGAACCACACCTAGGTTGTAGTGGGTTTATAGAGCTTGGAATCACCGCTGATGGTCGAGATATAAGCAACAGGCTGACACTTAGAGGATAGTGAGACTATAACCCAGAATACTGTAATATTACCACTAGTTGCGAAGGCGAAGGAGTGACGGTACGGAGACCCTAGCCTAGTACAGCCTAGAGACATGGCCCAGTAGAAGGAATCATCGGCCTTCGAGATAGCAGGGGGTGGAATCTTGAGGCCTCGAGGTCGACTCTGCATTCCAAATGTGGCAGGGCTTCGTCAGTAGGCTGTGGCAAATGTACACTATGTATGTTATTCTCTTCATCCAGATTCCACGAAAACGTATCCGGTTATACCAAACCAAAGAGATCTAGTGGGGGCACGGGAAAAAAGAGGCATTGTTGAGCTATTGCATGGTACTCCAGTTGCCAGCAAGTAAAGGCTGGACATTAGGACCGTGAAGGGCTACCTCAGGAGATAGTTGTGCTTGCATGAAAGTGGGAAGAAGTTAGTGTGACTATAGCTACATGGTTACCTCGTGCTAGGTGTAAATTTGACACTATTTGAGTCATTGTTGAAAGGCTACTGAGATCAACTCATTTCTTGTCGGTCAGAATCACGTTTCAGTTAAAGGTTACACCGAGTTAAATACTAAAGAGATAGTCCGGCTACATGGTGTCCCTGTGTCTATTATAGTCAGACAGAGGGATACAACTCATAGCTAGGTTTCGGAAAAGAGGTCAGAACAGATTGGGATGTAAGTCAATCTGAGTACAACTTCCCTTCCCCAGGCAAAGGGCCAAGCAGGCACACCATTTAGGTGCTCATAGATATATTGTAGGTGTAAATGTAAGTCCCCTATATGATGGCCTGAAGAGATAAGTCAGTTTTAATTAAACCTAACATAACACATCAGTTAGAAGAAAATGTTTTACTGACATCCCAGGGTCGTCAGCAGTCCTATTTCAATGTACGGTGTAGGAATTTAGAGATAAAGGAAACGACTGGGTATTCTTGAAAATTTCGCAAAAAAATGGGCGTTATGAGATTCGCCAAAGAAGGGAAAGCCCAGCCCTAGATTAACTGAGCTATACCGGATCCTCCAAAAGATCAGCCAAGTGGCCTATGAGTTAGAGTTGTCTTCAGGGATAGGATCTATTCATCAATGTTATGAAAGTGCGTGGGAGATCTTTTCTTAGGTTGACCCAATTGGGGAAGCTCAGGTTACAAAAGAGTCATCCCACGAGGAGGCTCCAATAGTTATATTAGATCATTAGGTTGGTAGGATCCATCTTGAGAACCAAAGATGTAGCTTATTAGAGTATTATAGGGGAAGATAAATATAGAAGAGAGGAATTGAAAATCTAAGAGTGACACGAAGTTTGGATATCTTCAATAGTTCAAGGCTCTATGACGATAGTATACAGACTCAACCAATTTTAGCTAAGGCAAGATAGTTTCAAATGCAATACAGTTGACTTTGCTGAGATTGTTATCATTTGCTTACATAAATATGGTATCATTGTGTTATTCGGCTACAAATAGTGTCTTGTGAGGCGCCTATGTTGGACTTTTCTGCGTTTCAAATTTTTGGATAGTCCATATTATAGAGGAGACTCTGCCGAAATTTTTTCGGCAATGATTACAGAAGTTGAGTCTCTTGAGTTTAAGATTACATTCGAGGAAGAATGTTCCCGGAGGGGGGGGGGATGATGTTACACCCTATAAGTTTCTATCATTTAACCAATGCGTGCATATGTATGTTGAGAGTTTTGGAGTATGATGCATGTGAGGAAGGGCTTGGGGAACGAACATAGGAGCATAGTATCAAGCTAGCCATGGAAAAAGTCTGAAGGCAGGAAACACGGGGCACTACATCGTAGAACACCTTCCCCCGCGTTGAACTACATGTCGCACCCGTAAAGTAGAGGGATGGGGGGCACTGCACGCACCCTGCCCAACCGCCTCAAGTATATATAAGTTTAAGTGTGGATTTTCATATCATTTAAAAAACATTCCATTAGTATAGAACGGGTAAGGCGAAGAATCCAAGAGGGTTTTAAATTTTAGAAGCTAATTTACGCCGTCAAATCACCACCAAACGTCAATTCTTCTCATGTAATGATTTATAGGCCTACAAAGAACGTCCCTGTGGAGTTTCTTGAAAATTTGTTCGGAGTACCAGAACCCCACTGAGTAAAAGTTGTTGGAATCACTTCTACTCAAGTCCTAAGCGGCTACAAGTGGTAGGTAAGCATTTCTACCTTCTAAACTTTCGGCGATTTGTAAGCTTTCGGCCGAATTGGATGAAGTTTGATATATAGTTAATTTTTTGAAAGATATTGTTATTAGTCGTTCCTATTATTGAAAATAACCTTATTCTCTCTACGTAAAGGCTACAATTTGGTGGAATCACCGTCTTCATGATGGAACTATTTGGGTGAACGAAAATCGACATTCAAAGTATGTTAAGGGTAACCTCTTCGATAAGTTATTCTCGTCATATAATTGAAACGACCTATACCATTGTAAGTAAATTGAGCATATGTATATTGTGATTTGCTGCTAATAATAGATGATGAGTATATATGCTGTGGTTCGCTGCTGCAAGATGGTAGTATCCTTTTCCCGGAAAGAGTACATTAGGTCTGACTAATGCTAGGAGTGTCATAGAGGCCCTCCTGTACTTTTGTTCATAGTATTAGTGGGATTATGATGTTTTGCTGTCGTATCAAGGCCTGAGAAGCTTGTGGTTAGCTAGTGGGCCTAATTTGGTAAGTTGGACAGCATAGGACGTTGCTGGGCGATACAACCTTTAGTTAACGCCTATAATGATAGTAAAAGCTCGCCTAGAGGTCGTTGGCGTACCTTGACGCCTCTAGGGCCAGGATCTTGATAGGGTGGTTGTATCTTCGAGTTGATGGCACCAGAGTTGCCCAATGAACTGAGTGACAGCTTGCCATATGATTGGCTATTATCAGTAACCATTAGTCTCAGTCGACTTATTACTTGTTGTATAGGTCGCTCAAGAAACCACCCCAGGGGAGAAAAGGCCCGAACTCAATTACAGGAGCCCATAAGGTTCCAGTATAGTCTCAAGAGACCAGGTATGTTCAGTTACAATTACTCGCAGGGCCTCAGGGGTACCAATAGGGGTATATAGACTGTTTTGCGCCTGCCAGTGCTTATGGGGGACTAGGTAGGTTATCTCTGTGATGATTGTACCTGCCACGCTTATGGAGTCCATCTTTGATTCTTGTGTGTATACTTGCTTGCTAGATGTAGCTTATGAATATATAGTCGTGCAGTTTTAGCTCTTATTTGTGTAGTGATTTACTAGATGTAGGTTATGTGTAAGAAAGCTTACAGGTTAACTCATACCCTTGTTGTTGATTACTTTCAGTTCTTTATCCGCTTCTATTCAGCTTTTATTACTGCCTTACTTATTCGGTACATATTGTACTGACGCCCACGCATGGGGCGCTACATACTTGCCTACAGGTTTAGACAGACAGGTTTTGGAACTTCCTGGCAGTTATTCAGAGTCAGCAGATTGACCAGCTCCTTTCATTCGGAGTTGCAAGATTGTAGAGGTTTACCTGTCTTTTATTGTAAAGTATTTTGGATAGGTCGGGGCCCTGTCATGACCAATATTCTCACTCTTAGAGGCTTGTAGACTACAGTTATCAGTTAGTTATTCGTGTTGACCGTGTGGGGCCTATATTTATTATATTTTGTATGTTGATTGTGTGGGGCCTAGTGTAGCTTTCAGTTAGCGGCCTTGTCAGCTGTAGTTGATATATAACTGTCAGCTTTTCCTTCTGTTATGACTTAGACAGCATGGTGGTCTTGTCGGCCCCCATAGGATCCTTTTATTGTCTTGTTTGCTGGGTTAGTTGTTTTCTTCTATGGGTGTGCTACGTGGCCTTGTCGGCCCGAGATTGTATTTACAGTCGAGATATAGCTGGTTATTTTCTTGATTCTGTATTGCTGGTAGGCACCATAGGTGCGTATGCCCAGCTAGGTCAGCCCAGGTCTCGATGTGGCATTAGGTGCTAGTTATGCGTCCCAAGATGAGGCATGGCAACATCTCTTCTTCTAAGCCTAACTTTAATATATACATCTAGATTAGTGATTTTTATTATTATGAGTAAAATAAATATATAAATCTTGGTACCTAAATTTATTTTTTATTTTTTATTCTACCGAAAAAATGAGAATTGTAGATATAAAGGTATAAGGTAGAACTTACATGGGCGTAAATTTGATGCATTTATGTATTTGATTGGAAAAAAGAATAAATACAGAGAAGAATTACCACTCATGAGAAGAAGTTGAGAAGATCAAATTTTCAAAAATTGACCACCCAAAAATTTTTAAAATTATATACTAGTACTAACTCATAAGAGTGATAATTACCTCCCAATTAACAAAATTAATAAATAAAAAAAATACAATTATGGAGATTTAGAGTGACACCAAGGCAATAAAATTGTTATTGCAAAATGAGTATTTCGTATAAATATTGTTATTCTTACATTTAAGTGATTCTTATCTTAAACAACTTCATTCGAAATATTAATTTATCAAAAATTATAGAATAATTTATTTTTTATTTCCGTGCTTTCAATCCTAAAATGTGTTGTTTCTCCGCTCCACTTTCTTGACCCAACATATCTAGTTATCAACACTTACAAAAAATGTTAAAAGATATTACTCTTATAGTTAAGTGATTCTTATCTTAAACAACCTCATTCAGGTCTGGATATTAAATTTTATCAAATATTGTAGAATAATTTATTATTCATTTCCTTGCTCTCAATCCTAAAATCTGTTGTTTCTCCGCTCCACTTTCTTAACCCAACATATCTAGTTATCTACACCTGCAAAAAAAGTTATAAGATATTACTCTTACAACTTTTGGATTTTAGTTACTTCATTTAAATTCAAAATTCAATTTTATCAAATATTTTCACTTTCCTATTTTTCCCTCCATTCTCCAAACTCTAAAGATTACAAAAAATATGTATAAGAATAAATAAGAGTACAATTGAATATCTCATATTTTCCTTGCTTAGTAAAAGTCTACAACCAATGAGTATAATTACTGTTATTATCAACCATGCAAAATAATAATAATATAAATAATTTAATAGAGTTAGAGAAGAATTACTTATAACTTCTTATTATCAATTTATTTGCTTTTTTTATTTCTTTCCGATCCATGCATATAAGTTATAATTAAATCAAATAAATATCAAAAACACAAAAGAAGATTATGATGATAGAGAAGAGAAATCAAAAAATACTTTAAAGTTGATATTGTCTTCTCATCTCTCGCAATACTCTATAATAGTAAAATCTAACTAAATTGTTATAATTCTTGCATCTTTTTTCCAGCTAAATCATCGCAAATCAGTGAATCACATTTACCACAGATTTGAGTGGGGCTTCATAAGGCCACTACATATTTATAAGAATTTAAGTACAACGAGTTTCATGTTCATATTTCTGTCTTTGTAAATTCTCAATGCATTATATAGGTGAATTAATTGTTTCATAATAAAAATTGCAATAAGCGCATAATAATTGCTAAAAGGATATAATATATATATTTAGATCTAACAAACAAAGGAAGGACTAATTCAAAAATATCAACTAAAACATATATTGTTTTAACTAAATGACTAATGTCATTATATAATAAATCATATTGAAAATCACAAATGATGATCTTCAAATAATTTTTCACAACTTTTCGTCATATTGATATCTTCCAAATGCTAAATTTTCGAATAAAAATGGTATGAACTGAAATAATAATATACATGCATCAATAAATAAAATATAATGTAAAAAATACATGGCAAGCTAACTTCTAAATAAAATTTTCCTTTTCTAAACATTGGCATACTTATCTTGGGTTATACAAATCTGAATTTTTTGAATATGGCCATCGAAATGAGCTGATAAACTAATACTTTTTTAGCATCATCATGTAGGNCATGTAGGAATTCACATCGAAGGTAGATGGACGTAGTACCTACTTAAACAACCTAGAGTGAATAAAAACTCATGCATCAATTCTTTTATAAAATCATTTTATATTTTAGAACGATTTTTTCATGAAATATATACAATTGTAATATTTTTTGAACACCATATGTCCCCCTTTTCATGGACAAAAATAATTCGAACAACAATTTACTATCGCGTGTTAGTTTTCAGCAGCTGAAATATTCACTACAAATTTGTCCATAATTTTCTTTATTAAATTTAATACACCATGCTCCAAAATAGACAGGAGAATACATATAATTGCGTACACATGATGTGGACTAACTGCAATAATTTAAGAAGAATGGCAGAAACATTTAGGAAACGATAAAAAGTTAAATTAATCCCATCTCTACAAGGATTAGGAAAGTTAAATAATCCCACGTCTACAAGGTTTAGGCTTATGCAATAAATTATAAATAACTTACCATACCTATGTCTCAAATGCAATTTCATCTCGTTTTGGCAGCTAAGTGCCCAGCACAATGGCAGTGATCTTCGTCCCGTTTACCAATTATTATTTTTCCGTTATAAAAAATGCCTCTAAAATTTGTCGCGTTCAACCAGTACACCCCCAATAGAGTGATGCCCCTGTCTATATCAGTAGGTCGTTTCCTCTGTTGGGGTTCATCAAGATCAACACCGACGAAAGTTTCATGCTATATTTAGGGTTAGCGGGATTACAGGTGTTGCAAGGGATGATAAGGGTAGGTGGTTCAGTGGATTTTTGATCGACTCGATATGAAGCAACGTCGAGCCTTCCGGAAGAACTGTGGGTCAAACACGGCGGTCTAACCCTAGCAAAAAACTACAACTTAAAGAATATTGTAATCATCGAGACTGACCTGAGTGATGCCTTGAGGATGTTGAGCGTGAGAGACAATGCCGATCGTCACCTTGATCGCGTCGTGATAGAGGACGGTCGATCTCTCCCGTCCGAGCTTAAGATATCCATAACGCATACTCTGAAATAAGAAAATAACTGTGCGGATCATCACCTCATGAAAATAGGAAGAATGCAGCAAGAAGACCTGATAATTCTACATCGTCCGCTACATTCCATGCACCAGTAGCTTCTAGCGGACATGACTCATGTAGCGTATCCTAGGTACCCCAAACATGTACGGTAGTGTAGTATAGCATAAAAAATAGTATAAAGTTGTAAACATTTATAAATGTTTAAAAGAATATACTGATATTGATGTTTTTATTTATGTTAATTACTGTCCCAATAAGATGATGTTATGATGTTCATATCGTTAATGTAGTCCCTTAATTATGAGGGGACTATTACTGCTAAACATAGAATTAGAATGCGATCATTTTGGTATCGTCTTCATTTTGTTATTCTCCTTTTTGTAGTTATTTATATACTAGTTTCTGGACGTATATTCATATTAAATAATTAAATATAGAGTTGCGATAAGTGAAATTCAAAATGATTGAACTGACATTTTGGTTATCTTACTTTGCTAATTATGCTTTGATGATGATTAAGTATAAAGCATGACAAGACCATCTAAATAAAATAAAAACAAAAAAAATTTCAACACTAACGCATAAAAGTGCAAGAATTACATAAAATACAAGTTACCATAATGGTCATAAATATAAGCCATGAGCCAAGACTAAATTTAATCTGCAGATTTGAGGCTGCTTCTATCAAGTTTATGGACATTTTATACAAACCCAAAATGCCAACAACAACAAAACAAGAAGGTAAATCAGAAAATATCTGAAAAATTATCAGAAAGAAGAAGAAAGAATGTAACTTCATATTACCTATTAAAAGGTGTAGAGTATGATTACGACACAAAGCCATATATTTTTCATATTGAGTCTGCTTAATGGATGCAGATATTCATTAGATGATTATGTATAAATACTATTACAATAGGTAGAAGTTTAGAGGATGAAATAAGCGGAAGGTGAAACGATCCGTACATGAAATAATAATTAAAACAAGATCAAAAGTGTAACCTACAATAATTGCTGGCAGGTGAAACAATCCTCCTCATTTTCGGTTCAATGAATGACTTCTATATATATATATATATATATATATATATATATATATATATATATTATATATGTTTTAATATTTTTAATTTTTGAAAATTTTAATTTATAGTGTTTTTTTTTATTTTTTTAGAGTTAATAATAAAAAATATCTTCAGTGATATTAGATTCTTTATTATTTAATTAAAAGTTAATTAGTATAATATATAATAATAACTAATCATGTTTTTTCAAAAAAAATAAAAAAAATAAAAAAAATAAAAAAAATAAAAAAAATAAAAAAAATAAAAAATTTTATATTTATTTATTATCGTTATTATTAAATATTATTATTTATTTATTTTAACTTTCCATTTTTGGCTTCCCACTTGTATAGTAATAAATATATTAATATGATATGATATGATAAATGTTCAATATTTAATTATATATTAATTAAATTTTAATTAATTAATGTTTTTAATTTTTTAAATTAATTTTTAATTTCGGAAGTTGATTTTTTTTACTATTTTCTATTTTTAATATTTGAAGATTAAAAAAATATGCAAAGAAAGTGTGAAATTTTGAAATATATTTTTGTGGCCACTAATGAAGTAAGAAGAAGCAGAATGGTTAAATTTGAAAGCAATTATTTGTAGTTGAGGTAATCAACTGGAAGATACTTCAAGCATTGAGTCGCTTTATTACTTCAAATTTGCAAAAAAATTGCGCAAATAGAAAATTAATTTAAATAGAAGTTTGTTCGATATCCTCGTTTCCAAAGTCAAATGAAAGGTGTTGCACCAAAGTCACAAAGCAGTGATTATATAGTACGAAAAAATTTCAATGATTTCCTCTCAAGATGACTCTTGGAATTGATAGCTAGGTAAACAAACTCTATTAGAAACACGTATATTTACACAACATAATATATATTCCGTAGAAATTATTCGGAAGTAAAATAATATATTCATGGAATTAATTGAACTAATATATGTGTAATGAGTAGGCTCTCACTCTGTTGTTTGTGAATCAATTTTGTTGTATATGAAACATTTTATTTTCCTTGTAAGTAGCAGTAGCATGTAAAGTTGAAGCTACCTTGGCTAACAGAATGTCCTTCAGATTTATTTCCAATTCGCCTCAAAACCTGGTTGGAAAGGGCAGTGAAAAGAAAAGACAGCCTTTTGAATCTTTTGATTATTCTTGTGCTTAAAGGCTGACTTCAATTCAGACTAAGAAAGGAAGTTTGAGTTGGGAGACGATTGATTCTGGTTTCCACTATTCAAATGCTTCTGATTTCACTGGCGGCGAAACCTTCTTTAACATGACCTTTGGGCGGTGCAAACATCTTAAAGTGTAGTAAAATGAGAGTAAGGTTTTGTGAAAAGCCATGAGACTTAAGATTTTGATGCCGTCAAGCGTATACCATAGTGATGTTCAATTTCTTCACTAAAAACAAGGCCAAATTTTGGATTACTCACAATCAAGGACCTACTAAGCCCTTACAAAGTTCTAACTTGTATAAACTACCGTTAGTTTAAAACGGAAAAGAACTTTAGAACAAAACAATTACAAATACTTGAAATATAGAAATAAAACAGACTCTTTTGGTTACAACTACACAAGTTGACTCTAACACCTAGATTGCAGGGACACGGAACGAACTGAGGCTTTGTCTCTAGCGCATCAGTCAACTCTCTTCAAATTTGAATGTCATTGAAAGCTCGGATATGCTATGATATGCCTGAAGATTATATGTGAGTGAATGATTCATCTACAGCATGAAATCTTGTACATAGGCACTAGAGTGAACATGTTACACATCAGTAGGACAAGGAGTCCTCTTCTTATCGGCTTACTGATTTTTGGCTTACGGTAGGACAAGGAGGCCTCATCTTGTAGAAGATCTTTAGACTTCTTTTTGAATTCTACAATGCTACGATATCACCAAATATTTTCTTTCTTTATCGGAAAATATTTCTTTTCTTATCAACAATAATTTCTCCTTGTAGAGTTCTTGTTGAATTCAACCTCTTTAGGCTGAATCAACTCACAATATGGAATAATTAATACTCAAAGTTAATGCTTAATAATTTATCATGTCGAGAGATTATTTTATTTTCTAGGAAACTATTTATTTTTATTCCTTAAAAATTGACTGAGCACATTTTATTTTTCATCATTAAAATCATTTCCAACAAATTCTCCCTTTTTGATGATGACAAACAAAATGTGCTTCCTCAAATTGTTACCAGACACGACAGAACTAACAAACTAACAAATGATGTTTAGTAAGTTTTCTCGATCGTCATTTCCAAAGTCAAATGAAAGTGTTCACCAAAGTCACAAAGCATTGATGATATAGTACGAAAAAATTTCAATGATTTCCTCTCAAGATGATCTTGGAATTGATAGCTAAGGGATAAGCAAACACTATTAGAAACACGTGTATTTTTACGACATAAAATATATATTCCATGAAATTAGTCGGAAAGTAAATAATATATCCATGGGTAGTTGAACTAATATGTGTAGCAATTAGACTCTCCCTCTTGTTTGTGAATCAATTTTGTTGCATATGAAAACCTTTGATATTTCCTTGTGATAGCAGTAGCATGTAAAGTTGAAGCTAAAGTGATAATAAGAATATCCATTTCCAATTTGACCTCAAGAACAATTTTGGAGAAAGAAAGTTTGGCAGAGAAGGAGAAAGAGAGACTTGGTACTTTTGAGATATTTGATTATTCTTCGTGTGGTTGAGATTCATCAAGTCTTTCTCAATTTGCAGTCGCCAAAGGTGAGAACTATCCAGGTATGACAGGCTTTCAGATCTTCACGGGGGATTAACTCCTGCTGGTGGCAAGAAACGCGATGCTACTTTAAACATCTCTAGTTTTGATTCATTGTCCAATCACAAGGTTGCAGCAAGTAACCGACGATCATCAGCAACCAGCAGTAGAGGTAACAAGCCACCAGTCCCAGTTGCACCAAATAGAAATGAATCAGAAGGCTGCATTCTTATTGATGCAGAAGAATCTGAGAGTTCTGTTTGTCTGTCGGGACAATGATTGTGCAAATACAGAAGAGTAAATGATAGAGGAAATTGAGTAGGTTATACCGAGATAGAGATGAAGATGTAGAAGAGTTGTCAGTTGTGGACCAGTGTACTGCTTGTAAAAATTTGGTAGTGTTTGGTACTTTGACTATAGTTTCCATATTGTATAATTGGAAATGGACTCCTTGACCTATTGTGAATATGCTTAAGACGTAACACTTCTAACTTAAAGAAGCTCAGGCAAACCATTGAAGATATTCTCTCCGCCATGGAACAACTCAATTGCCAGGGAATATATTGCTACAGGGAAGCCAATCAAGTTGCCGATGGTCTGGCCAAAAATGCTACTGAGTTGGATGATGAATGTTTGTACTCTCGCTGGAATGAAAATGTGGCAGTGCCAGCACGCAAAAGAGGCCTGCAGATTCACAAAAACTCAACACAAAAAAAGAAAAACTTGTCATACCTAATTCTAATACTAGGTACCTGCATATTGTCAAGATGATAGGGACCTGTATAGGGTAGTTCTAGATACCAAAAAATCCCCAGACTATTCTACCCTATAAATGTGAAATTTCTAAGTGTTTAGAATCTCTAGACTTTTCTTAAGCTAATAGTATCAAGATATTCTTCATAACCTCTTAGAAACTCTTCTAAATATATATATATATGATGTTTATTAATCAAAAAATAACTTTAATTTTCACACTCCCCTTAAAGTTATTTTAGAAGCTAATCCACGCTTGTCACGGAAGAATACAAAGTGACTTTGATCATTGCCTTAGTGAATATCTCGCGAGTTTTTACTGACTCCTCTTGCTTCTTCAAATGAAGAAAATTTTCGTCATTGATTATTACAAAGAAACAAGAATACGTATTGACAAATTTTCATCTACATGAGCGGGATGACTTGACAATAGTCCTCTTTGACTTTTCAAACCACGTGAATCATCTTTATTTTGAGTTTCATGTTCTTGAAGGCACAAGGATCCCCCCTTTCTCTTAGCTCCACTTGGTTGTACTTGGAATACATATGATGAACAAGTTTGGAACTCTAGGATTCAAAATGTTAGTACATGCTCCTTTTGAGCAACTCTACACAAGAAAATTTCATTTAGTATTAGCCTGCACTCATTTGAGTCGGTAATGATTTGATTATCGATTTTCTAGTGAAGCCTTAGATCCACTACTAGATTCTCTTTTGACTCCTCGATAAATTTGTTTGTCGACTTCACAAGCTTTAGAGATCAATTTGTGTCTCTCCATATGAAATTAAGCACGTCATTTGATATTTTTCTTCTTCGTCCACTTTGAATGTTGATGTAATTAGTGATTGTTTTTATATTGAGATGATTGACGAGAGGCGCAACTTCTTGTATCTCCCTCAATGTTTCCTTTGGAATGGTGCCATTAGCATATATAGTTTCAAGATTTTCTTCATGTTTCCTCCATGTGCTTCTGATGTCACGATTGAACCTCATGGAATCTTTTTGCTTCTTGTTCATGTTTGCCTTCCATTCTCAATGTTTATATTATCGTCTTTGAAATGATCTAGTCTCTTCCCGAGAATGGATGGAAGCCATGACATCTTGCTTCGAGTCTCCAACACAAAGCACCTTCGATCTTAACAATTACGTGACTTTATTAATTTGAGCCATATTGCTCTCCTTTGGCTTCGATATCTTCTTATTTTCTATTTTGCCTCTTGATAAATTTGAGAGACTTTTTATCATGATTATTAAGAAGACCTTCCTTCTTTCTGGTGAGCTTGAACCATTGAGAGTATGATGACCTATCTCTTATGTTTCATTTAAAGTTCCTCTTGTTTGCTATAAAGGCATTTCCTCCTTTTTTATAGATACCCCTTCCATCTATTTGGCTAGTATCTCTGTGATGACACTTGATTTCTCAAACTCCTCCAAGGATGGTTGTTGAGACCATCCTAGAATAGATGTAACAAATGAAATATATACTAACTTCAATCCACAAATGGTAATTCTTTTCATTAGGTGGCAGGAGATGGCCTCGTATGGATTTCATAACAAGATCTCGGAACATAAGGTCTTAATCTTCAAAAATACTCAATCAATAGAAAGCTTGCCTTGTGTGGTGTTAGCTAGTCATTCTCAATATTTGTAGTCGAGCTTCATTCTTTTTGTTGAACAAGCTGGGATAAGGGTCTTCCATATTTCACGAGATAATTATTTACACTTATAATATTCAAATAAATTGGAGAGTGGACCTCTTTCAAAATGAACTCTGCCTTCGGTATCTGCTTGCACATCTTGCTTGTGCTACTATTTTTAGTCAGTCAGGAGAACTTGTGTTACTTTCATTAACAACATCCCACAAATCCTCACCTGGTATGATTCCATACATGTACTTTCATACTTTGTAATTATTTGTTCAACAACGTCGGTCCAGTCCATTAACCTGGCCAAAAGCAAATCATCCAAACAACTAGTTGAATCTACCACTAACTTAATATTGAAATGAAATGCAAAAGTCAATGTATGACTATGGCTCGATACCATGTAGAGAATAGTAGAAAATACAAATCGAGAAACCTTACATTGTTTCCCGAAATCGTTAGCCCCAGGATGGAAGATTGACCTAAGAAACTATAAATAAAATAAAGAACTTTTGAGTGAAGCATGTTCTCTGAACAGTTTCTCTTGAATTGTCTTGATTTTTAGTTGGTTACAAATGACTAAGGTCACCCCTATTTATACTTGTGTAGGATGAATCTAGATTTTAAAAAAAGCATTCTACCCTTTAATACAAATATCCAAGTGTTTAAAATTTCTAGACTTTTCTTAAATACAAATATCAAAAGATATTACTCCATAACTTTCTAGAAAATCTTCCTGCAGTAATTTCCTAAAAGAACTATCAATGTTAAAGAAAATAAACTTGAGATGTTCATAGATTTTACACTTGAAATTTGTATAATGCAAATTTTATTTTATCTCAGAGTATACACATCATTAGCTATCTGTTACATCATTACTATTTGAGAAATCACGGAGCCACTAAAAAAATTTCAGATATATATATAAATGATGCTTTCGGTAGAAAGCAACAACTAACAATATGCCTAGCATGCGTAATCACGTGATGCATGGACGATGTTTAAGAAAGATAATCATTACAACACAAGTTTCCAGATAATCTTAGGTAATATATATATATATATCGGAAGAAAAACATTTTCAGCGATAAAAATTCTTTCTTACCTACTATGAAATGTGTTATATGCTTCTATCTTTGTGAAACATCAATAAGCTTCAAAGTTTGTCGATGCCGATCCAGGCACAAGCAGCCATAAGAAAAACCGCAACTAAAGATACCAATATACAATTATTTGCTAAAACAGAACAGTAGGGACCTCTTTCTTCCAAGTAAAAGAAAACCATGTCTCTATCATAGAATCTTGATGCTATTGACAATGAAAGCAAAATAAAGCATTTCAAGAGCCTAATTGTGAAAGAAAACGTGGTTTACGCTCTTGACAGTTCAGGGAAGCAAGTTACAAGAAAATTCAAAATACATATTTGTTTCTAATATGCGGAAACAAAATAACTTCCAGTCTGGTCAAGCTAAGCTAACTCTTGGTAAATAATCACAAAATTTGTCGATGATCTTGGGCTGTCTAACAATTTCTTAGCCAACTGTGATAAATGCTTGGACACACAGTTCTCAAAACAAGTGCAGCATTTTCTTGTCTTTGCTACAATAACAAGCTTCTGCAAAGCCACTGCATTCTGTAGTAAATTTTGAAAGTTGAAAATCTTACAAGGCCCTCTTCGACCGCTCCTTCAAACATCTTGCTTCATAGCCGATAATATTAACGTTCTTGAGATTCGGAAACACAGTGTTTTGAATTCCAACTTGGCAAATTGATGTTATCTACTTCATCGAAATAGCTTGCTCAAGCTGGCGAGATATGCATTTCTTGGAACAAAGAATAAAATCGAAACAAGAGTGGGTCTACAGCCTTATGGAAATATTTCACGAAGACAAAAATGATCTCAAAGTAGAATAATTTTCAAAACTCATAAACCTTGAACAGTTCTCGACAAATGATTATAATATTTCTTCGGAGATAATAATGCCCAATGATATTATATTTTCATTTGTCCTTAAGAAACTCCTTTGAAGGGAACTGGGAGTTCGAAAAAGAACGTCAAGATAAATTATATTATGACCTCAGCTTTGATGTGGCCCATGTTTGAGTGACTCCAAAGGCGAGGTTTGCACCGGCCCCGGCTATCCCGTAGATTATATAGATACTGCGGCTTTAGATTTAGACATTTGCATCTTAATAGTCGGAAGCATTACTCCTTCTAGTTGCAACATGAACACGACCTGGTGAAATAATCCCAAAGAAATTAGTAAATAATAGAAAGAAAAGTAATGCACAACAAAAGGATAGTGCTATGACAAATCTAACCATCTAAATACTTCAAGGAAGAACAGTGTGCAAAAATGTAGTTTTTAAAATAGTCTATTTCCGGTAAGAAAGCATATATAGAAAGATGATAAGGTAACATAGGATGAAGACAAGATCATACGTATACATTATTAATTTCACTCCAAGTGAAACTCATGTTTACAAAGTTCAAAATTGTATGATATTACATGCTAAAAATCAATTAAATAGAGTATAAGGTCTCTTGATATAGAAACAAACCTCTGCAAACCAACTTTCAATTATTAGCTCAGTCGCATGACTCAACTTTTCAAGAAGTCGAGCAAAGAGATTTCGATATCTTGATGATGATCACGACAATTTGTCTTCCTCAAATATCATCTTCCTCCCAGCCGTCGGTGATACAACAAATGTTAAAAGTGAGGTTGGCGTGTGGATACATTTACTAGCCTACACTTGAAATCAAAAAGTTCTCGAAATATCAAATCTTTGAAGATATGGGGCAAAAATTTCCAAACAATCATATCCTCCAAAGCAGGAAATTTGCGAAGAGGCTTATCAACGTTAGACTCTTCAGATTTGAACAAGTAAATTCTGAGGCGATGGCAACCCTCGCAAAATAACGGCTCCATAGTTCAAAACGAGGACAACTTGACGGTAGCATCACAACATCGTCATCTTCTTTCTGGTGAGTGCGAGTTAGGCTCTTTAGAGTTCCAAGAAGCTATGGTCAATCTTTCATCAAACACCAGTAGCTCAGGAAATACAATGTAATAATGAAGAACAAGTGTACATAGATGAAGGCAATTCATAAGAGGATCGTCGTCACATGGATAGGAATCTAACACAACATCTTCCACTTTGTTTTCCACGGCCAAAACTGGCCATTGGCTGATTTTCGATTCTAGTTTCCATTCGGTGTGATGAAAATAGGTTAGATTTTATTTGATTTTGGAACAAGTCGAATGAGTTAAAACATGGTCCACAAAGGATATGAAGTTTTCAACTTTATTGTAATTTCTATCTCACGAAAATGGGAAACTATGAATACAAATCCATAGATAACGCCACCTCTTTGAGAGAACACATGATGTGACATCTTCCTGCCGGCAAAAGAGAGAATTTGTATGGCGTCCGACAGCCCGGCGGTCTGTCATCATCATCACACGGCTTTTCCTTTTGCTTGCTTTGTCAGTTTCTCAACTCACTTTGGAAGCCATGGTTTGGAATAAAATGACCGTCGATTGTGCCCTCTTTGTTGGTCTCTTTGGTAAAATGCTTTAATAATTCAATCATTAACAAGTGGAGTATTAACTTTAGTTTATATTATCTATTTATTTATATATATATAGAGAGAGAGAGAGAGGTATTTAACTTGTTAAGTTACCCTAACTAGGATTTGGCAGTTCAACATTAGCAGGTCAATATCATTAGTGAATCTACAAATTTTCCCTTAAAAGAATGAGAGAAAAAGGAAGTTATTAAAGAGTTTTTACATTGCTAATGTATTTTAACTTACACTAATAAGAACATTAATATCTTTTTAGGTAATAATATTAAATTTGTTAGGAATGCTTTGATGAGGCATATGGTGTTGTAGATTTACTAAATGCGATGAGATGAAAATAATTTATACATAATAGTTTAAGTTTTAGTGAATAGGGTATTTCATATTTTCTTGATACTATACCAAGTATTACGTAAGAAAATATCTAAAATAAAATAATTGTATTTAATAAAAATAACTTAAATGTGTGTGTAAATTGATACGAACACCATTCGTGTTTAAATTCAAAAACTATATCATTCTTTTTATGCATAATAGAGTTATAAAAATTAATCAAATCATGAAAGATTGTTGCTTGATTATTTCTTAACAATTGACAAATATAGATAAACTTGTATTTATTAACATTTAATGAATCTCAAGAATTTTTCATGTGAAAACATATCATAATGCAGAGTACAAAAGAAACATACCATCTTACGACGTACAAAATCTAATAAATCGAATATTGGATGTGATAATTTCGATATTAAGCGTGTCAAAAAATTATAAAAATATTTGAAACGTGTAAGGTAGGAATCAAAGTTTTTGATAAATTGTGACATTGTTTTTATTATTTAGACTACTAGTGAACTTGTCCTTCCTGCAATTTTAAGAATCTCATCTTATGTAAAAAAAACATTTCAAGATATTTAAATTATTTTTAACATAAAATTCATATAGATTAGACTTCGAGTCATAATGTATTTTATTATTAACACTTTATTTCTTTATTTTTAGGTCAATAATATCATTCTTTTTTACCAAAATTTTGTTTTCTCTTGACAATTATGTTTGCTAGCATTGAGGTGGAGAATAATATTTTTCTAACTCGATTAATTCAAGATATTTTTATTACTTTGTTAATTAATAATATATAATGAAATCTCTATTTTTAATATAATTATCATTTTCACTAAAGATAAATGATTGTAATAAATGAAGTAAGAAAATCTAGAAAGAGCCAAAAAGGAATTACATTAATTTTGAAAGGGTGAAATGGAATTGGAAAAAAAAATGCAAGATATAAAAATTAATTAAGAATCCTCTTAAATTGAGAGTGGATTCTACAGGAATTTTAATGTAATTAACTATCTTCACATACAGTTAGAATAAAAAAATAGATTAAACAATTAATTTTCTTTAAAAATAAATACAAAAATAATTATCCAACTATATAAAATTTAGTAGAAAATAAAGGTATAAGAATTCTTCTGAATTGCATGAAGATGCTTGTCGGGTTATGTGGATAAAAAATTAAGATATGAAAACTCCTTTCATTAAGATTAAATATACAGAGTAGTCGTTCAAGGTGGAGTTATTAAAAAAATTAATAATAATCTTGTGGGTTTTCTAAATGGAATTAGAGATGGGGAATAAAGTGTAAAGGAGGGTGTTGTAATTAGAAAATTATAATTAGTGACTTTTAAACTTTAAATATGACACATAAATAGGAAAAAGTAATGAAAATATCAAAATTTGAGAAAAAATAAATGTTGGACAAAGAGAGGTGTCATATTATTATATTATTTTATTACATAATAAATAATCACTAAATTAATAACAATAACTTTTGGGCTTTCTAAACTGAAAAAGAAATGAATAATTAAGAGAATGTGATTAAAGTAAGCTTTAGGTTTTTAATAAATCATAGAAATAAAAAAATTACGAAGAATATCAAAAATTTGAGAAAAAGCTAAATGTCATTTTTGTTTTTAGAGGCATGCCACATCTGTTACACTCAGTAAGTTTCTATCGTTTGCAGTAGTAAGTATATGTTGAGAGTTTTGAAATACGACACTTGCTAGGAAGGACCTAGGAATGAATATACGAGCATGGTATTGAGCTAGCGGGTGCGGAGGCCAGAGTGCATGCGGACCGCGTCTCGAACCTCGCTCCCCCGCATTGAGTAGCGCGTCGCGCCGGTAAGCGGGCGATGGGGCGCGCGCGGACCCTGCAAGCGCCTCAAGTATATATAAGTTTAAGTATGGATTGTCATATCATTTAAAAAACATTCCATTAGTAGAGATTGGGTAAGATGAAGAGTCATGAGTTTTCACTTTTAGAAGCCGATTTACACGTAAAATCACCTTCAACGTCAATTCTTCTGGAGTGTGATTCTGGAACTACGAGAGAAGAATGTCCCTATGGGTTATTTCTTGAAAATTCTCTCGAATCTTAGAATTTCGCCGAGTAAAAGTTATCGAGAATCACTGTCGAGTCTGAGGCTTCTAGTGATAGGTAAGCATTTCTACCTTCTAAACTTTTTGCCGAATTGGATGAAGTTTGATTTTTAGTTAATGTTTAAGATATTTTATTAGTCATTCCTATTATTGAAAATAGCCTTATTCCTACAGTAAAGGCTTTAATTTGGTGGAATCACCGACTTGGGGAAGGAACTATTTGGAGTAAACGGAAATTGGATTCGAGGTATGTTAAGGCTAACCTCTTCGGCAAGTTATTCTTATTGTATAATTGATACGACCTGTACCATCGTAAGTAAATTGAGCATATGTATATTGTGATTAGATACTACCGATGAAACGATGAGTATATATATTGTAGTTAGTTGCTGCAACACGGAAGTTAGATTGCATCGTAGTAACCCCTTGTCGGAAGAGTACATTAGGTGTGACTAATGCTGGGAGAAATATAGAACCCTCATGTTCTTTTTTGGCTACAATATTAATGGGATTCTTATGTTTTGCTTTCGTACTAAGGCACGAGAAGCTTGTGGTTAGCTTGTGGGCCTAATTTGTAAGTTGACAACATAGGCGAATTTAAGGAGTGGTATAACCTTTAGTTGACACCTATAATAACGGTAAAAACTCACCTAGAGGCCGTTGGCGTACCTTGATGCCTCCAGGTCCATGATCTTGATAGGGTGCTTGTATTTTTGAGTTGATGGCATAGGGGTTGCCCAATAAATTGGTAGCTTGCCATATGATTGGCTTTTGTCGGTAGCCATTAGTCTCGATCGACTTATTGCTTGTTGTATAGGTCGCTCGGGAACCGCCGAGATGTTAGAAATATGATAGACTAAGTGACATCTCCTAAGGGAAGCCAGGTGTGGGGATTAGATGTGGGGCTAATGTCCCAGGGCTACTTTTATAGATGCCTTGAATGCATGTACCATGAAGAGGCTAGGTCGGATATACCTACCAAAGGGACATATGCAATGCAGACGGAGACCAAGTTAATATCTAAAGGGACTATAACCATAGTATCATAGTGTTACCTTAAACTAAAGAGTTATAGTTAGTATTTGCAGGGGAAGTTAATTTTGGCCCCTTGGAAACGTAATAGATTAGTGGCTCCACTAGGTTGTTCTAACGAAGGCCCAAATAGTAGGTCGCCTTGACCTTCTTGTTTACTTATGAGATATCATTGTCCCAACATGACCTTGAGACTATCGCTTGGGTCACCCAGGCCTCGTCCTTTTCTGTCTAAGTGAAAGAGGTTGTAATCATTGCCGAGGAACCTACGGTGGTGTTGGTATACGGGGTGTTCCTGTTGGCGATAGACTATTACAGAAGCGTGGCGGTCCCATTAGACCAAAGGGGCCGGATACGGGGTTTAGTGATTAGATTTGTAGATTATAGCATTGTATCCTGCAGTCGGGGTAGATAGGTGTTTAAATGCCTCTCACCATGAATAACTAAGAGGTTGGTAGTTGTCTGAGCTGCTTACGGAGCTATAAGCTTATTCTGAGCTACGATCTTGCCCAATACTTACAAAGTTATGATGTTGTATTGTTGTGGAACTCTTGAATCTCTTACGGGCCATATATTGTATATAAGGACTAAAGTAGAGCCTACGGGGCTATATTGAAATCCCATTCACTTATGAAATTCTTCTACGCCATAGCGGCATTATAGACCATCGTAGAGCCTCGTGTGCTCGGGATGCAATCATAAGGGCGAGAAAGCCAGAACTCAGTTATAGGATCCTAGAAAGGTTTCGGTATAGTCTCAAGACCGGTATGTTCAATTACGGTGCCACGGGGTCTCGGGTTACAAATATGGGTAGATAGGTGATTGGTGCTTGTCGAGGCTTATGGGGGCGGAGTAGATTATCTGCAGCTGATGATTGTAGCTTTGCCCGAATTATAGGGGCCGGGTTAGGTTCTTATGTGTATACTTGCTTTGTATTGTATCTTATGAATGTATAGTCATGCGGTTGCTCTTATTCGATGAAACCGTTTACTAGATGCAAGTTATGGGTAACCAAGCTTACGGGTTAACTCTACCGCGTTTGTTACGATTATTTTGGATCTTTATCGTTTCTATTCGGCTTTTATTGCGCCTTACATATTTGGTATATATTGTATTAGCGCCCATGCATTGAGTGCATACTTGTACGCCAAGTTTAGACGGACGAGGTTTTAGGACTCTCTTAGCAATTATTCGAGTTAGCGGTGGCTATCTCCTTTCATTCGGAGTTGTCGGGTTGTGAGGTTTACTGTCTTTTTATTGTAAAGATATTTGGGTAAGTTGAGGCATTGTCCTAGACCAATATCATCAATCTAAGAGGCTTCATGAAGTTATAGTTATTAGTTTATTATTTGTATTCGCGGGTGTGGGAGCTATGTTGTTATGTTTTGTATGTTAAGCTGATCTTTGGCAGAGACTAGTGTAGCTTTAAGTTAGCAACCTTGCTCGGTACATGGTTGATCTGTGCTTGCTAGCTTTTCCTTACGGTATGACTTAGACGACATGGTGGTCTTGTCGGCATGTATAGGATCCCTTTATTGTATTGTTTGTTGGGTTAGGCTTTATTTTTCTTCTCTGAGGTGTGCTATGTGGTCTTGTCGTCACAGTGTGTTTACAACAGATATAGCTAGTTGTTTTCTTGATTCTACAAACTAATAACGGCGGAGCACCGAGAGGTGCGTATGCCTAGAGCAGAGTCGGCTTCCGGGTCTAGCATGGCATTGAGTTCTAGTCATGCCTCAGGGCAGTGACAAACTTGGCTGCTCGAGAGCAACGTCGTATCCTAAAGATACGCGATCGTGTCTAGTAGATACTTGTTTATAGATGTGTTGTGTACCATATTTTATAAGCGGGGAGGCTACGAGGCATGATAGTATGGTTACCCCTCCTTCTTCTTAGGTCGTGCTATGGTGAGTTATATAGGGTTGAGTCCCAAACTTTCATTATTATTCTATCTAGAATAATGTTTGACATAAGAGCGGAGTCAAATACATGACCAAGAGGGGTACTAGCGTAGTTTCCACGGTTGGGGACATTGACCTAAAGGTGAAAGGGGACATCTTTTGAGTCTCTGACATCCTCCCAGGGAGCACCAAAAACCTCATAAGGTCATTGAAATGCCGATGCTCGTACCCGGCCGTTTCCTACACCCTCGAATAGGAGGTCGAAGTGTAATACATATATGTTGGCTTACTTAGTAGATACTAAAATGTAGGAAACAATTAATGTTGTATGAAAGGTTGTGAAATTGCGAGATTCTCCTTTGACCCTTTGGAGTTTCAGAGTTCATACCTCGAACCCTCTTAGTAGCATGATATAGGTATTTACCAGCTCGAGCCTTACTGCCGGCCCTGGGGAGGCGTAAATGTTGGCGCTATGTTGCCAAAAGTAAATAGTAAAGGAAGGTTGGATCAAGGTGATTCTGGGGAGGTATAAGAAAAGTGGTCAAGACTCCTATTACTTAATTAAGCCACCTAGACCCTCGCTATAGTAAAGATCGAGATGGCGGTATTGTTAAGAAACGGCCAAGTACATGCGAGAGTCCATAAGCAATAGACCCCGTGTGTGGGGCTTAGGTGGAAACCAGACCCAATTCCACCGGTGTCTTTGATGAGGGTAGTGAATACAAGAGTAATGGCCACGGCTGACTTATTATGTTAATGGATGATAATTTATATGATAGGAACCCGGCCAGAATGCGGGTGAGATCGGCGTAGGTTGACTTGACCAGTATCCTTGCGATGCGGTGCATGGGAGAAAGCATGAACCACGGCACAGCTGTAGAAGTAAGGGCAGAGACATCTAGTTTTAAAGGAGAATAGAACCACGTCTAGGTTGTAGTGGGGCGTAGAGCTTGGAATCGCCATGCAGAAGGTGAGATAAGCCAGGGCGCACTTGATGATAGTGAGACTATAACCCAGAATCTTGCAATATTACCACTAGTTGCGAAGGCGAAGGAGTAGCGACGGTATGGAGACCACACAGCCTAGTATAGCCCGAGGAGACGGGGCCCAGTGGTAGGAATCGCTCATTTTCCCGGGTTGCGGTGGAGTCTTGAGGCACGATTGATGCGTTCCAAGTGTGGCGGGAGCTTCGTTAGTAGAACATGGAAAATGTCTGATATATCACTATTCTCTTCATCAATTCACAAATGTATCAGTTATACCAAACCAAAGATCTAGTGAGACACGGGAAAAAAGAGGCATTTGAGATATTACACGGTACTCCAATTGCACCGAAGCCAAGTAAAGTTTTGGACATCGGGGCCGTGACGGGATAACAAGAATGCATTATACCATGAAAGTGGAAATGGTCAGTACAAATATAGCTACATGGCTACCGCACGTACTAGGTGTAAATTTGATCTTATTTGGTCGTTGTTGAAGGCTCACGAGATCAACTCATTTCTTATAGGTCGGAATCACGTTTCGGTTACGAGGTTACACGAGTTAAATACTAAAGCGATAGTCTAGCTACATGGTGTCCCGTGTCTATTAGTCCCATGAGAGAATTTCAACTCACAGCTAGGTTGGAAAAAAGTTCAAGAACAAATTGGACATGAGTTCAATACAGTACAACCACTTCCCGGAGTAAGGGCCAGCCAAATACATGATTTAGGTGCTCATGGAGTAATATATTGCGGGTGGAAATGTAGGTCACCTATATGATGGCATGTATAGATAAATAGGGGTTAATTAAAGCCTAACATAACACATCGATTAGAAGAAAAATAAAGCATTTCAAGGCCTAATTGTGTGTAGAAACGTGTGATTTTAAAGCTCTTGTCGGTTTCGGGAAACAAAGTTGCAAGAAAATTCAAAACACATATTTGTTTCTAATATATGGAAACAAAAATAACTTCGTCTGGTCATGCTAAGCTAAGCTAACTCTTGGTAAATAATCACAAAATTTGTATCGATGATCTTGGGTTTGTCCTAACAATTTCTTAGCCAAGCGCTGATAAATGCTTGAACCTGCGTTCTCAAAACAAGTGCAGCATTTTCTTGTATTTGCTACAAGAACAAGCAAAGCCAAAATTCTGTAGTAGAAATTTTAAAAGTTCAAAAATCTTACAAAGGCGCTTCGACCGCTCTTCAAACATCTTGCTTAAATGCAGCCAGAGCCGATATTGGCGTTCTTGAGATTGGGAAACACGAGTGTTTGGAGTCCAACTTGGAAAATTGATGTTATCTACTTCATCGAGAAATAGCTTTGCTCAAGGCTGGCGGGGATATCAGACACTAGAACAAGAATAAAATCGAGAATCAGAGTGGGTCTACAACCTTATGGAAATATTTCATAGAAGAGAAACTAAATGATCTCAAAGTAGAATAATTCTCAAAACTCATAAACCTTGAACAGTTCTCGGCAAATGATTATAATGACTCTTGAAAACATAATATTATTGGCAGTATTATTTTCATTTGTCCTTAGAAACTCCTTTGAAGGGAGGCGGGAGTTAGAAAAGAACATAATCAATAAATTGGCAGGACAGGCCTCGGTTTTGATGTGTATGTTGAGTGACTCCAAAAGGCGGAGTTTGCAAAAGGCCCATTTATCCGCTCCTCAGTTCTCCGTCTGCGGCTTTAGATTTAGACATTTGCATCTTAGTGGAAGCATTACTCCTTGGTGCAACATGAACACGACTGGTGAAATAATCCCAAAGAAATTAGTAAATAATAGAAAGAAAAAGTAATGCACAACAAAGGATAGTGCTGGGCAAATCTAACCATCTAAATACTTCAAGGAAGAATAGTGTGCAAAATAACAGTTTTAAAATAATATTCCGATGAAAACATATATATAGAAAGATGATAAAGAGTAACATGGGATGAAGACAAGATATATGTATACATTATTAATTTCCTCGATGAAACTCTCATGTTTACAAAGAGTTCAAATTGTAGCAATGTTATACTAAAAATCAATTAAATAGAGTATAAGGTCTCTTGATATAGAAACAAACCTGCACGAAACCAACACCAGTGTAGCTCGGTTGCATGACTCAACTTTCAAGATGATCGAACAAGATTTCGATATCTTGATGATGATCCGACAAGCTGTCTTCCTCAATATCATCTTCCTCCGGTAAAAGTGGTGATCTGACAAATGTTAAGTGAAATTTGTGGTAACTAAAGAGGATACATTTACTAGCCTACACTTGAAATCAAAAAGTTCTCCAAAATAATAAATGCTTGAAGATATGGGGCAAAGATTTCCAAACAATCATCACTCCAACGGAAATTTGCGAAGGGCTTATCCAACGTTAGACTCTTGATTTGAACAAGTAATTTCTAGACGATGACAACCCTCACAAAATACTTGACTCCATAGTTTCAAAAGGACAGCAGCGGTAGCATCACAGCATCGTCATCTTCTAACTCATTTGAGTGCAGTTAGCTATAAGAGAGGTTGTGTGATTAATTTCATCCAAACACTTGATGGCTCAAATACATTGTAACCAATGAGAAACAAGTGTACATAGATAGAGGCAATTCATAAGAGGATCGTAAATCCATGGATAGGAATCTAACACAACATCTTCCACTTTGTTTTCTGTGAAAACTAAGCCATTGGCTGATTTTCGATTCTAGTTTCCATTCGGTGTGATGAAAATAGAGTTGGAATTTTTGATTTTGGAACAAGTCGAGAATGAGTTAAAACATGGTCCACAAAGGATATGAAGTTTTCAACTTTATTGTAATTTCTATCTCACGAAAATGAAACTATGAATGCAAGTCCATAGATAAGCCACCTCTTTGAGAGAACACATGATGTGACGGCATCTTCCACCGGCAAAAAAGAGAGGGTGTACCAAAAGCGCGTCCAGAGCATGGCGGCGGATGCATCATCATCATCTACGGCTTTTTCCTTTTGCTTCTTTGTCAGATTTCTCAACTCACTGGAAGCCATGGTTTTGGAATAAAATGACAAATCGATTGTGCCTCTTTGTTAAATTCTCTTTGGTGTTAAAATGCTTTGTGATTCAGCGGTACTTAGTGGAGTATTAACTTTAGTTTATGTTATCTACTTTATTTATATATATATATATAGAGAGGTATTTAACTTGTTAAGTGCCTAACTAGGATTTGACATTTAGCATTAGCAAGTCAATATCATTAGTGAATCTCAAATTTTTTCCTTAAAGAATGAGAGAAAAGGAAGTTATTAAAGAGTTTTTACATTGCTAATGTATTTTAACTTACACTAATAGAGAACATTAATGTCTTTTGATAATAATAATTAAATTTATTTAGAATCAGGTGAGGCATATGGCGTTGTAGATTTACTAAATGCGATGAGATAAAATAATTTATACATAATAGTTTAAGTTTTAGTGAATAGAATTATTTCATATTTTTCTTGATACACTATACCAAGTATTGCGTAGAAAATATCTAAATAAAATGGTATCATTAATAAAATAACTTAAATGTGTGTGTAAGTGTCAGACACCATTCGTGTTTAAATTCAAAAACTATATCATTCTTTTTATGCATAATAGAGTTATAAAAATTAATCAAATCATGAAAGATTGTTGCTTGATTATTTCTTAACAATTGACAAATATAGATAAACTTGTATTTATTAACATTTAATGAATCTCAAGAATTTTTCATCAATGAAAACATATCATAATGCGAAAAATTAAAAGAAACACTCACCGTACTGACATTAAAATCTAATAAAATCGAATATTGGATACTTGATAATTTCGATATTTTAAACGTGTCAAAAAATTATAAAAATATTTGAAACGTGTAAGGTAGGAATCAAAGTTTTGATAAATTGTGACATTGTTTTTATTATTTAGACTACTAGTGAACTTGTCAGCTTCACGCGAATTTTTAAGAATCTCATCATGCAAAAAAATTTCAAGATATTTAAATTATTTTTAACATAAAATTCATATAGATTAGACTTCGAGTCATAATGTATTTTATTATTAACACTTTATTTCTTTATTTTTGGAGTCAATAATTATCATTCTTTTTATATGAAAATTTTATTTTCTCTTGACAATTATGTTTGCTAGCATTCGAGGTGGAGAATAATATTTTCTTTTTTTTCTAAAAAAATTAAAAAAATTAAAAAAATTAAAAAAATTAAAAAAATTAAAAAAATTAAAAAAATTAAAAATATTTTTAATATAATTATCATTTTCACTAAAGATAAATGATTGTAATAAATGAAGTAAGAAAATCTAGAAAGAGCCAAAGAAAAGGAATTGCATTAATTTTGAGGTGAATGGAATTGGAAAAAAAATGCAAGATATAAAAATTAATTAAGAATCCTCTTAAATTGAGAGTGGATTCTGGGAGATTTAATATGATACTATCTTCACATACAGTTAGAAATAAAAAAAAATAGATTAAATAATTAATTTTTCTTTAAAAATAAATGCAAAATAATTATCCAACTATAAAATTTAGTAGAAAATAAAGGTATAAGAGATTCTTCCTGACACATGAAGATACTTATCGAGGTTATGTGGATAAAAATTAAGATATAGAAACTCCTTTCATTAAGATTAAATATACGAGTAGTCGTCAAGGTGGAGTTATTAAAAAACATTAATAATAATCTTGTGGGTTTTTGAATGGAATTAGAGATAGAATAAAGTGTAAAGGAGGGTGTTGTAATTAGAAAATTATAATTAAAGTGACTTTTAAACTTTTAAATATGACACATAAATAGGAAAAAGTAATGAAAATATCAAGACAGAGAAAAAAATAAATGTTGGACAAAGAGAGGTGTCATATTATTATATTATTTTATTACATAATAAATAATCACTAAATTAATAACAATAACTTTTGGGCTTTCAGCGAAGAAATGAATAATTAAGAGAATGTGATTAAAAAAAAGAAATAGCTTTAGGTTTTTTAATAAATCATAGAAATAAGAAAAAATTACAAAATATCAAAATTTGAGAGAAAAAAAGCTAAATGTCATTTTTGTTTTTAGAGCGTATCGCATCTGTTCTGCCCATTTCCCGTAAAGTTATCGTTTACGGGCGCGTGCGTACGTATGTTGAAGTTTTGAAATACGACGCTTACTAGGAAGGACCCTAGGAATGAACATACGAGCATGGTATTGAGCTGGGTGAAAAAAGGCGGAGGAGGCAGGCTGCATGGGACACCGCGTCTCGAACCTCGCTCCCCCACGTGAGCGCGCGTCGCACCGATAAAGCGGGGCGATGGGGGCGCACCGCGGACCCTACCCAAGCGCCTCAAGTATATAAGTTTAAGTATGGATTGTCATATCATTTAAAACATTCCATTAGTAGGGTGGAGTAGGCGAAGAGTCCATGAAGTTCACTTTTAGAAGCCGATTTACACGTGAAATCACCTTCAAACGTCAATTCTTCTCGGGTAATGATTCTTGAAATTACGAAGAATGTCCCTATAGGTTATTTCTTGAAAATTCTCTCGAGATGCGAAATTCCGCCAGTAAAAGTTATCGAGTACTTCTAATCGAGTCACTTTGGAGGCTACAAGTGATAGGTAAGCATTTCTACCTTCTAAACTTTTTGCCGAATTGGATGGTTTGATTTTAGTTAATGTTTTCTAAAGATATTTTTATTAGTCATTCCTATTATTGAAAATAGCCTTATTCTCTCAGTGTATATGCTATAATTTGGTGGAAGCAGTTGTAGTAAACCAGTCTATTTTCATATGACATAGTCCTCGTGATTCCATATTTGTTGGTTTACTAACTATATCAGTTGTCGTGATTCCAACCTCAAACTTTGGCAACAGTGGTTCTGAATTGAAGTTGTCACCATTTGAAGGATGTGTTCAGTTAGTGATTTAGAATTGTCTCAACATGATTATCGTTTCCTTTTCACCTTTTAAGGACCGCTAGTTCCTTTTGCAAGAGGTTTGCCTTCTGGCATTTCAAAACTTGACTGTTGCTCGCACAACCTGCTGTCTTCTTGATCATATTGAGCCTCTCTATTGTTCATACAAAATGATTCATCCACATATATAGCTGAAGGTACTAATTGTCCCTTCCCAGTGTCAGTATCAGAGTTTGTTGCGAAGTGTGTAATATTTAGCTTGTATATGACCAGTAGTTCTTTTGAATAAGTCCTTGCTTTTTTTCCTTTGTCAATGTCACTGCAAAACTTGATCATTTTACAACCGCTTGTTCTGAATATTTGAACAATGAAGTGCTTACCCAGAATATTAGTGGAAAACCAAAGTTTCCCGCATTCAGACCATGTTTTGATGAAATTTATGCCATCCCTGTCGGATAGCAGTGAACTATTATGGTTACACACTGTTACCCTCCATCACCGTCCACTTGAGTCCTCCAGATAAGTTTCCTGATCAGTCAGGTGTGTAACTGATCGACCAAACTTTTGGGGGAAAAATTGAAAAGAAATTGCTTTAATTAAATAAAACTAAATACCATATAGATACACAACCATGTGTTACTGCAATATTAACATTTTTACATTTTGTAAATCATGGATAAAGATCAAAGAAAAGATGCACAACTACAGTTAAAACAATCGAAGAAAAAATTATCTTATCATACGAAAACAGGTAAAAGCTGCTGTTGGGTCAAAATTGAAGTAAACTATACATTTTGTTCAAGCAGCAGAGGCTTTCTCCGTTGCACTGCCCCAAAAATAGCCATTTGTTCCTTTTATTTGTCCATATGGTAGGATTATGATAATTTATAATGATAATTTTGGCACACTCAATACAAGCCCGCCAAACCTTTTAAAAGAATATATAAATGTAGCGATGATTTTTGCAAATCAACTATTAGTATTTTTCTACATTTTTGCAAATTGGCAAAATATCAAATAAAAATGCAGAATTATAAGTGAAAACAACGGAGAAGCAAAAAAATAATATCTTTGGAAAGCGCAAGCAAAACTCTTTGTTGGGTCAGAATCTAAACCACTTTCTCACTTGCAGACTTTCCGTCCCAAAAAAAACTTTGTTTCTTTTATTTATATATCCATCATGTAGTGTAGTGTCTATCATGAGTCAATCTTAGAGGGATTACAATAATCTCTATGTTATAAATTCTTACACACCCAATACACGTGCACAACTTTTTTAAAATTTATTTTAAGGTCGAATATAAATTCTATAAAGTAATTAATTAACAAAATATACTTTTAATATAGAAACTGAATATGCATATTAGTCAAACTTCGTAATCGATCATACAAAATAGGATGCAGCGTCATCTCCAAAGGGGAAGGTGTTAAACAAATAAATTTCACTAAGTAGTGATAATGGAAATTTAGCTGACTTAATTTGACCAAATATATTAACTTATTTCAGAAAAAAAAAATTTAGACTTGCTTGAGATACAAAATATCTTCATAATACTCATAAACACTATTTATATACTACTTTTCATGAAAGACCTACTCATCTATTAAGCATTTAGATCATTGTTGATGAATCTAAGGAGATATTTATATTCTTCCAATTAGGGTTGGCAAAGTGAGTAAAATTTATGGTTATCCGTTCGATTCAATCCATTTTAAATGATTTGGGTATCAGAATTATTTAAAAAATGGGTCAAATATGAGATCAATCCATATTATTCATCATAAATATCATATAATATAAATAATCATGGGTATCTACCAATTGCACTCACCTTAAAGAATATAAAGGGAGTAGGAACCTATAAAATGTACATTTATAAAGAATTGTGTTTGGTATGAAGAAAAAATATTTTTAATTTTTCTCTTGTTGGCTAATTAAAATATTTTTTTGCAAGCGACTTATTTTCATAATTAAAGAAAATCACTTCCCTAGATAAAGTTAGGAAAATATTTTTCAAAACCCATTCCTTAAACCTCACCACTCCAAAATGGGTTACGTCAACCCTCTGCCAAACCCTTAACCCACGACACCTCTCCCCAACCCCGATCAGCGACAGACACCTCTCCCTCGACCCCAGGCCATGAATCCCTCTCCACAGTCCCGATCAGGCGACTTGTGATCGACACAAAACACGTCCCTTATTAGGACACTCGACCTCGACCACACGACCCTAGAACATCGGCAGAGCCACTCGACCCTAACTTACGACTAAATTTCAACCTTGGCCAGGCCTTGACCCCAGAAGGCAGGCCTCTTGACCCAATTTTGACCACGACCCACCTCTCCCTAACCGTAGACCATAACCCGCCACTCCCAGGCCCTCGTAAGCCCGACCACGAGCTAACCCGACCACACGACCGCGACTTTGAGCCAGGCCTTGACTGACGTTAGGCCACGGAGCACCCCGACCTTAATTCAACTTTTATTCTACAGATGACCTTGACCCCAAACCAGACCTAGACTCCAAACCAGACCCACGAACCAGGCCCGGCCCGGAGCCATAGCACACCACGTGACTCAGGCCCAAACGGCAGATTCGTGCCCGGTTAGACATGACCACCAGCGACTCGAAAAACACTGCTTGAACCTAACCCCGTCCTAGAATGACGACTCCCGGCCAGGCCGCGGCAGACACCCAACCGGAGCACTGACCCTTGACGCTAACAAACCAGTGGCGACGACGACCCTAACCCCCGTCCGTGCAGGCCCGACTTGAGCCTAACCCCACGTTCGACAACCAACCACACGACCCAACATTCGGCCTCGACCTTGGCACTACTCGACATAGAACACCCACCTCGAGCTAACTTTTAACACCTAACGTGACCTTGACGACCTTCGACTTCTGGTCGCGTCATTTGACCCACGACTCGACACTCGGCCTAACTTGACTTGACTTTCAACTGACCCAGACACATGCCCCAAACTCGACCCTTGCCGTCACGGGCTGAAAAGCTGACCACTGACACGGAACTTGACCCCGGCCCGGAGCAATCGACCATTTGATTCGACTTTGACTGCGACCTTGATCGATAACTTTCCATGCAGGCCACCGACTGGTGATGGAGCTCGATGTCAACGACTCTCGATCCTAACCCCAACTTGAGATCTATTTTGACCCCGTGTGACTTTCGGTCCCAATCGACAGGCTTGAGACCTAGCCAGGCCTGATCTGGGCTCGAGACTAACTCCAGGACCCAAACTGGAATCAATTTTCGAAATTTTTTTTTTATGTAACGAACCTCTTCTTTCATACCAAACACACCCTAAAGTGAAAAAGCTAAAGAATTTTTTATAATCTGCCCAGTACTTATTTCTTTTCATAATTAGAGGAAAGCGATAAAAAATACGGATATCCATATTTATCCATTGGTTTACCATTTTTATCCATATCAAATATGAGCAGTTAGATATTTTATGCATTTCACCTAACTCATTTTCACTTACCCATATCCAACTCGATCCAGCTGGATTTGTGCCCTTGTTTGGGACATAAAATAATTTTTAATGATCGAGAAATTTTCAAGGGTGCCCACATATTCTTCTCCATTTAAACATATGACCTTTTTTTCTAATGGAAGGGTAAAATACTTAGGTCTAGGGGGAGGGAGAGGGAGAGTACTTATGTAAAAGCAGTAGATTATAAATGCGAGTGAATGTGGAATCGGGCTCACGTGACCTTTAGATCTTGATCGCGCTCTATGGCCCGAGCTATCCCATATGTCTTTATAAAGATTAAATCCTCTTATTCAATAATAATTTTGGGAGTGACACATCTCTTAAGAAAAGATATTTAAGGAACCACTGACCAATATTACCCTTTTGATTCTTTCCAAACTCTTTCGTAGAGATGTCATATTTGGTTTTTAGAAGTAGTTGAAACTCCATTAAAGAAGGAGTAATTTTGGAAAAAAAATAATTAATACATTCTTGAACTTTGAAAAATTTATTCATTTTGGATGATAAAAAAAATGCCAACAATTTATTTACATGGACTAAAGAAGAAATTAGTTATTTTAAGTCCATTTGATTTGTGAACAAATTATACTGAAATTATATGTGGGGCTTATAATACGGGAACTAAATAATGATGGGATTTTTAAGTGGAATTTTTTTTATAGATGTTTGGTTCATCAAATTAAAAATGAGATATCGCGAGTGTATATAGTATAAAATCGAGAGGCGAGCCGGGATTTCAAGCTTATACATTCAAATTTTGAGTTAATGAGTTCCCTACAGGTGATTGTTTGTACATATTCAATAGATTTTAAGACAAATACAAAATTTGCATCAAAATTATTGAGTTACGTGGAACTCGGAAGCTTTACTCTAGCTTTCCTATGTAGAAGATATGTTTGTATTACATACACTTTGATAAACTTTTATTTCCAATTTTAACATTGATATTCTTAAAAAAATTCAGGAGCGTAGTTTTTGGATCGGGAAAATGTGTCATTTTCATTATATTTTTTTCAGAAATTAGTAATTCTCAGAATAGTCATATAGAGTGTGATATTGAAATAAAACTTATCAAATCACAGTATAAATAATCTAGAGATTGCTTATACTTGTTTACCCCTAAATCTATGGTTTAAAGTAACGATGAATTTTTCTTAGGTCAATTAGAGTGAACCGGAAGCCCAAACACGGATAGACGACTCTGTTACCATGTAGATATGATACGAATCTAGCTCAACCTCGAAATGTAGCTCATGAATTTGTAGAGTACAATCTATAAAGGTAGTTTTATTGCGCGTCAAATGATTACTTAGCAAACCACTATTTTTAATTCTTCAGGGAAATAGTCAAGCCTCATTTCAAAATAAAGTGGTATTTTAGCCTTTTTATTTTGTTTCAAAATAAGTTGTGTTTTACATAATCAAGAAGACATTAAAGATATTTTTTCGATTTAACCCTTACTTAAATGAAAAGAGTTTTACATAATCAAGAAAATACTAAAGAGTTACATATTTTTCAAGATATTTATTAATAATAAATGGATGCAAATATATTTTCTTTTTTATAAATGATAATTTTCTTAAGGAGTGTGCCTAACACAAAAACACCACTTATTTTGAAACGGAGGGAGTATGCTATTTCATGAAGAGTACCAAACGGGAATAAGACCTAACCACGATATACTTTTTAAACAAATATGGAGTCGAGCCCATTTTATTCATAAATCAGTTACAAATAGGTCAGGTTATATGATATAACCCATCCCAAGCATTCCTATATGTCAGTCAGGTCATTCGGACAGTTCTTCTGAGAACATCGATCGACACCTGGTAGGATTTTCAAATCCAACATGATGCCTACATTCATCAATGCGTTCGAACTTCTTCATCTACGGTGATAAATCGGCCTCAGTTGCTAGTGACGATAAACAACTCAAAGAGGTGGTTCTCTCTCCCTTATCTTCTTCTCCTCGAGTCGTTTGATATAACTTTTTATCTCTTCCTAAGCAAGTCGTTATACGGTAGGAAGGTACTGCAAGTGAAGTCGTATATCACTTGATGAAGACACCTTTAAAGTTCAAATGGAAAAACAAGTCGCCCTAATCTCCTTCGATGATGCGTGTTCACTTGAGTATGAAAATATTTGGATCGACCAAGTTTCTGATGGAAAGAACTCTCTTTTTGTTTTGATGCCCTAGTATAGACTAGGAAAGAATATCCCGCATTAGCCCTTGTAAATGCAACACTTGTTGTAAATACTCTTAACTATGATGGTATACTTTGAATGTGAATGTATCCTTGCTAGCTAGACTCCCTTATTCTTCTTATTTTAACCTCAAATATAAGTCTGAGTTTTTATTTGTTGAGAATCTTCTTGCATGTAGTAGGTAGTTGATTAAAACTTGTAAATATGTGCCTACCATTGCAACCGAGTGCATAATTAGCCAAAGAATATGCTAATTGATTCATTTCTGAACGTGTGGTAGTTTTCGTAGTTAATTGATTTCAAATATCATGTATCCCATCCATTTTATATGCCACATCCATGGGGTTTCCCTCCTTCAATAACATGTTTTTAGGCGAGAATGCATCAGTCTCTAAAATAATGTTATAGTTTAAGAAATGTCACAATGTCTCGAGCACACCATATAGCTATCACTTACGCTTGTATATTTGTAGACTCTCGATAGCCATAGCACGCATAAATTAAGTTCACTTCGAATTCTGATATAAAACTCATATGCACCTTTGTCCCACTGATTCTCTTGCATGCATCATCGATGTTGCGTTTGACCTTGTCGATGGAAATTTCCTTCTAACAGTTGTATAATGAAGTCTTGGTTGGTAAGCTTTGAAGAAGGCTACCATCTCCCAAATGTGTTAGTTTTAATCCATGGATAACTAAGCTTTAAGCGATAAACGGTTTGATTGTAAGCAACATACCATGAAAATTCATCTTTCCATGCCTCATGACTTCCTCACTCTTCAAAGTTCCCACAAAAGAATAGCTAGTATAGCCTTATATATCCTGTACATTTACTAGGACCATCCCTTTGACTAATAATGACTTGCGCAAATTTCTTCCATCAATACTTATACACATTTAGCAGCCATCTGATTTATTGATTATGGCGGATGTTAGAAATGAGTCATTGTTTCACCTTTAGTAGTTCTTTGTCACAACAATGGCATGCGGAAGCAAATTGCATCCTCAATCTCATGTGATTATCGACGGTAGCAATTCTCCCCCTTACTGATACTTCCATAAGAAAAAAAAAATTTTAAAAGGCTATCCCCCTTTAACCATACATTAGAAAGCCGGCCAACCTCCTCCCTCTTTCTCCTCATTAATTATTCAGGCGGGAATGGTGAAAAGTACCTTAAGAATTACCCATCCACCATGCCCCTCGACGGATATCTTGTGGAGAGATAAACTCCACAATATGAGATGTCATCTCTTGAAACCATGCTACATAACTTATCCCTTCCGGTCTCCATTATAATCATACACAGTTACGAAAAAGAATGATAAACACTATCATTACGTTACTCACAAAAGCAAATTATACACCTAACTTAGAAAGGAAAATTGGTTTTATCATATCAAATTTGATACTAGGAAGCTTCATTTTGTCAAAGTATAAGCTCGTCAAAAGTGTAAAAACTCTTGTAGGTATAGTATCAACAAGTAGCAAGTCTAGCAATTTATTAATTTTCCTATAGCAATGAGAGAAATCATTTTCCAACATTACATTAGATCAATAGTATCTTCAACAATGGGTTGGTTGAGTTTAAAATTCTTATCTTGGAGTTTTTCTTATTAAAATTGCACCCTGTTTTGGATGGCTTAAGGCCCCATACTAAGGAAAATATGCTACTTTTTCAGCTATATACTAGTCCCTATGGACCAGCTTAAAGTTTAAGTTTTAATTATATAAATTAAGTTTATAATTTAGAAGCAAATTCATGATTAGAATTTCTATTGTCAAGCTAACATATTTCGTTTCTTTTTTAAGTGAAGTTGGCATTTTGAAGAAGGAAACAATTGTGTTAAGCAACAAGTACGCGAGAAGCAAAAGTGAATCATCTTATTCAGCGCTACAGTTTGATCCTTCTGATTATAAGTTCCTTCTTGTGCTGTTTTTACAAGTTAATTTATAAATTTCTGCTCAATTTCTTAAAAATCTAATTAATCTTTTGAGATGAGTAGTTACGATTATTTTCTTTAGTCGATTATTGATTTTGATTAACATTTTAAGATGAAATAGTTTTGTGTATATTTTCACTTATTTGTATTTTCTTGAATTTTCTATGCAATTTTATCTTTTTTATTGTTACATATAAATAATCAAAATTAAAAATCAGATATCTTAGCGCCTCGAAAACTACATTGTGGGGGAAGAAAGTATCGTGAGACATAAGCCCCATCAATATGGGCTTATGCTTAGATGTTGGACAGTTTTTATTTTGGGGCGTTCACCCAAAAAACTTCTCCTAACTAATTAAAATCTCTAAAAAAATCTTTAAATTACCAAAAACAAAGTTTCTCGTGTTTTCTTCTTTTTACAAGTTAATATATATTTCTACTCAATCTTTTTAAAGTCTAATTAATCTTTGAGCAGAGCAATTCTAATTATTTTTCTTTAGTCGATTTTTGATTTTGATTAACGTTTTAAGATGAAGCAGTTCTATGTAGATTTCTACTTATTTTATATTTCTATTAGATTTTCTATAATTTCTATCTAATTTTATCTTTTTATTATTTATTTTATTACATAAACTTATAAAAATATTAGAAATTAAAGATTTACGGGGGCTTATGCTTCAACGCCTCGAGGCTTACACCTCGCTTGATCGAATTAAAATGCCTCGTCTCATGTTTGTCTTTTTTAAAACACTGTTTACAAGAGGAATTAAATTGTTTTCATTCCTAAAGATAGCATAACGTAAATAAGAAAGAAAAATACGTTTAAAAAGGAATGATATTGTCTTTAAGGTATAAGATATTCCTAAAAAAATACGAGTACAACTCTTCGTCCTCTTGAATTTCAAAGCGACCAAAGTTAGGGAGCTAGATGTACGTTAACACCAAAAATGGAGTTTTGTATTGGTAAAGGTATGTTGAGAGCGAAGACTATTTGATCAAACACGTGGAAGCGTACACCAAAAAAGACCATGGTGATCGATGGAATTGGTCACCATTCATCAAGCCAACAATTAGTTAGATCATCTAAGAGTTACCAATCATATATGCCCTAATTAGCACGGAATAATAGGAACCTGTTGGAATGATCCATCGAGAGAAAAGTTGAGAGTGTTCGAACCACGGATAACTCAAATAATGGAGCGAGGTTTCAAAAAAATTTCATGTAATTCCATTAATTCGAGGATCTTAGTCATGTCACGTTAAACGGATAATCATGAAAAACAAGAAACTATTAGCTAACATATAAAATATTTTACTTTTCCACAATTATATCTATCCGATTTTCACCTAATTACACACGACTCTTACGATTATTCCTCTATTAGTCTTTCACTACGGTTCTTCTACAACTCACCTGATCGAGTTGGGAGAATCAACAAAAATATTTCTATCCTTTATTTTATTTCCTTTTAAAAGTATGTTTTCTTTGTTTGTGTGTTTTTTTGTGTGTGTATATATATATATATATATATATATATATATAAGTAACAGGAGAAAAACTTAAAGGTCAAAATAACAAAAACGAAAATTTGTTAAATTCCTGTAACCTAATTTCACCAACAAAAAAAAGGGAAGAATTAACTCTTCTCATATACATGGATGAACTAAATCCAAGGAATTTAATATGTTCAATCAAAGGACCTAGGATTTGCCTTCCAACTCGAAGTCCCTAATAATTTGTTTGGTTAAAAATTAATCCAAATAGAAAAATCTTTAAAATTGCAAAACGAGTTCGTCATTAATGAACTCTAATTGCAGAATAGGAGAACAAGAAGAGATGAAGAGATCTTTATGTGAAATGTATTGAGCTTTAATTTTACCATGTTAGATTTTTTCTCCCCAACAAAGTGTCGATCAATCTTTATGTGTTTGGTCCTCTCATGATAGAAAGGATTTGCAGCAATTTGCAAGGCTAACTGGCATCACTAAATGCTTCTATAGGTAAGTGATCTTTGACTTCTAATTCATCAATAATCCAAGTAACCAAGTATGCTCGGGCACGGTAGTTTCACATATTACCTTAGTAGAGCTTCGAAAATAGTAGTTTGTTTCTTAGATTTCCAAGATACCAATGAGTCACCAAGTTTGATTAGGAAACACATGATAGACCTTCTTATTATTGTGAGAATCTTGTAGAATCAGCATCAGCCTCTTGATTATGTTTGGATAGGATTCTTGGACATAGAGCACCTTGTCAGTTGTTATTTAATGTACTAACAACTTTCAATGTTATTTTCGGATAAGGACTTCTTTGGTTGTTGTAGTGCGGAGCTTAGTGTTTGAGCATTATAATTAATGTCGAGGTCCGATGCTTGTGAGATCCTGATAGTTTTTCCTACTAATCTCGATAGGCCACTCACATCAGTAGAGGGTTTCCTTTGTTGTTGCTTGTATACTCATCATCTTGTCTAGTTATCGGTTTGATATTAGTATCCATGAGAGTAGTAAATGGCTTAGAACCTGCAAGTACAAGTTTAGATATTAGCTCAAATGAGTACTTCCTTTGGCTCATCAAAATTCCTTCCTTAGATCTGACAAACTCTATCCCAAGAAAGTATTTTAATTCTCCTAAGTCCTTCATCTTGAATGCCACTTGTTTAGTGCTTGCTTTGTTTCTTCAATTTGTTTGGTGTCTCAGAAGTCCTTACCATATCATCCACGTAGATTTGTATCATCAACGTCCCAAACTTCCGAGACATCTTTATATAAAGAGAATGATCATATTGACTTTGCTTGAACTTAAGCTTTTGTAGAGCCTTTGACAGTTTGGCATTCTACTGTCTTGGTACTTGTTTCAATCCATATAGGAATTTAATGAGCCTAAATACAGTTTGCATTTTATTTCCCTTGACTCAGAATTTCCTGTGGTAGTTCGTATATCTCATCATGGAGATCACCTTATAAGAAGCTAAGGCATTGTACACATCTCTTTTGTGTATGTTCCAATGACTAGATCTTGCTAAGGCCAACCTTTGTCCTAACGATGATCATTTTTACCACGGAGAAGGTATCCTAATAGTCGATGCGTTCTTGTTGACTATAGCCTTTAACTACTAGTATAGCCTTGAACCTTTCCGTCTCTCTTGATGCTTTATACTTGATCTTGTAGATCCATTTGTAGTCAATTAGTCTTTTTCCCTGTTGGTAGATTTACTAATTCCATGTGAGGTTCCTTTGAAGTGTAAGCTTATTTCTTGCATTGCTTCAATCCCCTTTGATCTTTGATAGCTTCTGAACAATTTCTAGGTTCTATAATATTGAAAAAGAACATAAGTAATTTTAAATAGTGAGAAATAGTTTGTTATAGGATAAGTAGTTTGAGATAGGTTAGGTGTGTCTTGATTAGGTCTTAAAAACACAAAGTCTTTGATTCATATTGGTATTTTCTTGTTCTTATCGGATCTTCTAGATAGTGCATGATCTTTTGCGCAACATGTGGAGCGGAACATGCTCAGGCGCTTGAATGAGATATTCATGTGATACTTGTGCTCCCGACCTTGAATGAGATATTCATGTGATACTTGGGGAGCATGATCAACCTGCTCAATTTCATTAGTATCTATATTGAATTTTTCAATATCATATTCCATAGGATTTTCAGTAGCATCATACATAGAATATAATAGAGGATTTGTATATTGAAACAAGGGAGACTCAGTAGAATGAGTCATAAATGGAAAAACATCCTCTTTGAACACTATATTTCTATTAACAAAGAATGATTTAGTACTAATGTCATATAGAACATCTCCTTTTTGAGTCTCAGAGTATCCCATAAAGACAATAGTTCTAGTTCTAGGTTCCATTTTATTAGTTTTAACATAACACAGACACCCGAACACTCTCATATGCAGTAAGAAGGGCTTCCTATTATATAATTTTTCATATG
>JACEIK010001102.1:0-27873 GCA_018107945.1 Datura stramonium
CCGGGGAGAGACCGGACAAGCGCCAAGTCGGAGCGTCGTAAGGCAAATGCGACTTATAAATCGCATTCGACAAATGCGACTTAAAGGCCCCAAGTATATAAGGCTCCCACTTTGTTTTAAATTATTTTCCCTTCATATAATTTCCAGTAAACAAATAAAAATAGAGGGGAACGAAGGGTTTGATTAAAATTCCTTCCCTTTACACCATCAAACGCAGTCCAAACTAGAATTAACTTCGGGTAGCGAAGTATAAAGCTGCCAGGAGCATTCCTGCAGAGTTAGTTTCGCAATATTTGGTCGGCGAATCGTCGTCACATGGAGCTAAGGTAAGTAGAATTTCTCCAAACTACTGGTAATATACTCCCAGCATTAAAGTGAGTATTTCTCCCATCTAGACCCCCGAGAAATAGCGACTTTTCGGTCGTTCTTCGATAAGTCAAAGAATAGGAAGTAGGTATAGCCATAATATGGTTTCTTTCCAAAATAATAGTAGAATTAATTCTATTCTTTCGTGAGTATGAATACAGTTGGGAGAAATAGTTGAACACTAGCCGAGCTACGCTAGTTAATCAGAAAGTCGGCAGTTGAGGTATGTAAAACCAGTTTCTTTCGGCAAGCTAGTAGTTCTAGTATAGAAAAATAGTACGAATTTCATTAGAGTGTTTTAGAAGTCGTATATTATGTTTAGTATGAAGTTTAGTAAGAATGTTAGAAATATAATACAGTGTTCAACATGAAATTCATTAAAACAATATAAGTCCCAGCAGAATATTCCAGAAATATTATTACAGATTCAGTATATTTCAGTATTAGATTAAGTACATTTCAATATGAGATTCATAACAGAATACTAGAACATAAATATTATTATCAGATCCAGTATATATATTACATTTGCCTATTGCTATCTGTGGAGACATGATTGTTCTGTGTTGGGCACCCTTAGAGCTTCCTTGACCGCCCCAGGGTTAATAGCTGTGTCGACTCGCCCGCCAGCGAAGGTGAGGATACATCTCTGGTGGCATGTCGTCGCCGGAGTGGGAATGTGGAATTCCCATAGCGGTGTTCGACACGATACCACACCCCACATCGAGCGCTTGCGCCGAGGTGTAGATTTCGAGATTTGAGATTACGAGATTTCCAGTCTCCCCGAATCGGATACGGCTATAGTCGGGGAGCTGCGAGCCCAAGTTGCATACCCATGGGGCGGCGGGATGCTCATAGTTACTAGGTGGATGATATGACCTGGGTAGGGGTATATAGATTGTGTCTTCGGTTGGTAACTTACTGGCCCATGGATGGTCGGTTCTGCATTATGCTATGTTGTGTTAGTTATTAATAGATGATAGACCGCCATGTTGTCAGGTATGACTCTTACTATCTTCGGTAAGAGATTACGCTCTTTTCAATTAGTCTCGGCCCCGTCTCTATTACTTCGGTATCTATGGTATTATTGTTTTTCTTTCGGTTATTTTCGGTTATTGCTTTGCATACTCGGTACCCGGTGGTGCGGCCCCCGTTTTGAGCTACATTACTTACTGCGGGTACTCATAGACGAGGAGAAGATCCCTCATAGTTCCGGCCAGTGAGTCTTCGTCTCTATCATGGGGAGCTTGGCGGTAAGGTTTACTTCCCTTTTTGTTTATGCAGTATGGGTAGGCTGGGGCCACTGTCCCACCATCTTATTTTTCTTTGAGGCTTTAGGTTGTATATTTTTTGTGTGGTTAGTTATGCCTTAGGTCGTGTGAAATTTGTGTGAATGTTTTTAGTTTGCATGTGATAGGTTTGTGTGGGGCCTTATTCGGTTCGTCGATTGGTGACACTTGCGGTCACAAATCGGTTTAGCACTTGATTCTACTTTTCGGTGATAACTAATCGCGCGGCGGCCTTGTCGACATAGGTTCCCTTATGTTCGGTTGTTACAGGGTATTTGTTATATTCCTTACAGTTGGCTATAGGCCTTGCCGGCGGAACTGTACTACAACCATTATATAGCCAGTTGTTTTCATAAATCGAAATTAGAGCTTGACTGGCACCAAAAAGTGCTTAGGCTCGGTAGTCCGATAGTCCCGGGTCTAGTAGGGCCTTGGGGTGTAGTCATGACTCCCAGTGGGGCATGACAATTGCAGTAGATGGCATATTTTACTTCTCGAGTCTAGGTGTACACATGTTGTTGATATAGTGTCATAAGTGGAATTGTATGCTTAGAATAGTTGGGATTAAGCGATTTTTGATTGATGGGGAGGTGGTGGATTAAAATGTGTGTGTTTGTAACCATTTTTAACAACCCCCAGTCATTACAATTTGTGATTTTTGGGACATTAGTTTAGGAGTTCGGATAGTTTCTCTTTTAGTTTGCTTTAGGGATAAGAAAATGCTTTAAGTTGGGGGTGTTGATGTGTTGGGAATTTGCAACACATCTTTACTTCGATTATTGCATGTATTTAGGAGCTAAGTGAGTGGAAACTAGCATCATTCTACCATGTTTAGGAACCTAAGCAAAATGAAGAAGTGAAGAGTTAAAGCCGAAGTTTGTCCAAGAGATGAACTAAAGAACGAACCATTTGTGAAAGATGAGTCGCATGTTCAGTCATCTAGCACAAGCAAAAATTTTACAAACCATCTTAAAGAGGTCCTCAAACGATGGATTGAAGAACATGCGTCTTTCTAGAAGTCGGTCGATCAATTGAAAGATAGATCCATGAGTAGAGCGAGCAGGTGAGGCTCGATGAAGCCAAGAGCAGGGCCAGTCTTTCTAGAAGATGATCAACTTTTAATCAAAGAATGAAAAGGCTGATTGACAAAGGTTGATTTAATTGATGGGGCAAGGGCCGGCGACCCTACACACACACGGAACCTCGATTTAAAATTATTTTGGGCTTTTTTGAGACATAGTATAAATAGATTTATCTTCTTTTCTTTTTCAAAGGAGCTTTCATCCATTATTGTTATTAGAGAGTAGAGATAAATAAAACACTTTACTTTACAAATTAGATGTAGATTTAGTTTTATTTATTTTGAAGATTCAAGTTCATCAATTCGAGATCTCTTTTACAATTTGCAATTTCATTGGTCAGAATGTCTAATTACTTACATTCTCTTCTTGTTCTTGCTATGGGTAACTAAATTCATATCTCGGGTTGTGAACCCTAATGATCCCAATTTGGTAAAATTAGTTATATGCTTAAGAACAATCGATTGATTATTACTTTGTAGTGTGTGGTTGGTGATGAAAGTTACTCAATCTTGCCCAATTACTTTTATGAGGCTTGAAAGAGTGAATTTAGATTTGGTTAGCATCAATAAATAATAACTCAAGACATAACTCTTTTTTAATGGATTCTCTTAGACATAGGTGGAATTCCAATTGGCAACAAGCAATTGGGTAGAAGGGAGTTCTCTTCAATTTGATAAGAGTAGGTAGATTAACACCTATGATGCAATTAAAAAGATACCCATGAGTTTCCTAAGTGTTGCTCATGTTCATCCATAGCCCATTCTTAATTTACCTATATTGAGTGATTTAGGGGATCGACCGATAATTGAGGTCACTTCTCTAGAATTTCCACAAATTGATTTCAACCCTAACAATTTGCATTCGGCGGATTGTAGTTAAAATTTACCCAATCTTAATTCAAATAAGCTCTAAACTCACAAAGCATACCAGTTGGTACTAGATAGAGTTTATGTGAGAATCGACTCCAACTCCATGTTGGGTTCTATATTTACTTCGATTGTTTACACTATTAAAAAATTAGAGTGGATTTGGCCGGGTGGTACCCATGAAACCAATCATATATTTGCATGTGGAACCTAGCCTATGATCATGATGGAGGAGGACAAAGTAGATAATATGATCTTAAAAGAAAACCTTCAATATGCCATGGTTGGAAAGTTTTCTTATGGATAGGCGAATATTAATAAAGAAGTTAAGATGATTAATTTTGAAACAAAGTGAGTTAAAGGGGAAATGTAATATTGGTTACTATGTTATAGGTATGTTCTAATTCTCTCTGCTATGTTGGAGGATTATGTTAATTTACTACTCCGAAAGCAGCATTCTATATCACGTCCATGAATTGGTCCTATCCAATTCGTACTCTAAGAAATAAAATCCATTATTTGATATGGATGAAGAAACAACCATATTAGTAGCATGGATCTCCTTCCCATATCTTTCATCAAATCTATATATCATATAATTATGATGTGGCATAGTTCTTTGCTAAAATATTCATCTTTTTTGTCCTTTTTCCTCTCTTTCTACTTTCTCAATTTTTTGATCTTGTAAAATATTTTCTCATTTATATTGTATTTATTTTACCAATGCCAAAAATCACTTCTTTAATCCTCTTATTCACCTCAATTCTTTCCTCTTCTTTTTATTCTTTAATCTTCTTAATAATAATTTTCTATTATTATATTAATCATCTTAATACACACACACACACACACACACCCTGTAAGTTTCTATCATCTATGACGTGCGTACATATGTTGAGAGTTTCGAATTACGACACATGTAGAAAAGGGCTCGGGGGATCAATATACGAGCATGGCATCGGGCGAGCAAGAGGCGGGCGAGAAGGCCAAGCACATTGGTTCAGCATCGCTACTTTGCAGCGCCATGGCGCGTCTTTGCACCTCTGCCCCCGAGTAGAGATGGGTGGTGCGCGCGCCCCTGCCAACCGACTTCCAACTATATATAAGTCAAGTTAAGTCATTTTAAAGAACATTACCCAAATTAGAAGTTGAACCCTATGTCATATTCTCTGTTATCTCTTAGTTTTTAGGCTAAATTGCAATGGTTAAACTCTAGTCCAACGCAAATTCATCTTGGATATCTGGTTCTAGGCTATGAGAAACATCCTGGGAGTTAGCTTTTTGAAAATTAGCTCGGTGTCTTGGAACCTCGCCAGTGTAGGTTTTCGAAATTACTTTGAATTAGTCGTAGCGTCTACGGGCAATAGGAAGAAGTCTTTCTCCCTTCTAAACTCTAGAGAAATTTTGAGTTTCAGCCCAGAATTAAATAAAGTTGAATTATAATTATTATTAACGAAAGATATTATTGTCTCTAGAGGTCTTAGTCCTTAAAATCGCCTTATTCTCTCGATTATAGGATACGAAATTGGGTGGAATTGCTAGTTGCGGGTTGGAACTAGTGGATAGACGAGAATCGACATTAGTATGTTAAGGCTAATTTATCTTGGCGAGTTACTCCTGTTATTAAACCCGATTGAGTCAATACCTTGTAGAAACACATGACTAACATTATGGTTGCGGCTACGAGATGAATTAAGGTTACGTGCGGTATTCCCTCGTGGGAGGTTTTACACCCAACTTTAATTATCACTAGAGGCGACATAGGAATTCCACATTGATTGTTTATCGGTTAGAAGGATTAGTAGGTGTCTTGTTACCACATTAAGGCCCGCAGGCACGAGGATGGTTGTTATACCTTGCTGAAATTAGGCACTTAGTAAGGCGTAGGTTGGCTACACGAGTAGATAGTTCTACACCTATACATAGATAGGAACTCGGATGGCTTAGATACATTTATAGGAGCCTGGGCAGCTCGGTATATTTACGAAGCCCAAATGGCTCGGATACGATTCACCGAGGATCCCAACCGGCTCGAGATACGAGTTGTAGGAGCTCTGGAGCAGCCTCCAGAGCACAACTATAGGAGCTCTCGAATGGCTCGAACCTGCGACTTCTGAGGCTCGAGATGGCACCGAACACGGCTACGAGGCAGACGGCTCAAACCCGGTTACGAGCCTGCAGGGCCGGATACGGTGTTAGAGGTCGAGTACACCTTAGACATAGAATGCCTACGGGCTATAGTAGTTTAGTGGGAGGAGTGTGCATTGCTTGTACTTGTCGGGGCTTATGAGGGCCCAAGTAGGTTATTCTATATTGGTTTGTACCTTTCGAGGCTTATAGGAGCAGTCTAGGTTCTTATTTGTATATATACTTGTAGTTATATTCAGATTGTGAGGCTATTCAGTTAAACTCTTATCCTCCTTGTGCCCTTTACTTTCAGTTCTTCTACTCGCTTTATTCAACTTTCATTATTGCCTCACACATTGGTACATATTGTCTTGACTTCCATATTGTGGTCTTTGCATTGCCACATTACGCAGGGTGCGGATAGACGTGGTTCCACTTCTTAGCTTTCGGCGAGTTAGTTGTGCGGTTAGCTCCTTTTCCTTGGAGTTGATAGGTAGTAAGGTTTGTTCTTGTTGTTGTACATTTTGAGTAGTTCGGGGCTGTCAGGCCATTATTCCCACTCTTAGAAGCTTGCGAGGCTACGGTTTCTCGGTGTTAGTTATTGTTGGTAGAAAGTGAGGCCTACGTAGATTTATATCTTTCTTGTTGGTAGTGTGGGCCTAGTTTAGGCCCGGTTGGTTATGACTTGTCGGCTTTATTATAAATATGATTGCTGTTTTCATTACGTTTATAACTAGACAACATGGAGGGTCTTGTCGTCACGCATAGGATCCACTTTTATCCCTTTGTCTTGGGTTATTGTTTTCCTTTACAAGTATTGCGTGGCCTTGTCGGCCAAATGTTGTGTTTGGCCAGAGATATAGCTCATTGTTTTCTTGGTGCAGGTTACTAGCAAGAACTAGAGGTGCCCATGCCCGGTCGGTCGATCGAGTCCCAGTAGCTCTAGGTTCGGTTATGCCCCCTGGGTGGGGTGTGACATATATGCTAGACAAAGAAAAGAGTAATGTGGAATCTCTCTTTGGCTATGGATCCTATTTATCCTTTTTCTCATTTTAAAAACTTTTTCTCTCATTTTTTGAAAAATTATTTTCTTTTAAAAAGTCATCTCTATAAATCATACTTTTTCATATTCACAACATCTAATCTTAATTAAGTATCTAGTAATATCCATAACTCCCAAATCTTTATGTCTATAACTCCATTATTTAATGGACAAGTTGATGACACCTCCAAAAAATCCCCACAAAAAGTGGTATTCCTATCTAAATAAAAAAATGTCGAGTTGTATTAGCTATGCTGTACGTTGTAGTGTAATAGCTACGATAAGACCATTTGATTTTAGCTTTGTCAAGCCATGAATAAAAATTTCTTTGAAATGTGAGTTTATTATTTTCTTTCTTTCTTTTTCTTTCTTTTTTAATAATTTGATTACATTATATTGAAATATTGTTATCTTCCCCTTCTATTCTTAACTATCGTGTTCTTTAAATGTTTATTTTCAGATTGATTTTTCTTCTATTATTTATTAATGATATTATTTTTATTTCTCTGACCACATGTGGTGTTTTCAAAAAAGTGAAAGAAGGTCGGGAAGAAAGTCCAGCTGCATGCTTCTTAAGAAAGTATGTATGTATCCTTTCATAATTATATGAATCAATTTTTAATAAGTCTATTGATAGAACATGAGGATATAAAATTATTATCGACATATAAAAATGCAATCCTCAAGTTTTTTTAATCTTTTGTTGTTGGTAAACATTGTTAATATTTTTAGATAGATCATTACAGTATGCATTTGGTTTATATCCTTCAAAAATTACTATTTGAAAAATGCAAAATAATTGGGTTATAAAAAAATAATTTAGTAATATTGTTTGTCTTTGTCCACTCACTTTCTTCTTCAACAAAAATTTTTTTTTTTTTGTTCTTTTTGAACTTCACGATTAATTTATTAATTATTTTTATTAATAATGTGTTATAAATGTAATTTTATTGTAGTGAATGTCTATAAGGTATTTATATGGGTAGTGAATGTGTGTATTTGTATTATAATGAAAGTCTATTTTTGGAGAAAAGTTAGGAGGAATTGTCCTATAAATAGAGATTTTCCATCATTGTATTTCATCCCTTTAATCCCTCAAGAGAAATAAGATTTATTCTCTCTCTTCTCTCTTTCTCTATGATATTCTTGTTCGTTATTATTATTTTATAATATGTTATCGGCCAGCGGCTTAAAACTTTGAAAGATGAGGTAAGAATAATTAAAATTTCTTTTTCAAAATATGTATTAGTTAACACGGGAATAATATTCCTTTGGTGATATTGTTTTTCTGCGACTCTATTAGTCTCAAAATTTGAAGGCTAGGTATTATTTTTATCTTTCTTTTAATATATGGCTAACCTTACGAAATTTAATTTCGTTTCCCTTCAAAGTTCGGGAAATACCCCTTTCATGGATGTTAGATGCTAAAATTCCTTATGGATGCGTGGGTCTTGGAGACATCATTAAAAATGAAAACAAAGCATCAAACCAAGATCGTGCTAAGGCTATGATATTCTTGCGTCATCATATTGGAAAAATTTTAAAAATGAAATATCTCACGATTAAGGATCCACTTGTTTTATGGAGTAGCCTAAAAGAAAGGTATGACCACTTGAAGATGTTCATCCATCCAGAGCACGATATGATTGGATCAATCAAGGCAGTAAGTTTGTTCATGGTACAACACTTCAACGTTCATAATTGTTTCTCAGTTGAAACTATGTGGAGAGACTATTAATAATATTTATATGATGGAATATATGGTAGTACACAAAATTAATTGAAGCTCACGGAAGAGCTAATGTGTTACTATTGTGAGTCGATCTCAAAGAAAACTTATGAAAGTTTCAAAGACATTGAAAAAAATTAAGACTATAATTTATGGGAATATCTAATATCTTCATATTACTACAATTGAAGAGGGTTATAAATATTTATGTAAAAGATTACTCATCATTTCCTTTTATTTGTAGAACATAAATATGGGTATGATGATTAAATCACATACGAAAGTAAACTAGAAGTTTACTGAAATAAAGATAAGTTGGCATAACAGTTAGTAATTACTGTTGAATGTAGTGTAAATGTTGACTTAATTCACATGGCTATATGTTGAAGAAATAAAAAATTCTTCAAGAATTCTCTTGTGTTTCTTGTTCTCGAGAAATAGAATGATCATTATATAAACTAAGGTGGAATAATATTCTCAAGAAATTTTGAAACTTATAAAAAGGTGAATATGGGCGTTCTTTTTGTCATGTAATTTTGCTATTATATAATTTTAATAGATGCATCTATTGTATGGTAACATGTGCTTTGATATCAAGTTGTATTTTATTTTGCACAAGTTGTTTGCTCATATTATTAAATTAAGAGAACAATTCTAAATTATAAAATCATATTATGTAATGCTAGTTCATTCAAATTGGTTTAGAAAAAATTGTATGCCTTCAATTATAGCTAAACCATTAGTTATGAGAACAAAAATCACATATAAAATTTTGTATGAGATATGTTTATTTAACATGTAGCAATACTTGAATGTATCAAGTCGAGAAAGGTTCCCTTATCTCAATTGTTTTCGGGGTTAGAAACCAAATAATTTCATCTAAAATTTGAATGTGGCATATGATGCAATAGCTCCACCACATACGAGATGGGTCCCCAAATGAGGTTTGAGGTAAATGTTAGTTTTCTAATATTAGGGGAGAAATGATTAGCAGTTGAAAATTGTATGTGGGATGAATTATCAAGATCCTCTAAAAAACATGTGAACTTAAAGGTTCAAGGGATATTCACTTGTAAATCCAATTTGCCGAGATGTATTTCTTGATCTTATTTTTAATTCAAATGTAAATCCTCTAATTAGAGTCCTTGAAGGACAAGTTTATGGCACGCTTAAAGCGTGATAAATCAGCTCGATTCTAGAAATAAAAACTCCTTGAAGAAGAAAGAGAAAATGATCAAAATAATGAGGCAGGTTCTTTAAAGGAAACACAATATAGCCCTTCATAAAACCTTGAAAAGGTTTAAGTACACAACATTGAAAAATAAAGAGATCTTGGTAAGTTATGTCGTATTGGATCGATATCAAAATGATGTAAATATCTTTGATATAATGTGGCTGATATTATAAATATTGGCAGAGGATCTGGTATTCAAATACGCCAAAAAATATGGACAAATAAATGATTGGCCAAACAAAAATATAAAATTCAAGTATAATTATATGTATAAAATTCTTAGTGGCATAAAAGTTTTTACAAATTCGGCTTTATTATATGGAGAGGTCCTCACGTGGTGGATGCAATTATTTTGAGGTTACTCATCGGCCTTACTGATACATGAAAACTTGACATACCTATAATGAAATTATTTTCATGTCTAGATAGACAGTGAAGGATATATGAAAATCCCCAGAAGTTAAAAGTTTTAAAGTAATTCTATTGAATACCTCAATAGATGTAGATCGCTTAACATAAATAAAGATCAATTTCGATCTCATGAAAATGGTTAAAAATTATGGTATTTTAGTGCAATTGGTGTACTTATATATCCTACTATTACTATCCATGAGATAATATTTTATAATATGCAGAAAAAATATATTTTACTTTTATTAGTAGAGATACGAATAGTGATATGAGTTTTATTATTTCTAACCAATATTGTTAAAGGATTATTGGTTATGCAGTAGCCAGGAAAGTTATTTAATTCTACACGAAGATAATGTAGCATACACAACACAACTAAAGGGAGGATTCATAAAAAGAGATAGAACGAAGCATTCTTGCCAAAACTTTTCTACGCACATGAGCTCTAAAAGAATGGTGATATCAATGTGCAACAAATTCATTCAGTAAAAATACGCTGATTTATTTACTAAATCTCTACCAACTTCAACTTTTGAGAAAATGATGCAAAAGATTTGGATGCAAAGATTCAAGGATGTTCTCATTAGGAGAAATTAATATGCGTTGTACTCTTTTTTCCTACGAGATTTTGTCTTACCGGGTTTTCCTTGTAAGGTTTTAATAGAGGCAGCAATGCATATTATTAGATATGTGTACTCTTTTTCCTTCACTAGTTTTTGTGAGTTTTTTTCTAGTAAGGTTTTAGAGCGCGTTATCTATCAAATAGGCGACCGGGGGTATAAATGTATTTGTATTATAGTGAATGTCTATAAAGGGATATTTGTATTATAGTGAATGTGTGTATTTGTATTATAGTAAAGGTATATCTTTTGGAGAAGCGATAGGAGGAATTATCTCTATAAATAGGGTTTTAGTTTTATTATTCATCCCTTTAATCCCTTAAGAGAAATAAAATTTATTCTCTCTCTTCTCTCTTTCTCTATGATATTCTTGTTCGTCATTTATTATTTTATAAACATAATGATTTTTTATGTTAATATAAAAATATTTTTTCTTAGTTGTTTAAAGAAGGCAAGAATATAATAAATGAGTAATGAGGTATTAGTCCAAGATAGATGTTACACCCCAAATTTTTTGGTGATTATTTATTGATTTATATGTCATATTAAGGCAATTATGGGTTGTATGTTGCCGTTGGTGAGGAGGAAACATGCGTAAAAAGGGAAAACAAAGAGCATGTGAGTTGTAAATAAGGGTAAAATTTAAATGGAAATATCTCCAAACATATAATGATTCGAAAGTCCCACAACCTCTCAAATGAAAGGTATTTAGTCTAGTTTACATTGAAAAAACCTCTCATCAATCGAAGTTTGGAGTAAAAAGTTATGCTATCTTGAAGACAACATATGACAGTGAAGCCCGGGCGTGCGGAGTGCGCAGGCGCGGCAGCAGGCGCACCGTGCGTGCGTGAGGGCATCGCACGGACACCGCACGCGGGCGCTACCCATACTGCGCCGGCCCGCCTATGAAATAACAATTGAGCTAGAAAGCTCATTTCTACTCCATTTTAGTTGATTTTTTTCCAGTCAGAGAATTAAAAGCCTATCACATGGTGAAAAGAGATCCCAAGGTAAACTTCACTTTTGTCTCTTTTGGGCTTGAAAAGAAGACACCTTGGAAGAAAGTCATGGCTTATTGTCATCTTGTGGTTGATTGTGATGTTGCTGCATTTTAGATGATTTAGCGAGAGGAAGAGTAGGGATTTTACTCCTACTTTATGCTCTTATTTCAAGAAAGGGTAAGTAATTCCCTTTTTGATTTCTTTCAGAATTTATGAGTTATAAATGAAATATTGTAATATTGTGTTGTTGTTTCTTTGTGTGTTCTTGTGGAATGTTGCTGCCCAATTTTTTTAGAACTTTGGTGAAGTGAAGTTCTTGCTTGTTGTGTTTGTAAATTTAACTTGGAAGGAGCCTTAGGAGTAGCTTGAAAGGAAGATTTTTCGGGGAAAATTAGAGTCGACGTGCCAAGAGTATGTAAAGGCGTCCCTCTCCTTGTTTTTGAAGGTTAAAAATATTAATTTTTACATAAATAAAGTGAATATTTATTTTGTTTTTTTAAAAATATTTTTAATTTTTTCATTTGAACAAAATAATAAAGGGTTGAAAATACTTGGCATAAATCTTGAATCGTTAAGAATGGTTGAAGCGAACAAATGTGAAGCGAAAGGCATAATTTTTATACGATTATTGTTGTGGTGTACAGTGCAGTCCCTGCGTGAGCACCAGATGGGCTGGTCCTTTGCAAACTCTCTATTGTATATGTGATGTTGAATATATTATAAGATCTGGTACTTAGTGAGATTGGTAGGAAATGCTAAGGCGACATGTAATTGAACTTAAGCTAAGAATATAGCTAAGCGATTAGGGGTAAACGATCTTATTGAAATGATGTTTTAATAATATTGTTAATTGCTCATATATGTTTATGTTTTAGTTGCTTAAGGTAAAAGGTATATTTTATGTTTCCCTCCTTAAAGCTAGCGAGCGGAGGAATGTAGCCGAAGATAAGCTAAGTGGAGGTAGATGTTAGCAGGGGAGCAGCGTGGCTTAAGTTGTTAATCTTTTTGTGGCGAATTATAAAAAGGGAAGATAAGAGTAAATGTTAGCCCTTTTTAAGGTAATATGTGATTATGCATTCTGCCGGTAATTTCTTTCTAGAACCCTTGAATGACGTTAAAATATAAGAAAGACGAGGTTTATGAGACAGAAGTTGTCGATTAGGCGAAGAGGTAAGTGTGTATTAGAATTGATGGAATAGTGAACATGAGGGTAGAGACTTGAGTGTAGAGTGAATAATGTTTGGCAAGATGTTAAGATGAATAAGGAAAGTAGAGATAAATATTTTTAAATTGGACGATACGGGTTACGATTGTGAGCGAGTTAGGCAAGCATTTAGGAAGTGTATACTGTTCTAAGACGTTTAACAAAAGAGTTACAAATTAAGTTGTTTATATTTCAATATGTAATTACGTTGATGAATAACCACTAAAGTGTTGACCTTCTACGAAATAATAGAGTTGGCTTGAGCGTAATAGTAACTTAAGTTGGCTCTTTGCTATACTCATAGCGATTAGGTAAGTTATCTATTCTAAGTGTTGAATTTTTCACCATGTCAAAAGAAAAGAGTGTAATCCTAGGATATTCTAAGTCATTTATGATTATGTAAGCTTTTCTTAAACTCATGAGATAATTGCAAGTTATGTAAGTCAATCCGACCTTCGCTAGAATAGCGGCTATATATCTTTATTTTCCCATAAAGACATCACTTAGAAAGTTACTCACAGTTCCCTAGGATTCTGAGCTCCAAGTATCAAATCCTTAAGTTATGACTTTGCGTTCCTAATTTATGTTGAAATGTGCTAGTTGATCTAATGTTTGAGAAATCATATTTCGAGAATTATGCTAATGTCTCGACCAGAAATATCTTAATTTGCATACAAGTCCTTTAAGAACTCAAGTATTTATATGCCTTTCCGGTAAAAAGTCTTAATGTATATGATCTTCATATTATAACATACAGTTGAATTCTTTTATTTATATTAAAGTCATGCATCTTTATGTTTAGCTCTTTGTTGTTGAAGTTGTTAGTTGAATTTCCTAAATTAAAAGGAAGATTCTCCCATGTACCAATGTTCCTAATGTTTAAGTAAGTATAACCACATGCTATGATAATGATCGGTTAAGCTCAAATTTTGAATACCGGGAAGTCTCACGGAGGTCACCTAGTTAACTAAATATGATTTATACATTCATATGAGTCTCGCTATGTTTATGTACGTAGTTCGGCTCTCAACTCTATTTATATGTTAAGCATTATGACAAATAACTCCCAAGTTCTAGTTATAATTTCCATGTTTCCACCACCAAATAAATCAAATGAATTAAGAAGCATGGTGTCATCTATGTGATAAGTTTGGCAATGAGAATTTTAATGTATAGTTGTCGATACAGGGTAGGAACCACCCGGTGGGCACATGTATTTCTGGTTTTGAATGTTAAGGAGTATATAAATGACTCTATGTATTTATATCCAAAGCTATATTAGAATTGGTGAAGTTATTTGTAGGGCATTGTTTGGCAAACACTACAAAATGTTCTTATAATTGTCTAAACCTCTTGAAGGTCCATCAGTGGCAGTCGACAGCGCATGTATGTATATATATATAATTTGGCAATTTACGTGATATATATGCATGCAGCTTTACATGATGTGTTCTCACTTGAATTTATATGTTACAAAGAGGCCTATTCCGACCACAAATTTAACATTTGTCATTTTGCCTGTCATACGTGTTAAATTGACTCGGTATAATCCATATCGGCTCCATTATGATTTTGATTGAGAATTATTTTTTATTTTATCCCAGAGTGTGACACATTTGGCGGAGATATTTTTATTTTATACGGTATGGCGCTAGGTTTGGATATTTTATTTTACCGGTGTGGTACATCGAAATTTTGGAGATATTTTATTTACCCCGGTATGGTACATCGGCTAGAGATATTTTTATTTTACCCGGTGTGGTACATCGTTTGGAGATATTTTTATTCTATCGATTGTGGTACATGTTTGAAGATATTTTATTGAAGATATTTTTATTTTTCCCCGGTATGGTACACTGGCTGGAAGAATTTTATATATGAATTTACGGTTGGCTGGTTGCTAGCATTACAGTTATAGTTTCTTTCTTGTGCATTTCTTAATTGCATTTTCATCTCATTATAGAGTTATTATCAGGTTTTGGATTTCAGGTTGTTCCTATTCCTTATTCCTAGTTCAGTTGTCTTGAGTTCACTTATGTTATAGTAAGTTGTTATCAATTACAGGTTACAGAGTTCCAGTTTATAACTATCCTTTATATGTTTAAGTGTTGAGTCAGTTATTACAAGATTGTTATCTCATGTTTACAGTTTCAGTCTTACATATCAGTACATTTCATTCGTATTGACATCCCTTTGCTTGGGGACCTTCGTTCATGCTGCAGGTGCAGGTAGAGGTCAGGATTTCCAGTTGACTAGCAGTTCGTGAGATCAAAGGATGGTTGGTAGGATCCTTTCTTCCTGGAGCTAGGGCTTAGTTATTTATGCTTGAGTTTTGAGATGCTGTTATGGGTAGGTCGGAGCCTTGTTCTGACCATTAGTGAGTTTACTCTTTCGACGCTTTGTGGACATAGTGTGTACAGTGTTATTCAATTTGTGGCCTCGTCGGCTCATTGTTGCTTAGTTTAGCACACTAATTGTGTTGATTGCATTTCAATTATTTACCTTGTATTATTGAGACCTTATGACTCTTTGAGTGACCCATTGGTCCCTTGTTGGGCAGTTTTTCATACTTTCTCCCAAGGTTATTTTGTAACTTCCCACCTTTTTAATATCTAAACTACGCCATTTTGGGGTTTTATTTAGGGTTTTATAGGGATAGTCGATGTATTCCACCCATTTCTCTCTCAACACTCAGACTCTGTACGAAGAAATAGATATACAGACTTCTCAGGACCAAGTTAGCGCTTTCGATTCCTCCTCAGATTCTCCAGATCTTTCCTAAGAAATTCATCACCAGGTATGTGAGAATTTATCAAGGGAATTGTCCTTCCCTTGTGCCCCAAAATCCATCTAAAATTTCCTATCAGTTCTAGGCTGAGTTTTCGAATGTGAACAAATTTGCAGCCAGCTTCAGCCTATATCATGTGGAATATTACTCATGTTAATTTTTGTCATATTTCCACTATCTTGTGACTATGTTGATACTTGTTCCTGTAAATGGATTCTAGCCCAAGCTTTTGAATGCAGTAAATTAGATTCTTGAATAATTGATTTGTTATTTATATTGCTTGATTCTATCAGTGTTGGGATTCCCGTATTATTAACATCAATTGCAATCTAAGTCATGCTAGTCCAGTTTCAGTCAAAATATTAGCATTCTCAGTATCTTTAGAAATATCAGCTGATCAGTTTAGCTATAGTCTTTTCTTGGGATGTCAATGGTGCCTCCCAGATGTCAGTTATTAGAATTAGTTATCAGTTATTATATTATTTGGTTCTTTAGACGGTTACGACGCTTCCAGTTAAGCAACTCTGATTAGTCTTAGAACCACCAGCTTCAGTTTCAGTTTGTTCTTTAGATGGTTATGACGCTTCCAAATAAGCCACTCTGACTAGTCTTAGAACACCGGTTAAAGAATCCAGTTCGATAAGACTCTCAAGGTACTTCCAAATAAGTATCTCTTATTTAGTCTTGGACCCCAGTTTCGAGCTATCAGCTTAGTATTCAGATTAGGACTATCTAGTGGGAGTAGGACTTAGCACCGAGCGAACCGGGGTTCTAGCACCCCCAGGTTTCCAGAAGTACGTTGCCACCGTAGGTTATTTTATTGGCCCTATGGCCCCAGATTTTTTATCACCCAGTTCATGTCTTTATACCCTAACAAGGTATATTAGGTCCTACCGATATGGTGTATACATCGAACACCACATCTAGCTCATGTGGTTATATATCGGTTACAGACTCTTCCACTAGTTAGTAAAGTTTCAGTTTAGCTCAGTTCAGTTTAATTCAGTTTAGTTCAGATCAGAATCTCAGATTCAGGACATGTCTATGACAGTCAACTAGGGTCATTGTTGACCATATCAATTATATTCAATTGTTCAGTTTTCAGTATTTTAGTTGGTCATTTCAAGTGATCTCAGTTTAGTTACTTGTTCTTCATATTTATATTATCTTTCACTTATTCAGTACATTCAAAGTATTGACGCATACCTTCTATGTTGTATCGCATTATGATACAGGTGCAGGTTCACAACCCAGCATCGTAAGTAGATTCCTTTGGGTGATATCAGCAGCAACAGTTTGTGAGTCCTCATCTTTCGAGGATGATGTTTATTTTCAGTTATTTCTTTTAGTAGACTTTAGAGTTAGCTGGGGGCTTGTCCCAGCAACTCATCATTAGTAGATGGCTTTCAGACATATATTCTAATTATCAGTATTGTATTTTCTTTCAGATGTATTAATTGTTGTCAACTTAGTTTTTCTTAAATGATTTATTTATTTAAAGATTCTACATATGTTTACTCAGATTACAGTGTTATGATAGACCATAGGTTGGCTTGGGTTACCTGTGACTCCAAGTACCATGTCTCGTCCAAGGTATAGACTCGGGTCGTGACAAACATGGTATTAGAGTACTAGGATTAGAGTATTCTAGGATGTCTTAAAGCCACGTCAAGTAGATTCCTTTTCATGGGTTTGAAGCGCGCCACACTTATGATAGGGAAGCTACGAGACGTTATTAGGAAAAACTCCCATTTGTTCATACTCCTTATCGTGCGTTGAAGTTCAATTCCAAAAACATTCTCCTAACTCGTTCTCTATTTCGTTTCAGTGAACCTATGCCTCCAAGACGCAAAAATGGACGAAGGGTTGACAATGCTAACCGAACTGACCCACCAGCTCCAGCAGCCCCTTAGGACGACCAAGTGTCCTCAGTGGAATTCAGAGCGACAATCCAGCTGCTGGCTCAGGCAGTAACAAACCAAGTGAACTAGGAGGTGGTTCCAGTAAACACAATTAGGTCCGCAGCAACTGCCAGAGTTCGGGACTTCACCCAAATGAACCCTCTGGCCATTCATGGATCCAAGGTGAGAGAGGACCCACAGGAGTTTGTACATGAGCTGCGGAAGATCACCCCGATTATGGGTGTTAGTTTCGTGGAGAGTGTCGATCTAGCCGCCTACCAGTTGAAAGGGGTGGCATAGATTTGGTACGATCAGTGGAAGGAACGGAGACCAGCAGGAGAGGATCTGGTGGAGTGGGAAGAGTTTACCATAACATTCTTAGATAGATTCTTCCCCCGAGAGCTAAGGGAGGCTAAGGTTGCAGAGTTCATGAATTTGAAGCAGGGAAACAGGACAGTGGAGGAATATGCATTGGAGTTCATGCAGTTGTCAAGATATGCTCCGGAGATAGTAGCCGAGCCAAGGGCTCGCATGTTTAAGTTCGTCAATGGAGTATCAAACCTGATACTTAAGGAGTGTAGGATCGCGATGCTCATAAAAGATATTGACCTCTCCAGTCTCATCGTTCATGACTAACAAATTAAAGCAGAAAATCTAAAAGATATGAAGCGGGAGAATAAGAGGGCTAGGACTGGCCAATTAGATTATGGCCATTAGAGGTTTGGTGGTAATAGCCACCCACAGAAACAGAAGCAGCAGCAGCGGAGGACTCCAACACCCACTTCAACCAGCGCCCCTACTTTCCAGTCCCGCAAGCAACCGTTATCCAGTTTGCCCTAGGTGTGGAAAGAATCATCCAGGTGAATGCCTCCAGGGAAAGGAGGATTTCTTTAGGTGTGGACAACTAGGTCACCAGCTCAAGGAATATCCATCAGCAGGACGTGGGAGATCACAGTCTACCACTTCAGTAGCTCCAGCAAGCCAACACTTCAGGTACGAATGGTGGTCAGCGCCAAAACCGCTTTTATGCTTTGTCCTCTCTTTAGGATCAGGAGAGCTCACCTAACGTGGTCACGGGTATGTTATGTCTCTTCCATCTAGTTGTGTATGCCCTACTAGACTCAAGAGCCACACTATCATTCATGACTCCCTATGTAGCTGTCCAGTTTGAAATTAGTCCAGAAGTCCTCTTAGAACCATTCTCAGTCTCTACCCCAGTTGGTGAGTCAATTAGAATCAGCCGGGTCTATAGAAACTGCCCAGTATCAGTATTAGATAAGGCCATTCCAGCTAATCTAGTAGAGTTAGACATGATCGATTGTGATCTCATTCTTGGCATGGATTGGTTACACTTCGGTTATGCCTCAGTCGACTACAGAACTAGAGTCGTCAAATTTCAGTTCCCAAATGAGCCAGTTCTAGAGTGAATGAGCAGTAGTTCAGTGCTTAAGGGTAGGTTTATTTCCTACCTTAAGGAAAGGAAACTCATTACTAAAGGGTGCATTTATCACTTAGTTCGGGTCCAAGATTCTAGATTTGAGACCCCAACTATCCAGTCAATTTCAGTTGTCAGTGAGTTCCCTGATGTATTTCCCGAAGATCTTTCTTGAGTCCCTCCTTAGTGGGAAATAGACTTTGGCATAGACCTTCTTCCAGACACTCAGCCCATCTCCGTTCTTCCTTACAGAATGGCTCCAGCTGAGCTTAAGGAGTTGAAGGAGCAACTAAAAGACCTACTTGATAAAGGTTTCATCAGGCCTAACATCTCTCCATGGGGTGCTCCAGTGTTATTTGTGTGAAAGAAAGACAGTACACTCAGGATGTGTATCAACTACCATCAATAGAACAAAATTACAGTTAAGAACAGGTATCCCCTACCCATGATTTATGACTTGTTTGATCATCTTCAAGGAGCCAATTGTTTTTCCAAGGAAGATCTTAGGTCGGGCTATCATCAGCTTAGAGTCAGAGAATGTGACATACCAAAAATAGCCTTCAGAACTTAGTATGGTCACTATGAATTTCTGGTTATGTCCTTTGGCTAACTAATGCCCCTACAACTTTTATGTACCTGATGAACAGGGTTTTTAGGTAGTATCTAGACATGTTCATCATTGTATTCATTGATGACATTCTAGTATACTCCAGAAACAAGGAGAAACATGCTAACCATCTAAGGATAGTGCTACAGACGCTCAAAGACCGCCAGTTGTTCGCTAAATTTAGCAAATATGAATTCTGGTTGAAGTCTGTGACTTTCCTTCGTCATGTGGTCATGGGTGAGTGTATTCAGGTAGATCCCCAAAAGATAGAAGCGGTGAAAGACTGGCCAAGACCTACTTCCCCAACCGATATTAGTAGTTTCTTAGTTCCAGATGATTAATACCGATGTTTTGTAGAAGGATTTTCCTCTATTGCATCTCCTTTGACTAAGTTGACTCATAAAAAGGTGAAGTTTTAGTGGTCAGATGCGTGTGACAAGAGTTTCCAGGAGTTGAAGACTCGACTCACTACCGCTCCAGTTTTAACCTTACCGAAAGGAACATATTGGTTCGTAGTATATTGTGACGCTTCCAGATGGGGGCTCGATTGCATTCTAATGCAGTAGGGTAAGGTGATAGCTTACGCCTCCAGACAGCTCAAGGTTCATGAAAAGAACTATTCGATTCATGACCTTGAGTTGGTAGCAGTGGTGTTTGCGTTGAAAATATGGAGGCATTACCTTTATGGGACTCATGTGGATGTTTTCACTGATCACAAGAGCCTTCAGTATGTGTTCAGTCAAAAAAACTTGAATCTTCATCAGAGAAGGTGGTTGGAGCTATTGAAGGATTACGACATGAGTGTGCTATACCATCCGGGCAAGGCCAATATGGTGGATGATGCCCTAAGCTGGATGTCCATGGGGAGTGTGGCTCATGTCGAAGAGAGCAGAAAAGAACTGGCAAAGGATATTCACAAGTTAGCTTTATTGGGGGTGCAATTGGTTGATTCAGCTAAGGGCAGAGTAGTAATACAAAGTGGATCAGATTCCTCGTTAGTTGTTGAAGTTAAGTCAAGGCAGGAGGAAGATCCCATACTGCTTAAGCTAAAGGAAGCAATTTTTAGAAAAGAAGTGGAGGCTTTCTCCAAAAGGGGAGATGGTGTGCTCCATTACCAGGGCAGACTATGTTTCCTGAATGTAGGTGACTTTGGACAACAGATATTGGCAAAAGCACACAGTTTTAGATATTCTATCCGTCTTGGTGACACTAAGATGTACCGTGATCTATGGGATATTTACTAGTGGAATGGCATGAAAAGAGACATTGATGAATTTGTGGCTAAGTGCCCAAACTGCCAGCAGGTTAAGGTGGAACATCAAAGACCGGGAGGTATGACTCATGATATCAGCATACCCACATGGAAGTGGGAAGAAGTGAATATGGACTTTATTACAGGTCTACCTCGTACTCATCGGCAGCATGACTCAATTTGTCCATCATTTCAGATAGAGGTACCCAGTTCACCTCGCATTTCTAGAAGTCATTTCAAAAAGGACTCGGTACTCAGGTCAGCTTTTTACCCTCAGATAGATGGACAAGTCGAGTGGACTATTCAGACCTTAGAAGATATAATGAGAGCTTGTGTGATCAATTTCAAGGGATATTGGGATGATCACTTTCCTCTCATCGAGTTTGTGTACAACAACAGCCACCACTCCAATATTCAGATGGCCCCATTTGAGGTATTATATGGTAGGAGGTGTAGTTATCCTATAGGGTGGTTTGAGGTTGGTGAAGCTACCTTTATAGGGCCAGACTCAGTTCATGAAGTGATGCAGAAGGTGCAACTTATTAGGAAAAGGTTGAAAACAACACAAAGACGACATAAATCCTATGTTGATGTGAGGAGGAGAGAGTTAGAATTTGTTGAAAATGATTGGGTTTACCTGAAAATTTCACCCATGAAAGAGGTTATGAGGTTTGGAAAGAAAGGGAAACTTAGTCCGAGGTATGGAGGACCCTACAGGATTCTAAGGGGAATTGGCAGTGTGGCACATGAGTTAGAATTATCTCTAAAGCTAGCATTTGTGCACCCAGTCTTCCATATGTCACTATTAAACAAGTTCATCGGTGATCCAACTTCAATTATGCCACTAGACAGTGTGGGAGCGAAGGATAGTCTCTCTTACAAAGAGGTCCCAGTTCAGATCCTAGATCATTAGGTTCGTAAGCTGAGAAATAAGAAAGTCATTTCGGTGAAAGTCTTGTGGAGGAACCAGGTAGTTGAGGGAGCCACATGGGAGGAAGAATAAGACATGATGCCAAATACCCTCATTTATTCCCTTCCAGTTCAGTTCCATTATCAGGTACTAAATTCCTCCTCAATACTCTGTCAAGTTCCGTACTCATCAGCTCTATTAATGTTTTCGATATGCACCCTAGTTGCATCAACTCTGTTAGCATGGTTAAATTAGTTTGGAGGCAGTCATTCCTCCAGAAATAAGTTCATATTCTCAGTATGGGAATTGCAGCTCATTTCCTAGTTTTAAAGAAGTTTTAGCCTTCATTCGAGGACGAACGATCTCAAGAGGAAGATATTGTAACACCCCAAAACTTTCTTAGACCAAACGCAGACTCAACAGATTAAACCAGAATTTTTATCCTCAGAAAGACTGAGACAACGAGTCGTTGTTAACTCCAACGACCCATTTTCTGGGGCGTGGTCAGCCCGACCATGATCCTTTGGGAACCAATGGTACATGGGATGACCCGTTGTGAGGAGCAACAAGTCATCCTATCACTCATCATATTCCCAGTTCATAGATCAGTTTTTGCCCTTTCTAGTAGCCCACGAGTCGTAGGACAAGTCATCGTTTAAAGTAATATCTCGTGAGGTGACTCATTGGTTGAAGCCCAGAGATTTGTTGAAAATTTCCTTCAGTGACAATGAGAGGAAACAACGACCCAATGTATCAGACAATGAGTCATTGTGTCCACCTGTGGTGACAAGTCCATAAATCCTCAGATTTTTCTAGTGGAGACAACGATTCGATACAACTATCCATTGGTTATACCAACAAGACGTTGTGACGTTTGTTGTTGGAGGTCCCAGGTCTTCTCCTTTAGTGACAATGGGAAGAACCAATGACCTGTTGGTTCATCCAACGAGTCGTGGTCCCCCTCATTGCCCGTTCCAATAAGCCAAGAAACTTAGGCCTAGGACTAACGATTGGTCCCAACGAGTCGTGGTTTCAACCAACGACTCTTTGACTGACCCGTTGGTCCCCTGTCAAACAGTTTTCCAGACATTCTCTCAGGGTTATTTTTGTAACTTCCGACCTTTTTAATTCCTAAACTACGTCGTTTTGGGGTTATATTCAGGGGTTTAGAGGGATAGTCAACGTATTCCACTCATTTCTCTCTAAACACTCAGACTCTGTACGAATAAACAGATAGACAAACTTCTCAGGACCAAGCTAGGGCTTTCGGTTCCTCCTTAGATTCTCCAGATCTTTTCCAAGAAATTCTTCACCAGGTATGTGAGAATTTAGCAAGGGAATTGTCCTTCTATTGTTCCCCAAAATCCATCTAAAATTTCCTATCAGTTCTAGGCCCTGAGTTTTCGAATGTAAACAAATTTGTAGCCGTATTCATCCTATATCATGTGGGATATTACTCATGTTAATTGTTGTCATATTTCCACTATCTTGTGACTATGTTGATACCCGTTCATGTTAATGGATTCTAGCCCTAGATTTTGAATGCAGTAAATTAGAGTCTTGCATAATTGATTTGTTATTCATATTGCTTGTATTAATGTTGGGATTCCCATATTATAAACATCAGTTGCAATCTCAGTCAGTTGCATGCTAGTCCAGTTTTAGTTAGAATATTATCATTCTCAATATAATGTCAGCTGATCAGTTTGACTATACTCTTTTCTTGAGGTGTTAGTGGTGCCTCCCAGATGTCAGTTATCAGAATTAGTTATTAGTTATCAGTTATCAGATATTAGTTGGTTCTTTAGACGGTTACGACACTTTCAAATAAGCAACTCTGACCAGTCTTAGAACCACCAGCTTCAGTTTCAGTTTGTTCTTTAGACGGTTACGACGCTTCCAGATAAGCAGCTCTGACTAGTCTTAGAACACCAGTTATGAAACCCGGTCTGATAAGACTCTCAGCGTGCTTCTAGATAAGTAACCCTAATTTAGTCTTGGACCCCAGTTTCGAGCTATCATCTTAGTAGTCAGATTAGGACTATCCAATGGGAGTAGGACTTAACACCGAGTGGACGGGGGTTCCAGCGCACCTAGGTTTTCAGAACTATGTTGGAGCCGTAGGTTATTTTATTGGCCCTATGGCCCTAAATTTGCAATCACCCAGTTCATGCCTTTATATCCTGGCAAGGTATATTGGGTCCTATCAATGGGGCGTATACATCGAACTCTACATCTAGCTCACATGGTTATATGTCGGTTATAGATTCTCCCACTAGTCAGTATAGTTTCATTTTAGCTCAGTTCAGTTTCATTCAGTTTAGCTCAGATAAGAATCTTAGATTCAGGGCATGTCTGTGACCATCAGTTAGGGTCATTGTTGACCATATCAGTTACATTCACTTGTTTAGTTTTCAGTATTTTAGTTGGTCATTTCATGTCATATCAGTTTGGTTACTTGTTCTTCATGTCTATATTATCTCTCACTTACTCAGTACATTCAAAGTAATGACGCATACCTTCTATGTAGTATCGTATTATGATACAGGTGCAGGTTCTCATCTGCAGCATCGTTAGTAGATTCCTTCGAGTTATATCAACAGCATCAGTTGGTGAGTCCTCATCTTTCGAGGATGATGTTTATTTTCAGTTATTTCTTTCAGTTAGACTTTAGAGTTAGCTGGGAGCTCGTCCCAGCAACTCATCATTAGTAGATGAATTTCAGATATAGATTCAGATCATTAGTATTGTGTTTTATTTCAGATGTATTGACTCTTGTCAACTCTATTTTTCTTAAATGATTTACTTATTTAAAGCTTTCGCATACGTTTACTCAGATTACCAATGTTATGATAGACCATGGGTTGGCTTGGGGTTACTTATGACTTCAAATACCGTGTCTCGTCCAAGGTATAGACTCGAGTCGTGACAGTGTGATTATGTTCAAAAATATGGTCGAAGGTGTAGATTGAAGGGACACAATGAGAAGAATTCTTTGTAATACATTCCAAGCTATATTCAAAAGAGGCGGAGTAGAAGGAGCAACAAGCAACAAGAAGAGAACACTTCTAACAAAGAAGTTCTCAAATATGAAAAGCCTAAGGACAATGTAGATTAGACAGTAGAAGAAAAATGGAAGCAAGCCATGGAGAAAAAAGTTGAAGGAAAAATAAATAAACCTTCGAATAGGAGGCGAAGGTAGTTTCAAAGATAAGGGAGAGAGGAGAATGCATGAAAAACAAAGACTAACGAAAGTGAGAAGGATGTGACTACGACAACCAAATTTGCTATATTAGATAATGATACAAACGAATTATATGAAAATGATGGAAACAAGAAAATAGGTACTGAACTAGGCACATAAAATAATGTAGAAAATAAGTATAAAAAGGAGAAGGTGCCAACAAAAGAAAACTCCAATAAGATTTCACAAGCTCAGAATACCAAAGGAAATGATAGAATATCAGCTAAACAATGGGTGGAGGAGTCTATGATAAGCAACAGGATAACAATGAAAAAATCATAAGGAAAGAAGCAACACCAAAAAATAGTGGAAAGAGGCAAGATAATAAAGTAACTCTAGGAGAATGCAGGCTTACCAACTGACATGACTAATTAAGAAAATATGACTAGCAGCAATACATAGACACTGATATGGGATGGTGAAGAGGTTGAGCAGGATGAAGTACTTAACAAAAGCAATGGAAAAGAAAAATAAGAGTATAAAAATAGAAGACCTAGAACTAGACCCTTATAAGAAGAATAATAATGCTCTACAGGAGAATGGGGAAACTACAAAAACTCAAAATTAGGAAAAACCTGACAGTAGAAAAAGCACAACACAGACTAATGGGATTACAATTGAGAATAAAAATCAGGCTTTCGTTACATTCACAACTGGCATATATGAGATGGAGGTCATCACTGAACATGCATACAATATGAAAGACACATAAGAGGCTAAATCCCTAGAGGAGAATATTCAACAGGGGGCTAATGATGGATATATCACCAAGACACAGAGCTAGTCTTTTAGATGATAACAAAAAAAAACAAGAATGGATCAAGAGTCCTATTATTGTTCAAGTGCAAATGATTTTATCTTAGTTGTTCTTAATGTAGGTACTAATCTCTAAATGCAAATAACTGCTAACAATAACAACTTGGCAATTTTTGACGAGGAGCCTGAGAAAACATTTCACTAGAGAAGGAGGGTGTTGAGATTCCTACAAAAATAAGAAGCTCCTCTATTATAGAAATGATAGCTTACATTATAGCGGTGCAAGAGGTAAGGGAATGTAAAAGTTTATTAAGTATGAAAATAAAATTCCTTCATGAAGTGGTATTCATTATAGTAAAATTCACTGTGATGGGCAGCACGCCACGATGCCCTGGTTTGCGAAGTAGAAAAATTTTAACTCTAGAATCCATGGCTCACCACGACACTGAGGCCAACACAGTAAATTTAACTACATTGGCCAGCATACTGCGATGACTAGCTCTCTATAATCGGATCAAAAGTAAAATGGATGGACCCAACCTGACCCACCGCCCTTTTTTAAAACCCCTTAGTTCCCTCCAACTATCATCCCATAACTCACAAATACATGCACAAACCACTTCAACTCTCCTCAAGTATCATCTCTATTCTTCCCCCAATTCTCTCAAGTCAAGGATCGCTTGGGATGTCTTCTTTATTGATCTAAAAAGCATGAATATAAATCGTTTATCCCTCTATTTCCATTATAGTAATAGAGAGATAGTGTTGATTATGTGAATTTAATATTGCTCTATGATTCCCAACGATGAATGGATGACAACCATTTTGATAAAAAAAATAATTTTTGATTGTATCTATTTGATTTGTGCCTTATAAATTTGTTCAATTCAAACGTAGGGTGGCTTTTTAGAAAGGGGAATTGATAATATTACCAAGATGAACTGCCACTAAACATGTATGATGTTAAATAAAGAGGAAGTCTGATATACCCTTCTAGGGTAGTTGCATCCGTGCTCATAAATTAAGTCTGAGGTCGTTCTGACATACACCTTAGTTTTTCTAGCTTTATATTTAGTGATAATGTTGTTTTATGTTCATTCAAGTGAAAAATGATTAGACCAAGTGAAGCGAATACAACGTTAAGGGGAAACTCCTTAGCCTCCATCCACTAACCAAGAAGAGGACATGCACGGACAAAGGCTCTAGAAGCTAAGCCCTAACTCAGCCTTTGAAACAAGCTTTCTCCATTGGGCATTTTGGTTTAAAATAGGTGAAATATTATGGCAAAAAGTGGTTTAAGAATTTTAAGCCTAAGAAGTATGATAATAAGATAATGGTGGACGTGGAGCCGTTGAAGGGAGATTACCCCCATATATTGTAGACGATTCAAAATTTGGGGCTCAAATTTGTGTTTGAGTAGCTTAGAGGGGTTAACATCAACCTTATCAGGGATTTTAATGCTAATTGAGACTTGAATGATCCCGATAAAATATCAGTGAGAGGGTAGATAGTCAGTTTCTCTGATAATTCTCTGTGTAGGTTTTTACAGGCTCAACATGTGCCACTGAATCCTCTTAAGGTCACTATGAAGTCAAACATATCAATAGATTAGGTATTTTCTCTGTGAGGACACTTCCACAATCATATGGGGACGAAATAAAAGTGATGGCACCCATAAAACAATGTTATTTGTTTACTTATAGAAGGATGTAAGGACGTGACTAAAGATTTTGAGTCCGAGGCTGATGCTAGATATAATACCCCTATATTTTTGAAGTAATAATTTAAATCTTAAACTATGAGTAAACAGTTTCGGACCTCGAATATTTCTTAAATTACGTACATAACGTGAGGAGGTCTATAAGTGAAAATTTAAGTAATGTGGTAGAATAATTCTTATTTAGATATTTATTTTTTTCCCACCATGACAAGTATAGTATATTCTTCTTTTAATTAGATACCTAATGTTTAATATACATAACAATGAATTGGGAATTTAATATAATTAT
>JACEIK010001102.1:28249-49538 GCA_018107945.1 Datura stramonium
AGGTATGTTTATATGCTTTACTATATTTAGAGGACTTAACTACTATTTTATCTTATGTCATCCAAAGTTTCTAAATAAGATGATGAAAAAGTAATTTAAATATGACTATATCAAGTAGCTTATCTCACCTTAATCAAGCTAAATGATATGAGTAAGGGAAACTGTTCCAGAACTAGTAGTGTCAAGTTAAAATTTTCTCATTTTTGAAGGTAACTCACATGTCTGCATATGATATTCGTATAGATTGAACACAATAATTGGATGTGGAAACTTTTTTGTCAAGTTCAATTTTGGCCTGAGAGTAACAATCTTGTGGTCATTTGGAACCCGTGGATAATGGTATCTAGGAAGCGCCCTAGGTATAAAAATTTTAGCCGCTAATACACAATCTCCACATCATATGTTTATCTTATATGAGTCAATAAAACCTTAAATTATATGTGCTAAGAGTTTTCACATGTTATATTTTTCAATATTTTATGTGCTGCCCGATTTTTAAGTCGTGTCCAAGTTACTCAATAGGGTCTTATAGGCCTTCATTTGAGTTGTCCTTATAATTGAATTGAAATGTTACATGTCTCTATCTAAATTGAAATTATCGTAGCACAAACTTGATAAATAAGTTCCTAACCGTAACAAGCTTAAAGAGTCAGTTCCTAGTGTAGTTAATTTAAAGAATCAATTCTTATTATAATAAGAATAAGCAAATTGAACTTAAGAAGTTATAAAAGATAGGACAAAATGTCTCAGAAATGCTAATGTGTCGCTTATATGTTATTTCCCCCAATTGCTTGTCTGTTACAAAGCTCCCAGAGTGGCCCTAACAACTCTACATGACTTAGCTCCTAGTGTAAGAACCATAATGTACTAGTTAATGTATTTTCAAAGTTGATACAATATTTTCAAAGCTTCTAGTATCTTACATATATTACATTCCCTTGGTGGTTCTTTTACGTTACTTACTGCGTGTAAATCAGAGTAAGCCCCTAGAGTGACTATACTATATTTGATAAGTTCCTAGAGTGAGTTTACTAAATTTGATATCATGCATGAACAAAGAGCCCCAAGAGTGAATATAGTATATCTTTACATCCTAGAGTGGCTATATTACATTTGAATAATGTGTTCTCACAAGGCTCCTAGAATTGGCCTTAGTATTACTGAATATTATTCTTAAAGACTACAAAAGTAAGTGAATATTAAGTCCAGAATAAACAAATAATGCACATCTAGATAATCTAAGTTAAATGACTCAGAATAAGTTACAAAATAATGACATACAAGATGTAACAACATAAATAAGTGAGACATAAGAATCTAGAATCGGTTATAGTATTTTCATATTCACAATAGCTTAGCATAAAGATCTATTTGTCTTGAGTCTGCTTAATAGTTATTCATAGAGTCATGAGTCTTTCATATTACAAGTTCAATATGTTTTAGAAAGTCCCTTGTGAGAGTCAGATGTCTATAATATTAGGCTTCCGAAGTGTTCATAACAAATTTCAATAACTAAGATATTTCCAGTATCAGTATGTCTATATTCAGAAATCAAGGTATGTACTTTACAATAATGTATATGCCTATAGTTATAGATTTCAAGCCTAAAAGGTATTTTAACATAACAAATTTCAGTTATAATAATTATGTAAATTGCAGAATTATTTGAGAGTTAAGCATATTGTTATATTCTTAAAAGCTATTACATCACATTAAGTGCAAAGGTTCAGAGTAGTTAAGTATACAAAACTAATAGAACTAAGTTTAAAGCTTTCAAATGCCTCTAGTAGGTTAAGTTTCATATATCTCTTTTATGAGCTTTATAGTTATTATTTGTTATTCAGTCCGTTTTATATAACAGTACATGTGATATATATACTTATATCGCTTTACGAGGGCATTGAATCTAACAATCGAGGTTCACACACATAAGGTATCAAACCACCTCGTAGAACACTTGATTATACACTCAACGATTATTTGAGGTGCTCTATTTTTACCTGGAGCCAAGTCGAATCTAGGTACTCTTTTAATACATATGTGCAGTATAGGTAGGTCGGGCCTCTGTCCCTACAAATTCTCAGTGATCAAATTCTAGTAAAGGCTCCATAGATCTGTATGGGTATTTCAATTATATATGTCAGTCGTCAGGTATCAGTGGGTTATATGTTGGCATATGTTTCAGGCTTAACGACCCTTATGTATTTACAATTCCTGGTTGGAGCTTGTCAATTGTATATTTCATGAACCTTATGATATAGCTATGTTATATGGTTCAATATGTATATCAGGTTTATATGTACATATGGAGCATGGTCTATCTCACCCGGATTAGGGAATGACAAAACTTGATATCAGAGCACTATGTTCAAGTGTCCCAACGAGTCTATAAAGTCATATCTAGTAGAATCTTCTTTATAAATGTATTGTCCACCATATTTATAATTCGGAGTCTATATGGACATTTAGAAAAAGTTACTTTTCTTCTATATCATAGATAGTGCAGTAAAGCTATGTCTCAAATGATCATTCACAACTGTGTATTGCTCCATTCGTCTCATGGATACCCCACTTCCAAGAGAAACGGATAAGTAAAGAATTTTTGACAAATTGTCCTTTTTTAGATAAGATCATAAGTTGGATAATTGTCCCATATAGTCAGGTAAATACCTGCAAGATCAATGTAAGGATTATTACTTCTCCACCAAGGAGAGTTAAGAATAGTAACAGGACAGACTACGGTAAAATCATTAAGGCCTGCATAACTAGTGTCCCATTTTTACAACCAGTACACCACCTTAATTATAGAAGCTCAAGTATGATTAAGGTACCTAGATAGGGTAAGATCAGGGATCTAAGATGTAGGGCATACACATTCAATAAAATATGAGGTAGAATCACCTTTGGCTTGTTGTTCAAGTGAGCATATATAGTACTGTTTATAGGTCTAATAGTATCTCCTACATGTCATGGATCTAAATGCTTCACCAGATATTGGTTTGGGTATATAAATACCTTTATACTATATGTACATTTGTTTACCCTGGTTTGTACTGACTTATGAGACTTCTTTAATGGTTAGAAAGTTCGAGGATATGTGTTTCAATTATTCTCATGAGAGGTGTATATGTTCCTTAATACGATCCATACTTTTGGCTAAAGAAGATTAGGATACGACATAAGAATGGGGTTAAGAAATGCTGAGGAGTTAGATATTAGTTATTGTTGGATTAGGGGTTATGGGTCGCTCCATATGGGCTGACCCGACCCAGTTAGGAGAAGATAAGTTATTGCACTGGTAAAGAAAGAGGGAGTTATAACCTCCATCAACTTTTTCTGAAAGAACGGAATATGGGAGGTGGGGGAGTTATATTTTTTTTTAACCGTGCTCTGTATAAAAAGATGAAAAGTGAGCAGAACATAAAAAGTACTTCTTCAGAAAATATTCCCACAACACAAAAATAGATTCAAATGTAATTATAAAATTTAATTTGTGGATAAATTTAACTTTGCTTCCTAGTGAAATAAAGTACGACTTGAAACTTTTATCACGACCCGAACATAGGCCCGAATCTAGACACGAAATCTAGAATCATAAATGTCTCCAAGTTGACCCATGGCGTGGACATGAAAATTAAAGCTCAACATAAATAAAGCGGAAGGCTAAATTCTGAATTATCAGAATTCTGAATAGTAAAACATTTAACCAATGAAAAATCTCAAACACTGAATCCGAAGCTGAATATACAAACTATGTCTAAAAAGCCTCTAACATACTGATGAGCTAATTGGAAAAGACCCCAACTAGATCACTACAAGTCTAAAATTAAAAATGACAAAACTCAACTAACTGAAGGTCCTCGAAGGATGACTACTCATCAACCATACTGTCTGGTCTCCTAGCAACGAGATTGAGTCTGAACGTCTGAGCCTGTATCATGAAACGATACAACATAGAGTATGCCGTCAATACTTGAAATGTATCGAATATGCAAGATAGATAAAACAGGCTAAGTAAGTATAAGCTAAATACATGCATAACATAAATCATATCATTATAGGATTCTGAGAGTAAGGAATGCATGCTGATATCTAAAAACATGATTAGATATAAACTGAGCTTCATAACTGAATCGAATGACCCAAAGTTGAAGCTAATATTCATAGGTAAAATTGATAAACTGATTATTGGGTCAAAACTGTTGAAAACATAATATCATAATTGATGAACATTCATAACTAAAATTATAAGGAACAACGGGAGACTCACCATATAACCGACATTATCACGATAGAGCTTACGTGATCCCAATTATTACACTAAAGTGGACAGAACCGTCCAAAGCCTTGCCAGGGCTAAGGGCGCTACCATAATATCGATATCAAACTGAAGGCCCATTCGGGGCAGGGGAAGCTCACAAGGGAAGTCCCAAAGTAATTGAATAATCTTGCTTTGGCACGTAGTTCTGAGACTCGGGGTTTTCCTAAACCCCTAGCCTACTCGATGCTAGACACTACTCTTAAAAATATGTAAATGCTCGCCATCATTTTTCAATGAAATTGAATGCATCGTTTTTTAACAAATCTGATAGTGTAATAACATGTATAGTCTGAAATTTGAATATGGGGAGCCTTGGCTCAAAATATACCACAAGCTGAAAGTGGGACTACCGACTCCAAAACTATATGGTAAGCTAATATTATAAAACTGAACTAAATCATGAAAATATTCTTAAATCATGTGAGCTTGCCCTAAACTTTAACATACTTGAGATAGACTTGGTTGTCAAAATCATAGATTCATACATGGCTAAATTATGAATAATCTTTCATGCTAGATATCTTATCATACTTGAAAAACATAGATCATAAACTTGACTTTTCATGAAAATTGCATAACGGGCAAAATTCTTCTAAAACTTGAAATCATGAATTTATAATCAACTTGCACATAAAAATTGTTCATGAATCTTAAAACATCATTTGAAACATGAAGGGGATTGACCCAGGAATTAAACATAGAGAATTTCATAAATTGGGTTAAGACCCCCTATAATCATACACTTGAATTCGTGAACTTTGAGATGCAATTTGGGCATGAGAGTGAAGGAAAACTCTAATTCATCACTCTACATACCTGGGTAATTTGATTCTACACCCTTTATTAAAAGCCCAAGATATTTGGGGAAGGACTTGAAGAATTCTATGCTTGATCTTCTTTGGGATCCTCTAAACTTGCATGCATGGGGAGGGAATAAGTTAGAATAGACTAAACCCTCTAAAAATCCTCCTAACTGAGCTTAAAGCAATGTATTTTAGGGCTTAAGAGCTTAGGAATTACGGAAATACCCTTACTTAAATCGCAGAAAATTTTACTCTGCCAGATGTCATGACTCACACCATGAGTTGTACCTTTAGACCATGACTCGTGGTTACCATCCCTAGTCACCACTGATTTCCCCCAACTTCTCTAAAGTTTTCCATGGGTCAAATAAAGATTTGTACCACCAACTTATGTGTCATTAGGTCCACCTATTCGATGCTTCCAACGTCCTTAGTTCCTCCTCACGGGTGCAGGCCACGACTCATGGTTTCACCCTACCATTCGTACCCTAACTCGTTCCCTCCAAATTGATGCACAATAGATCCCTTATGACTACTAACCATGGCTCATCCTATGACTCATGGCATGTTCCCATAAGTCGTACCTGGACTAGTTATTAAAAGGCCTCCTGCTGCAAATTCTGACCATGAGTGATACCACAACTCGTTACTCCTTCCCAAGACTCGTACAATGAGTCATTCTAATTCATTTTTCAATATTTTTATGCTGATCACATTTTAAATTCTGAGTCTAGTCTTAGGAACCTCCGAGGTATTACAATATCTCTCCCCTGGGAACATTCATCCTCGAATATGAGTAAACATACTAAATAACTAGGGAAAGGAACTGTCATCCAAAATACTGAATATTTGAAGTTGAGAACTGATGGAGTGACTGACTCCGGACTAAGATACATGGCTGAACTGAATTCATGAACCACACATACACAAGAACTGACCTAAATGAAACTGAGACATATGAACTAGATATGAAACTAAATAGAGTACTAATGAGGAAGCTGGTGCCTCAAGGTGGAACTGAGCCGGAAGAGAAAAGATGTGGGTATTTAGCAATCATATCTGCTTCGACTTCAGCTCCCTCGACAAGATGATTTCTCCACAGAACCTTTATTGAAGCTACTTCTTTATTCCTCAACTTCCGAATCTGACGATCAAGGATTTCAACTGGAACCTCTTCATATCTAAGGCTATCCTTTACATCAATGCTCTCTACTAGAAAAACCAATGAAGGGTCACTAATGCACTTCTTCAAGAGCAATACATGGACAATTGGGTGTACTAAAGCTAACTTCATGAGAAACTCCAACTCATAGGCTACCTTGACAACACATCTCACAATCCTGTACGGGCTAACATATTGGGGACTAAGCTTCCCTTTCTTTCCGAACTTCATCAACCCCTTCATGGGAGACACTTTAAAAAATACCTAATCAGCAACTTCAAATTCAAGTTCTCTCCTCCTCAAATCCACATAAGACTTTTGATGACCCTGAGCTGTTTTCATCCTTTCCCTTATAAGTTGAACTTTCTCCATAGCCTTATGAATTGAATCTGGCCCTATCAACATAGTTTCACCTACTTTAAACCAAACAATAGGTGACCTACATCTCTGTCTATAAATAGCCTCAAATGGAGCCATTTGAATACTGGAGTGGTAACTGTTGTTATATGCAAACTCGATAGGAGGAAAATGATCATCCCAACTACCTTTCAAGTAAATCACACATGCTCTCAATATATCCTCGAGAGTCTAAATTGTTTTCTTGGTTTGACCATCCGTTTGAGGGTGAAAAGCTATGCTAAGCTTGACCTGAGTACCAAGGCACTTCTGAAATGACTTTCCAAACTGTGAGGTGAATGAAATACCTTTATCTGATATGATGGACAAGGGAACACCATGTGACCGAACTAACTCTCGAGTATATAATTAAGCATAGTCCTCAGCTGAATCAGTAGTTTTGATTGGTAGAAAATGAGTTGTTTTAGTCTACCTGTCTATAGCCACCCAAATAAGTAATACTATCGACGTGTATGAAGAAACCCTGTAATGAAGTCCATATTAATCTCTTCCTACTTCTAAGTGGGGATATTGATGCCTTATAGAACACATCCTACTCTTTGGTTCTCCACTTTCACTTTCGACAGTTTGGACACTTTGCCACGAATTTTGCTATGTCCTTCTTCATGTCGTTCCACCAATAAACTTCCCATAGGTCACGATACATCTTGGTGGAACTTGTATGTATAGAATATGAGGAACCATGAGCCTCATGTAACATCCGTTCTCTCAAATCATCAACATCCGAAACATACAAATGACCCTGATATCGAAGTACACTATCTCCCTCTTAGGAGAAGACCTATGCCTTATGATTTTGAACTGCTTCCCTCAACCTTACTAAAATAGGATCCTCATCCTACCTAGCCTTGACCTCAGTCATCAAAGAGGATTCTGAGCAATTTTAAAAACGACACCACTATTTGTCGAATCCACAAGGCGAACCCCTAGTCGTGCAAGCTTGTGAACATCCTTCACCAACTCTTTTCTTCCATCTTCCACATGATAAACACTCTCCATGGATAGCTTGCTAAGGGAATCCACCGCTACATTGGTCTTGCCCGGATGGTAAAGGACACTCATGTCATAATCCTTGAGAAGCTCTAACCACCTCTTTTTTGTCACAAATTCAGGTCCTTCTGAGTGAAGACATACTGAAGACTCTTGTGTTCCATAAACACATCCACATTGACCCCATACAAATAGTGTCTCCATATCTTCAAGGCAAACACCACTACTGCCAATTCTAGGTCATGCATCGGATAATTCCTCTCATGAGTCTTAAGCTGTCTAGAGGCATATGCAATGACCTTGCCATGCTGCATCAACACACAACCAAGACTAACCCCAGAGGCATCACAACACACCACAAATCCATATGTACCCTCAGGTAGGGTCGACACTGGGGCTGAAGTCAGCCGAGTCTTTAGCTCTTGGAAGCTCTTCTCACAGGCATCCGACCACTGAAATTTGACTGTCTTCTGGATCAACTTAGTGAACAGTTCTGTAATGGATGAAAACCCCTCAAAAAAACTTCTGTATTAGCTATCTAAACCCAAGAAATTCCTGATATCCGAAGGATTAACAGGTCTAGGCCAATTCTTCACATCTTCTATCTTTTGGGAGTCCACCTTTACATCCTCATTCGACACCACATGGCCTAAAAATGCTACCAATTTCATCCGAAACTCACACTTGATGAGTTTAGCAAACAGCTGGCGATCCTTAAGAGTTTGTAGCACAATCCTCTAATGAGAGGCATGCTCCTCCTCTCTCCAAGAGTATATGAGAATGTCGTCTATGAAGACAATCATGAACATGTCCAACTATGACTTGAACACCATGTTCATCAAATCCATAAAAGCTGTTGGATCATTCATTAGTCTAAAAGACATAACTACAAACTCATAATGTCTATATCGAGTCCTGAAAGCTATCTTCGGGATGTCACTCTCCCTAACGTTGAGCTGGTGATAACCGGACCTAAGATCTATCTTTGAGAAGTGCTTAGCACCCTAAAATTGGTCAAGCAAGTCATCAACTAGGGAGGGGATACTTGTTCTTGATTGTAACCTTGTTCAACTGTCGGTAGCCAATGCACATACGAAGAGATCCATCCTTCTTCAGAACAAAGAGAACTGGTGCACCACATGGGGATTTTCTAGGTCTGATGAAACCCTTGTCTAGGAGATCCTTCAACTACTCTTTCAACTCCTTTAGCTCAACTGGAGCCATTATGTAAGGAGAAATAGATATAGGCTACATATGGGGAAGAAGGTCAATACCAAAGTCAATCTCCTGTTCGGGAGGGACTCCGGGTAGATCATCTGGGAACACCTCTGGATACTTACACACTATAGAAACTGACTGGAGAATCGGAGTTTAGGACATAGCATCCTTAACCTAAACTAGGTTGTAAACACAACTCTTAGAAATCATCTTTCTGGCCTTAAGGTAGAAAATAAAGCGACCTACAAGTACAACTGAACTACCCTTCCATTCCAGGACTGGATCACCCGAAAACCAAAACTCTACTGCACGGTTTATACAATTCACTAAGGAATAACATGCATGTAGTCAATCTATGCAAAAGATAATATCAAAATCTGCCATGTCGAACTCTACTAAATCTACTGAGGTGACTTTCTAAAAAACTGTGACAGGGTAATTTTTGTATACCCGTCGAGACATAACTGAGTTACCGATTGGAGTAGAGACTGTGAAGGGTTCTGATAGAATTTCGAGACTGACTCCAAAACTACTAGCAATATATGGCGTCACAAAAATAAGGTAGACCCTGGATCTAACAATGCATAAATATCAAGATGAAATACTCATAACATAACAGTGACCACTTCTAAAGAGACCTCCTACTCCTGACGAGACGAGAGGGCATAAAATCTATTCTGACGCTGACCACCACCTGCACTAATGGATGCACCCTATTGAGCTGAGCGTGCTGGTGGAGCTACTAAACTGGTGGCTGGGTCTCAACCTCTACCATGGCCCTATTTGGCTGAAGAGCAATCTCTGAACATGTGACCAGGCTTCCCGCACCCAAAATATGCCCCTGAACCTGCTAAGCACTAATCAGTGTGCCTCCTACCATACCTGTCACAAACTAGAATGATGGGCTCCACTAACTGTCTCCCCTAACCTCAAGAGCCTGATACCCATCCCCTCTGATCACGCCTAGACCTAGATAGCTGACTGGCTGATGACGGTGCTGGGGATGATGACCTCTAGTGGGACTGCTGGTGATGTCCACCACCAGATCTTTTCTGGGAGAACCCAAAAGTGTTTGTCCTGACCCTCTTGGCCTCTCTCTCCCTCTCCCTCATCTACACCGCCTCCATTTGCTGGGCATACAAAACCAATCGGGACAAATCAATATTCTGATGTAGTATAGCGGTCCTAAAATCCTTGACCAAGTAATGTGCCACCCATCCATAAATCTACTCACCCAAGCCATCTGATCAACCACCATCTCCGGCGCATACTTGGAAAACCAGGTGAACTCTAGAGAACACTCCTGGACAATCATGTTATTCTGCTTCAATTTCACAAACTCGGCCGCTTTAATTTCCCTCATCTCCTGGGGAAAGAATTGGTCTAGAAATGCAGTGAGAAAGTCATCCCAACCAACGGGACCCTCTTTGACTCCCCATCTATCCTTCCACTGCCTATACCAAATATGAGCAACCCCTTTCAATTGATAAGAGGCTAGGTATGCACATTCCTCACCTGTTACCCCCATAATCTAGGTGATCTTCTGGATCTCCTCAATGAACTTATGTGGGTCCTCATCCACTATCGACCTAAGAAACTCATGGGGGGATTTATCTTGAGGAAATACCTGACTCTAGTAGCTGCTGCATTCCCATTCTGGGAACATGAGCCACTACTTACTGATTGACCTGAGCGGTCAATGCCTATGCTAACATCTGTATAGCTACCCTAAACTCAGCATGGGCAACCTACTCGGGCACATGATCTGCTGGGGCTGGTGGGGCTTGCTGGTGCCCATCTCCATTGCCATCCTCGTGGCAATTTTCATTTTTGTTGTTGTTGCTTCTTTTGTTAACTCAGCGCGGAGGCATGATTCTGAAAACACGTATAACATGAGTTATAAGGATAGAGATATACTTCATCGAACGACATAGATCATGAAAGAAAGGAAATTTCCTAAAACATTTTGTAGCCTTTTCGTCGTAAGTGTGGTGAACTTCACACCCATGAAAAAGACTCTACATATCGCGGCTTGCAGAAACCCTAGGACACAGTAAACCTTTTCTTTAATACCAAGTTTTTCATGGTTTGAACATAGGCTCAGATCTAGACACGGAACCTAAAACCGTATATGGCTCCAAATCGACCCATGACATGAACATGAAAACTAAAGCTCCACATAAATAAAGCGGAAGACTAAATTCTGAATTATCAGAAGTCTGAATAGTAAAACATTTAACCAATGAAAAATCTCAAACACTGAATATGAAGCTGAATATACAAACTATATCTAAAAAGCCTTTAACATACCGACGAGCTGATAGGACAACACCCTAACTAGCTCACTACAAGTCTAAAACTGAAAATGACAAAACTCAACTAACTGAATGTCCTCGAAGGATGAGGACTCACCAACCACGTTGTTTGGGATAGACTCTAGAGACTGGTTAGCGATGAGACTGAGTTTGTACATGTGAGCCTGTATCATAAAATGATACAACATAGAATATATGGTCAGTACATGAAATGTACTGAGTATGCAAGGTAAGTAAAACATGCTAAGTATAAGCTGAAGACATGCATAATGTAAATCATATAATTATAGGATTCTGAGAGTAAGAACTGCATGTTGATATCTGAAAACGTGATTAGATATAAATTGAGCTTCATAACTCAATCAAATTACCCAAAGCTGAAGCTAATATTCATAAGCAAAACTGATAAACTGATCATTGAGTCAAATCTACTGAAAACATAATATCATAACTGATGAACATACATAACTAAAATCATGAGGAACAATGGGAGACTCGCCTTATAACCGACAACATCATGATAGAGCTTACGTGATCCCAACTATTACACTCAAGTGGGTAGAGCCATCCAAATCCTTTCCAAGGCTAAATGCGCTACCATGATATTGGTATCAAGTTGAAGGCCCATTTAGGGTAGGGAAAGCTCACAAGGGAGGTCCCAAAGTAATTGTATAATCCTACGTTGGCATGTAGATTTGACACTCGGGGTTTTCTTGAATTCCTAGCCTACTCGGTGCTAGACACTGCTCCCAAAAATATGAAAATACTCTCCATCATTTTTCAATGAAGCTGATAGTGTAATAACATGCATAGTCTAAAATCTTAACATGGGGAGCCTTGGCTCAAAATATACCACAAATTGAAAGTGGAAGTATCGACTCCAAAATCTTATGGTAAGCTAATATTAAAAAATTCAACTAAATCATAAAAACATTCTTAAATCATGTGAGCCTGCCCGAAACATTAACATACTTGAGATAGACTTGATAGTAAAAATCATGGATTCATATATGTATAAAGCATGAACATTATTTCATGCTAGATATCTCATCATACTTGAAAAACATAGATCATAAATTTGACTTTTTATGAAACTTGCATAATTGGGTAAAATTCTTCTAAAATTTGAAATCATGAATTTATAACCAATTTGCACATAAAAACTGTTAATGAATCTTAAAATGTCATTGAAACATGAAGGGAATTGACCCGTGAATTAAACATAGAGAATTTAATAAATTGGGTTAAGACCCCGTAGAATCATACACTTAAATTCGTGAACTTTGAGATGGGATATGGGAATGAGAGTGAAGGGAAAATCTCATTCATGATCCTACATACCTGAGTAATCTGATTCTACACCCTTCCTTGAAAGCCCAAGAGATTTGGGGAAGAACTTGAAGAATTATAGGCTTGATCTCCTTTGGGATCCTCTAAACTTGCATGCATGAAGAGGAAATAGGTTATAATAGGCTAAACCCTCTTAAAATCCTCTTAACGGAGCTTAAAATGCTGTAGTTTAGGGCTTAGGAGCTTACAAATTTCGTAAATACCCTTACTTAAGTCATAAAAAATTTTACTCTGCCAGATGTTACGACTCACACCACGAGTCGTACCTCTAGACAATGACTCGTGGTTACCATCTGTAGTTACCACTGATTTTCCCTATCTTCTCTAAAGTTTTCCACAGATCAAACCACGACTCATACCACCAACCTGTGAGTCGTTAGGTCCACTCGTAGTCAATGCTTCCAAGGTCCTTAGTTCCTCCTCACGATTGCAGTGGTTTCACCCTATGAGTGGTACCCTAACTCGTTCCCTCCAAATTGATGCACAAATGATCCCTTACGATTACTGGCCATAGCTCATCCTACGACTCGTGACATATTCTCACAAGTCTTACCTTTGCTCATTATTAAAAGGCCTCCTGCTGTAAATTTTGACCAAGAGTGGTTCCACGATTCATTACTCCTTTCCACGAGTCATTTCGAGTCATTTTTCAATATTTTTTACAAATCAAATTTCAAATTCCGAGTCTGGTCTTAGAAACTTTTAGGATATTACAACTTTCTTTGAGAAAGGTCTTTTGAACTTTTTACTACGTTAACAGGTACACAATTCTTATTTTTGTTACAATATTTATTAATATTGGCATCAGAGCCAGATTGATACGCTGAAATTTATTCTTTTTTATGATTCGGTAGCTACTTGTTCAAAAGAAAAATATTGGTGTAATAATTTTTGATGGATCAATCATAAATGAACAATTTTTGTTGTTATTCTCAACGGTGTGAAATTAGTGGATTTTTACTGTTTGGTTGAAATTATGAATAAAAATTTGTTTGTGATGGTTAATTTCATTGGTCACTAACAGACAAAATTTATGTTTAAAGATTACAAAAGAAAAAAAAAATGTAGCGTGTGACATATGTTACTGTTCACTTTTGTAAACGGTGGCTTTTTGTCACTATTTTTTCTATATAAAGCACTAATTGTTAGTGGAATGATATTAATTGTTCCAATAGTGAACAAATGAGTCTTCACTTTAGTGTGATTTTTCTTTATTTGGCTGGTTTTTTTTAACAGTTTTGTGAAAAACTGCTATTGTAAAGTAATTTCTGAAAAGCAGTAGCTTATATTTTTGACATGAAATCTATTTTATCATAATTTACTTATTTAGGACTTTCCGTTGATATATTACACATTTAAAATAAATTAAAAATGAGATATGAATTTTTTAAAGTTGGCTGAAATTTTTTGACAGTTTTGTGAAAAGACTGCTACTGTAATGTTGTTTCTAAAAATCATGTCATGCCCTACCTTGGGAGGTATGACTGGAACTTAATACCACACTGGGACCTGGGCTGACCTGACTGGGTATAAGCACCTGTGGTGCTTGCCAAGAACTCAAAATCACGAAAAAAACTGCTATATTTCGGCTGTAAACATAGCCTCCAACAAGGCCAAGTAGAAAACTTGTAAAGGAAAATAGCTAACCTAGCAATATAACAATAAAGGGATCCTAAGTGGGCCGACAAGACCTCCATGTTATCTAGTCATAGCAGAAGGAAAACAGGCAGTCATATTCGTACTATAGCCGACAAGGCTACTAACTAACTAGCTAAACTAGGCCCCACACGGTTAACACATAAAATATAACATACATAGGCCCAACGCGACTAACAACAACCAAAAAAAAATATAGTCCGCAAACCTCTAAGAGTGGAAAAATGGCCGTGACAGGGCCCCGACCTACCCAAAAGCTGCACAACAAAAAGAGCCAACTTTTCTAACTATCAACCCCGGAGAAAAAGAGTTGACTGAAAGCTAACTCTAGCTGTCGGCTAAGAATGTCCTAAACCACATCTATCTGCACCTACAGGCAAGTATGCAGCACCCCATAGATGGGTGTCGGTACAGTATGTACCGAATATGTAAGGCGGTAATGAAAATGACTGAATGAAACTGATAAAAGAACTTAAAGTAATCATTAAGAAGGATAAGAGTTATAACTTGAATAGCCTCATAACCTGAAGTATAACTAACAAGAACCTTACCTGGCCCCCATAAGCCTAGAATGTACAATCAACACAGAATAACCCACCTAGACCCCCATAAGCCCTGACAAGTATAATTCAATCTATATACCCCTAGTATGGTCAATATGAGTCAACGGGTAACTATATCCAAACTATCTGGCCTCTAGGTCTGCAACTGAGCCCTCTGGGCTCCTGCGACTGCACCCTGGGCACACAAGGCTCGATGCAGGGTCATTGATATCGATATGACATAAAAGAAGAAGTCTATTCATGGATGAACTGTAATATGGCCTTATAGGCCTGAATATAGTCCTACCAGACATCATATAACTCCTCTGACCGATTTATAGCCCTGTAGGCAATAACACAACTAGTGACCGTGAGGTTGGTCGAAGGAAGGCTATAATAGGTGGGGTCAGTCCCAACCAAATAATCAACTTAAATCTCCAAACTATCTATAGCAGCTAATCACAATATACATGATTACAACCTACCTACAAAGATGTAGGTCTTATTACTATATGATAGGAATAACTTGCTGAAGAGGTTAGCCTTAACATACCTCGAATGTCAATTTTTGTTATTACTATATGATTGGAATAACTTGATGAACAGGTTAGTCTTATGTGGACATGAGAAGAAGGGAATTAGAATTTGAAGTCGATGGCTGCGTAGTTTTGAGGGCGTCTCTCATGAAGGGAGTGATGCGGTTTGGGAAGAAAGGGAAACTTAGTCACCGCTATGTAGGCCCGTACCAGATAGGGAGACATGTTGGCAAGGTGTCTTATGAGTTGGAGTTGCCTTCAGAATTAGCTTCTGTGCATCCTGTGTTTCATGTATCGCTTTTGAAGAAGTGTTTGGGTGATCCAGCCTTAGTTGTCCTGGTGGACAGTGTTGGCCACGAGGTTTGGCCAAGTTAATGTTTTAGGATGTATATACGTTGTCTTGAAGTCATGTGGGAGGATTTTTATCTTTAATTGACTTGTAACTTGAAGTTGTTTATTTCTTTCAAATATTTGTTCTAATTATTTGTCTCTCTTTACAAATTCTGATTTATTATCTCAGTTAAATGTATGGAGGCTTAATTGGAAGTCATCACTAAAATACTCGCTAAGATATATTTTTTTCACTTTTGATTAAATGATTAGATTGTGGATGATGATTGAAATCTTAGTAACCATTTCGATTCTATGATAAATGTCAAGTCCTTATGAAAATTAATTTGCTTGAGTGAGTATATGAATATCCCATGCATATATTGATAAAAGTAAATATTGATGAGAAAAACTTGCATAAATTATCTCTTACTAACAGACATGGCATCAAAAATCATAATTGCTGACTTGAACAAAGGAGAAAAATTAAATGATGACAATTACGACATTTGGAGTCATAAAATATGGTATGTACTGGAAGAGTAAAACGCTCTTGAAGGTATAAATTATTTTTTAAGTCACCCAAAAGAGGGTAACACTGCACAACACAGAAGAGATCTTGCAGCTTACAAAGCTTGGAAAAAGACAGATTCTATCGCACGTGGAATTATTCTAAGTTTTGTTGTTGATGACCTCATTCATGAATATGAGGAATTTCCTACTGCTCATTCCATGTGGGCACACCTACGAGGAACATATGGGGATACATCTGAGCCCACCTAAGACAACTGACTATCAAGTTTGATACTTACAAGAAACATCATGATCAGAACATCAAACAACACCTTAGGGTGAGGTCAAATATGATTGCTCAACTCAAGAGTGTTGGTCATGTTCTCTCTGATGAGCAAAAGGTTCAGGCAGTGATCCAGTCTCTTCCCAATAATTGGGAACACTTGAATTCAGCTTAACCAACAATGATAGCATCAAAACCTTTTCTAATATTTCCCGTCATGTTGAACTTGAAGACGAGAAACTTGGTGTTGCTAGAGCTTCTTCTAATGCCTTTGTGGCAGAATCAAGTCGTATGAAGTCTTCAGGCTTTAAGCATAAGAAGAATTTAAAAAAATGGGAATGGTAAGGAGACTGGAGAAGGACCCTCTAAGAAAAGGAACAAGCCATATTCGAAGAAGGGAAAATGGTTTTTCAAGAAGAAAGAAAAGAGTAATATGAAGTGCTACAACTACCATGTTCCAGGGCATTGTGCTTGTGATTTGTCATGACCCAAATGGCCGTGATTGGCACCCACACTAATCTCCCAGTGGCCGAACCAATGATTCCTAATAAATGCCCCGACATCAAACATGCAAAAAGAAATATGATTTTATAATGAAATGAAATGAATCATTAGTAGCGATAACAATCCTCTTAAAAATAAAACAAAACGATAATACCAAGATCAAAATGTCATTGCACCAGACGTCTAAGTACAACACTAGGAATGATAAGTCTAGGAAAATAAAACAACTGAAATATCAGGAAGAGAGACATCTTTAACAGAGGAGTGGGACTGCCCATCTTGCGACCATTTACCTTTCAAGTGTAACTGTTGATGCTTTATAAGTCAGGACGAGAGGAGCTTCCTGGTTCAAATTATGTATTTAGAAAAGAAGTGCAGGAGTACTATCAATATGAAACACGGTACTAGTAGGCATCATCGACTGTCCTTACATAATAACATATAAGCATTGCAACTGCTATATGAAACCAGTCCAAAACATCGTACATAAGTATGGTAAACATTTCAAGAATAATAGCTCTGCATAGGTGACAATAGGCCTGCTTACTGGATTAGGTCTTTCGCTGCAGTGGTCTCGCCGAAGCGGAATAAGTCCCGCTACAGCGATACTGCCCTGGGCAGTCGCTCGACTTAGCGACACCTTCATCATTTCACCAGTTTCTAGCAATTCACACATTCTATTACTTATTTAGATATAGCAAAAGCTTTTACATCAAATAACAACTACTCATCATCACATGCGATTTGAAGAAATTCATCACAAGAAAGAACAACTCAACATCAATAATCGTTTAACCATATCACACTTCAAATCTTTTCCATTTTTCTTGTTCAGGTTACAATTACAGGATCACAACTTAACTCAACCACATAACACTTACTCATTCCATACTTCTCGCAAGCCAAAAAGGTGTGCTCTGGTAACCTTGTTCAATTGCCAATGATCAATGCACATATGAAGAGAACCATCCTTCTTGCAGACAANATGTGGGGCACACTCCTCCACCATATCACCATAAATACTCCATCATCAATATTAATGTACACACATGCTAGGGTCTTTTTTCTGCCCTTCCAGTCATGACCTGCAAGGCACTCTAGAAATTCATGTACTGTATCGGCATGGTACCCGCTTCCACTCATATGCTCATCCGGATGCTCCCCTCAGACACGAGCCACTCAGCCAATATCGCTCGCCTGGATACTCTCCTCGGGCACAAGCCTCTCGTCTTAGGATACTATTACTATCCTCACCATTCTCAAGTAATTGGATATAGCAGGGTTCATTATTAATACACTCAGGAGTTTACAATCTACTCCCTCACGTGAATAATTAACAAATCATCAATCATCTCAATAACAATGTGCAAGAGCTACACTTAACAACTCAATGCAGTTGCATATCGGTTCAGTGACCATATCATATCCAAATTACATTCAATAGTATATTTCAACAGGAAAATCACCATAACAAGCAATGTCCATAGACCAATCAACATATCATCATTGCACAAACATACACGATATAAAGTCTAACTCCTTTGAACCATAACTTACCTCTATTTTAGGGTGGTAAAAGTTAGCTACTCCGTGGGAGCCTTGCTCTTTCTCAAAGCCTCAAAATGCTCGAAATATACAGAAATAATTATAGAGTAATTTCATTATTTACTCTTTCAATAAGGGTCTTTGAATTTCAAATCCTTCCCTTCAGGATACTTTAAAAGTAAAACCCTAGTTTCACTTAGTTCTAGGCTTCAATTCTCGCATAACCCATGTTCTCTAGCAATTAAATCTTGGGGAATGATCATTACCCCTATAAACTTATGATCAAACCACCTCATTAACTCCCCATGATTCAGCCCTAGTCTATCATCATAGGGTTTCTTAGCTTAAAATATCACTAGTAAAGGTTCTCTATGAATTCTCGAGTCAACATCATCCATCATAGAGGTAGAGATTCAAGAGACTTACCTTGGGAGAGGAATTCAACTGTTCTAGGGTGGAAATCATTTTTAGACCTTAACCCTTCATGTTTTGGAAATAATGGGGTATAAACCTAGAAATTTCACTTAAACTCCCTTTCTGATTCTCGTCGTCTGCTGCAGCTTCACATTTCCACTGCAGCGGACCCACTATGGAGGTTAGAAAATTGTTACAGAAGATCGAGCGGTTAATTCCCCAATTCATTACAGCAAGAATCCAACCATCACAACGGTCTCGCTGCAGCGGAAATTCTACCTTTGCAGCGGTCCCCTGAACCGGTAGCTCCCCCAGAATCATCAATTTACACTAGCTTCCTCCACAACATTTCTTTAACTACTTCCTATTCTCGCTTATATGGGTCATTACATCAGATACCAATTAAAACACCATTCATCCCCGAACGATATACCAAGTAAGAAAGAGAACATATCATATTCCGTGGACACTTGAGGATATTTGATCCGCATATCAGCGTCGGTCTCCCAAGTGGATTCCTCCATAGGAAGATTCTTCCATTAGACCTTTACCGTTGCAATTTCGTTTGATCTCAGTTTGCGGAGCTCCCTAGCGAATATCGCCACAGGCTCTTCCTCATAGGACAAGTTCTCATCTAGCAACATGGAGTCCCATTTAATAATATACAATCCATCCCTATGATATTTCTTCAACATTAAAACATGGAACATCAAATGTACCCTAAACAATCTTGGCGGAAAAGCCAACTGATAAGCTACTTCTCCCATAGGCCGTAGGATTTTAAATAGTGCAATGTACCTCGGGCTAATCTTTCCCCACTTATCGAACCTCATCACCCCCTTCATGGGGGATACCTTGAGCAGAACTTGTTCTCCCTCCATAAACTCCATATCTCTCACATTCTTATCTATATATTATTTTTCCTACTTTAAGCCACCACTAGACACTTTTGGATTAACTGCACCTTTTATAAGGATTTCTTTAGCAAATTGGTTTCCCAAGGTGTCACCATAAATGCATCATTCGATTGGAGACATGCATTTCCTCCTGTACAAAGCTTCAAATGGCACCATGCCAATGCTTGAGTGGTAGTTGTTTTTGTAGGAGAACTCATCCAAGAGTAGAAATTTATACTAATGGGCCCCAAAATCTATAACACAGACTTGGAGCATGTCCTATAATACCTTGATGGTCCTTCTTGACTGTCCATCTATCTGAGGATGGAAGGCTATGCTCAAGTCCAGCCTGGTGCCTAACTCTGCTTGTAAGGTCCTCTAGAAATGAGAGATGAACTGAGTACCCCTGTCATCCACAATCAACACTGGCACCTCGTGCAATCGAATCACTTCCTTTACATACAACTTGGCCAACCTCTCACCATTGTAAGTCACTTGATAGGAAAGAAGTGAGTAGACTTGGTGAATCGAAGCACAATGACCCAAATGGAGTAAAACTTTCCCAAAGTCCTTGGAAGCCCAACTACGAAACCCATAGCTATTTTCTCCCATTTCCACTCGGGGATAGGCATCTTCTGAAGTACTCCTCCAGGATTATGGTTCTCATATTTCACCTACTAATAATTCAAACATTGGGCGACATAGTCAATAATATCTCTCTTCATTTTGCCCTACCAATAGTGTTGCTTCAAGTCATGGTACATTTTAGTGACTTTAGGATGAATGGAGTACCTCGAGTTGTGAGCTTCTGCCAGAAGAGTCTTAATTAGCTCACCAACTCGGGGAACACACACGTGCCCTTTTATCCTCAAGACCCCTTCACCATTTATCAACTTTTTTGCTCTAAGATAGGATATAAAGTTACCCTTTGGCATGGCTATACTACCTCTCCATTCTAGCACTAGTTCTCCCGGGAAGTGGAATTAGACGATTTTGGACCAACATTCTACAGTAGCATAACACGGAGCCAACCAATCCATACCCATAATCACATCAAAATTAATCATCTCTAGCTCTACTAAATCTGCTGAGGTCTGACGACCCACAATCTCTATTGTACAACCCTGATAAATTCTTTTAGTAATAACAGAGTCACCTACTGGTGTAGATACTGAGAAAGGTCGCTGAAGAAATTCTGTCACCATATCAAACTTTCGGGCTACTAATGGAGTAACATATGACAAAGTAGAGCCAGGATCTATCAAAGCATAAATTAAGTGGGAACAGACATCTAATATACCTGTGACAATATCTGGCAATGATTCTTGCTCTTGTCATCCTGGTAGTGCATATGTTCGGTCCTGGACCCTGCCTGAACTGGATGCCCAGAATCTGCCTCGGCCCCTACCAGCTGGACTGAGGGCCCGCGCCCTGCAGAGGGTGTTAGGGCATACGAACCTGCTGAAGATCTATTCTACTGATCTTGGATGCTGT
>JACEIK010001102.1:93745-105318 GCA_018107945.1 Datura stramonium
TAATTTTGTCTTAGATTAGTATAAATTAGGAAACTAAACTCTCAAAATCCTATTTGAATTGTTGTCTGCATTTTTAAAGTTATAGTTTATTAACACTTAAATTGATTATTACCTTAGTTCAATCCCTGTGGGATCGATACTTGGCTTACTTTAGCCATTTTACTACTTGTTCGACCACGTGCACTTGCGTGTAGTTGCAAAACCCACCGAACAAGTTTTTGAGCACCCTAAATTTGATCAAACAAGTCATCAATCGTGGGAATGGGATACTTATTCTTGACTGTGACTTTGTTCAGTTAACGATAATCGATGCACATTCTAAAAGAACCGTTCTTCAACTCATGAAAAGAATAGGAGCTCTATGAAGAAATGTTTGGTCTGATAAAGCCTTTCTCTAAAAGTTCTTTCACCTGATCCTTTCAACTCCTTAAGCTTAGGTGGAGCCATTCCGTACGGAGGAATTGAGATAGGGTGGGTATTTGGAAAAAAGTCTATTTCGAATTCAATTTCCCGTTTGGGAGGGACTCTGGTAAGATCTTCGGGAAATACTCTTTGAAACTCATTCACAACTAGAATTTATCGAAGAGTTGGGGCTTCAGACTTAAAATCCTGAATCCTTACTAGATGGTAAATACAATCCGTAGAGATCATATTTCTGGTCTTAAGGTAACAGAAAAACTTACCTATAGGCATTGAGGTACTACCCTTCCATTTTAAAACTGGTTCATTAGGAAACTAGAACCTAATGATTCTGGTTCTGCAGTCGACTGAGGCATAATAGGAGTGTAACTAGTCCATGCCAAGAATGATATCGAAATCAAGAATATCTAACTCTACTAGATTAACTATGGTGATTTTTTGAAAAACTAAGACCGGGTAATCCCTATATACCCGTTTAGCTATAACTGACTCAACAACATGAGTAGACACTAGAAAGGGTTCTGAAAATATTTCGAGACTGACATCAAATTTTACTATGTTATAAGGAGTCATGAAAGAAAGTGGGGCTCTTGGATCTAATAATATATATATCACGACCTGAGCTGGGACCTCGGATCGGGACATAGACCGAGAACTATAAATGGCTCAAAGTCCACCCATGGCATGAACATAACAACTAAAGCATATATTAAAGTGAAAACTAATAACATCAACATGAATAAGTGGAACTTTGAATAACATAATGTATATAGAATGATAAAATCACAATACTAAGTTTCAAAGCCAAACATATTGGTCCATGTCTAAAAAGCCTCTACTAATTGATGAGATGCCGAGACAAGCCCACATCTATCTCCAAATTTAAAACAAATTGACAACACAAAACTAAAATGATAGATGCCCTCAAATAATGAGGACTCACCCAAAGCAGGGATGAACTGAGCTAATAGGGGAAGCGAGCTATCGACAAGACTAAACTGGATCACCCAAACCTATATCATGAAATAACTTGCATGCATGGGAGCCTAATGTCTTGACATAGACTAAACCCACTTTAAAAACTACTTTTAGGGCTTAAAATGATGTCATTAAATAGTTAGAATATTAGGAATTATAAAAATACGCTTAAGATTCGACATAAAATTTCCTACTACCAATTGTAACGACTCATACCTTGAAACCATGACTCGTGGTTTCCTCTCTTCATCACCACTGTTCTCATGCTTAACTCCTGGAATTTTCCAATGGACCCAAATAATGGGTGGTACCTTGTAAAGACGGGTCATTGAATCTATCTGTTGCTACTGCCTCCAACTTCTGTACCTCTTCCCATGAGTACAAACCACGACTCATTTTTTCCTACAATAAGCCATACCACGAATCGTACCATTCATATAGACACTGCAAAAACAAATGAAGACTCCTGAACACAACCTATTACAGGGACCTATGAGTCGTACTATGAGTTATTGTCTCAGGCCTTTTTCTACATATGCGGACGACGGCTCAAAACCGTGAGTGGTACCTTCCTAACATGACTTTTGTTATGGTCTCATGATTTGGGAGACAGATTTCAGAACTTAACCACGACTTATCCCATGATCCGTTACTCCAGACTACCACTCAAACAACGAGTCATTCTGAGAAAATTTCTAGACTTTTTCTGCTGAACACATTTCAAATCCCGAATCTAGTCTTAGAACTTTTAGGGTGTTATATTATCTCCCCTTGAGAACATTCATCCTCGAATGTGGATTAAGAATACTGAAAGGCTGAGGAAAGAACTACAATCCCAATACTGAACATCTGAAGCTGAAAATTGATGAAGTGACTGAATCCAGACTACACATGATTGATTTGAATTCAAAATATATACATACGTTCTATGACATGAAAGGAACATAGAGACATGAACTTAACATTAAACTTATTAGAGTACTATGGAGGAAATTGATAACTCATACTGGAACTGAGCCGGAAGGGAAAAGATGTGAGTATCTAGCCATCATATCTATTTTGGCTTCCTACGTAGCTCCCTCAACAAGCTGATTCCTCCACAAAACCTTTACTAAAGCTACTTCCTTGTTTCTCAACTTCCAAACCTAACGACCGAGGATCTCAACTAAAACTTCTTCATAGTTAAGGCTATAATTCACACCTATGCTCTTCACTAAAACAACCAAGGTCGGGTCGCTAATGCACATCTTAATAGAGATACATGGAAAATTTGATGTACCGAAGCTAACTCTACTGGTAGCTCAAACTCATATTCCACCTTGCCAGGTCGCCTCAGAATCCTACATGGACCAACATATGATAGACTAAGCTTCCCTTTCTTCCCAAACCTCATCACTCCCTTCATGGGAGATACCTTCAAAAACACCCAATCATCAACCTCAAACTCAAGCTCTCTCTGCCTAACATCTGCATAAGATTTCTGATGACTTTGAGCTGTATTTAGCCTTTTTTAACAAGCTAAACCTTCTCCATGGCCTCATGAACTCAATATAGCCCTATCCACGTAGCCTCACCTACCTCAAGCCACTCAATAGGTGATCTATACCTCCGCCCATAAAGAGCCGCAAACGGAGCCATCTAAATGTTGGAGTGGTAACTATTGTTATGGGCAAACTCGATGAGAGGCAAGTGACCATCCCGACTACCCTTGAAATCAATAACACATGCCTTCAACATATCCTCAAGAGTCCGAATGGTCCGCTTGGCTTGACCACTTGTTCGTGGGTGAAAAGTCATGTTAAACTTCACCTGAGTACTATGGCCTCTCTGAAACAACCTCTAAACTTGAGAGGTGAACTGAGTTCCTGTATCTGAGATGATAGGCAAAGGAACTCTATGCAATCGATCAAGCTTCCGAACATATAATCTAGCTTTGTCCTTGTGATGTCTTGGTCATCTGATCTACATTCACCTAGATAGGATCATGTTGTCGGCATGTACGAGATGACCCTATAATGAAATCTACCTTGAACTCCTCGCACTTCTAAGTAGGAATATTGATATATTATAGCATACCTCCCAATCCTTGATGCTCGATCTTTCCAACCTACACTCCTCACTGGCTCCTATTTATACTAAAGTCTGAGTCCAATGGCATACCTCCGCCACGTTCAAGCCTAACTGGACCACCCCTGCTGCACCTAGAGTTATCAACTAAGAACATTATTCCCCCCTTAAAAAGAAAGTCACACAGGTTCGAGCTCTAATCAAGAAGTCACTAGTCACACCATACTATGGTGTACTTGTACACCATCACCTCATTCGAGCCTATTACTTATTATTATACCAAGGCTCCTTGTAGCTAATGCTATTCAAGAGTTCCCTTATCTTCCGGGCTTGGCTAATAGTTGTGCTTTATGAACTTCTACCCAGCGAGCATCTAAGGCAGGAATAGGGAGTTATCCTAAATGTACACATTGAAACCACCATTCCCACCATACGGAAACATTCTCAGGGCTTAGAGTAAGGAAATTGCGAGCATGAATTGTTCAAGGAATATATGTTGGGTATATACCTAATATAACACGACCTTATGGGTCGTTAGGGAAAATTCTAAGGACTGAGTTCATAAAATTGAGCATGCTGAGAGATATGAGTTTACATACATGATGAGTTTTATGACTTAAAGCTGAGACTTATGGATTTAGGGAGTAAGACTGGGATCGCTGTCTGAATTGATTATCTCTAATTTTAGGAGTCTTAAGATAAGCATGAGTAGAATGCAGCGTTGACTGAAACATAAAGAAAACATCCAAATAGGAAGGATTGACATCCCAAAGCTACTATACTCGATTTTTCCTTACTAGAGCACTCAAGACTTGACTTGACTCTTTAATTTATCATCTCCCTCTTAGCTTAAGGCCATTATTCAATGTCTCTTGGATATTTTCTTAAGGCTGGGCTACCTGACTAATTCCTGAATTTCCATTTTCCCCTATAGTTATCACTAAAGGCTTCATACCTACAAACATTTCATACAATCTATGGACAAATCCCAGCCTAGGATGCCAAAAAGAATCTTATACCTTATATTAAGAATCCTATGTCTAACAACATGCGAGGATCAACTTAAAAGGTTCATGACATACCTTTTATTATATCTGGAGTTGGCCGCTACCTGCACCAGGTAACCTGCCCTACTGAGATGGGCGAGCTGCTGGAGCTGTTGGTCTGATAGCTGGGGCACGGGCTCCACCGTCACCTGGTCTAGCTGAAGGACAGTCCCTGAGTCTGTGTTTGGGTTTACCACACCTAAAACAAGCATCCCTACCAATTAAACCCTTCCTCGGGTGTTTCCTACCATAATTAAGGCAAGCCGGCCAACTGAACGGGGCTGCCGAATGGGTGGCCGGGGAACGACCTCTATGGCTACCCTAGTTGGCTTACGGGCAATATTTGAGTTTATGACCAAGCTGGCCACACTAAAAGCAAGCATCTGAACCCTCCAAGCACTTTCCTAGGTGGTTCTTCCCACATCCCTTGCAAATTGGATATGTAATCTCCCTTACCCTAGACTTGCTCCCCTGAGCTGGAGCCAATGATCCCTGCTGGAGCTGAGAGTGCTTCCTACCACCTGACCCTTGCTTGGAAAACTCCAAATAGTCTGTCTTTTCTCTCTTATTCCCCTTTTCTTTTTCCTTGAACTTTCCATATGCTTTCGGATCGTGAAACTCAGATGGACTCCTTTTTGTGAAGTTTCGAACCCTAGTGGTTGTTATCTCTCTAGTAGGGTTCACACGTGTGATCACCTGATAGTCTAGTTGAGTCGTAATGTCCTATACCAAGACTCTGATGGCAACCTCGAGCTCCATATCCATCACATGCCCGCTAAGGGGGCCCACTAGAGTTGGTGGGGCTGGCTGACTTTCATTGGCTCTTTAAGGAGGCATACTTCTGCAAACGCGTATAACATAATTTAGGAGAATGGAAGAGTTAAACTTCATAGCTCGAGTTAGAATCATGAAAGAAGGAAAGCTTCCTAAAATGTCTTGTAGCCTCTTTCTCACAAATGTGGAGAGCTCCACGCCCATAAAAAAGGCTCTACTTAATGCGGCTTTTGGACACCCTAGGACACTTTAAACCTAACTCTAATACCATGTTTTCACGACCCGAGCTGGGACCCCTAATCAGGATGCGGGACCTAAAACCACGAATAACTCTAAGTCGACCCATGACATGAATATAGAAACTAAAGAGCATATATTAAAGTGGAAATTGATAATTTAAAAATGCATCAAAAGAAGTCTGAATAGCATTATGTATATCAAACAATAACATCACAATACTAAGTTTCAAAGCCGAACATTTGGTTTATGTCTAAAAAGTCTCTACTAAATGAAGAGATGTTGGGACAAGCCCCAAGGTATCTCTATGTCCGAAACAAACTAACAACACAAAACTAAAATGATAGACGCCCTCGAATAATGAGGACTCACCAAAGGCAGGGCTGAACTGAGCTGATAGGGGGAGAAAGCTATCATTGAGACTGAACTGGATCATCTGTACCTATATCATGAAATGATATAGCATAGAGTATTCAATTAGTACATTGAATGCAGTATGTAAGGTAAGTAAAATATTCTTAGTAAATGTTAGCTGAAATCAGGCATATAAATAAAAATTATTAGATCATGAGAGTAAGAACTACATGTTGAAAACTGAATATGAGAAATACATAACCATAAGCTGATTATCATAACTGAACATAGTGACCCAAGATTTAGAAATAGAAATCATATGACTTTTCATAGCTGAAATCATAAGTAAAAGCTCATCAACTGATCATTTGGTCAAATCTACTGTAAAAGATAATATCATAAGTCATGAACATGAGTAACTGAAGTTATGAGGAACAATGGGAGACTCGTCCTAACCGAAACAATCACAATAGAGCTTACATGATGCCCCAACTATCACACTCAAGTTAGCAAAGTCATCCAAAACATTTCTAGGCTAAAGATGATACCATGATATCGATATCAAGCTAAGGCCCCTTGGGGCAGGGAAAAACTCTCTTGAGAGGTCCCAATCATGTATCATATACCTATGTTGGTGCATATTTCTGAGATTGGGGAACTTTGGAACCCCAAGCCTACTCAGTGTTAGACACTATTCCAAAAAACATGCATAGTGCTCCCATAATTTTTCAATGAAGCTGAAATCATAATTGCATGCATAGTCTAAAATCTGAACATTGGCAGTCTTGACTCCAAAACATATTATAAGCTGCAGTGAGAGTCTTGACTCCAAAACATATGATAAGCTGATCTTATTAGCCTTGGCTAAATCATGAAAACATACTTAACTTGTATGGGCTTGCCCAAATCAAAAAATCATGCATAATTATACTAGACTTCATAAGTCAAAATCATAGATCCATACATGGGAAATTTATAAACCTTTATTCAAGCTAGATGTCTCATCATACTTGAAATTATGAATCATAAGATTGACTTTTCATAAAACTTGCAAAATAGGGCAAAATTTCTAATAACTTGAAATCATGAATTTATAATCAATTTGTGATAAAATCTACCCATTAGACTATAAAATATACTTTAGGACTTGAGGGGTTTAGAACCATAAATATATCATAGAGAATATCATAAAATTGAGTTAAAATCCTAGAGATTAATACACTTCATTAAACTTGAATTCATGAACTTAGAGAAGATGTTTGGGCATGAGAGTGAAAGGAATCTCTAATTCATAGCCCTACATACTTGGGTAAACTGATTCTCAAACTATCCTTGAAAGCCCAAGAGAATTAGGAAAGAAATTGAGAGAGTTCTAGCTTGATTTTGAAGAGGATTCTCAATAACTTGTGTGCATGGGAGACTAATGCCTTGAGATCAGATAAACCCTCTTAAAACACTCCTTTCATGGTTTAAAATGACATCATTAAAGAGTTAGGAGTTTTGAAAATAGAAAAATGCCCTTAAAGAATCAACAAAAAAATTCCCATTGCTAGTCTTAATGACTCATACCACGAGTCGTATCTTGAAACCACGATTCATGGTTTCCTCTCGTCGTCACCACTTTTCTCATTCCTATCTCCTGGATTTCCCAACTGACCCAAACAATCGATCGTATCTTGTGATGACGGGTCGTACCTTATGATGACGGGTTGTTGCACCCATCTGTTTCTACTGCCTCAAACTTCTTTTCTTTTTCTCATGAGTACAAACCATGACTCATTATTTCCTACAATGAGTCGTACCATGACTCGTACCATTTAGCCTATACACTCCAGAAAGAAATGATGACTCCTAACCACTACCCATTACAGGGACCAATGAGTCGTACTATGACTCATCGTCTCAAGCGTTCTTCTGCAGATGTGGATCACGGCTCATAACCATGAGACATACCTTCCTACCACAACTCGTGATTTGAGAGAACAGATTTCAGAACATAACTACAACATATCACATGAACTGTTACTCCAGACCACGTCTGATACAACGAGACATTTTGAGAAAATTACAACACTTTTTTTGCTGAACACATTTCAAATCCTGAATCTAATATTAGGAACTTTTGGGATGTTATAATATACATCAAACTGAATGACTCATAACATACTAGTGACTACATCAGGCAAGCTCTCCTGATCCTGATGTGATGACAAGGAATAGAAGCGATACTCGTACTGACCACCACCTATACCAGATGAAGCACCCTGCTGTGCTGGGAAACCTGAAGGGGCTGCTAAGGTAGTGGACTGAATCTTCCCACGTCCGGCTGAGGGGTAATCTCTCAACGTATGGCCCTTTTGACAACGCCCAAAACTACCTTCCTTGCCAAGATGACACTCATCTGGATGATTCTTACCACACTTAGGACGAAAAGTGTCACAGCTAGAGCTGAGGCCCCAGACTGAGACACGGGACCTAGAACCATGAATGGCCCTAAGTTAACCCATGGTACATGCATAACAACTCAAGAGCATGAACTAAAGAAGAATTTAAAACATAAGAATGAATAAGCGAAAAACTACATAACATAAAACATCAGTAAGAGTGATAATATCACAACACTAAGTCATCTAATACATGTCTATCTGAAAAGCCTCTAGTCGTATGATGAGCTGATGGGACAACACACAACTAGCTCGCTAAAGTTTAAAACTAAAAACATGACATGATAATATAAATTGATAGACATCCTCAAATGATGAGGACTCACAAAGATTGGGAACTGAACTGGTCTGAGCGGGTGAGCTAACATCGAGACTAAGAAGGATCACCCGAACCTATATCATGAGACTATATAGCATAGAGTATCATGCCCCACCTTTGGGGCATGACTGGCACTTGGTGCCACACTAGGATCTAAGCTGACCTGTCTAGGATGATGCACTTCTAGTGCATGCCTGCAACTCAATTCAAGAAAATGACGAGTTGTATCTCGGCTGTAAACACAGCCTCCGGCCGACAAGGCCGCATAGCCACTTGTAAAAAGGAAACAACTAACAAACAACAAGAAACAACAAGGGATCCTATGCGGACTGACAAGACCACCATGTTGTCTACTCATATCATCATGAAAACAGGCAACCAGAACTATACTATAGCCGACAAGGCTGCTAACTAATATCTAAACTAGGCCCCACTTGGCCATCACACAAAACAAAGCATACATAGGCCCCACACGGCCAACAACAAAAACTAACACCGAAAATCTGTAACCTGCAAGCCTCTAAGAGTGGAATAATGGTTGGGATAGGGCCCCGACCTACCCATAAACTATACAACAAAAGAACAAACCTTCTAACTAACAACCCCGGAGCAAAGGAGCTTATTAGACTGCTAACTCGGCTGATGACTAGGAACATCCTGAGCTATGTCTAACTGTACCTGCAGGAAAGTAATGTAGTGCCCCAAAGATGGGCGTTAGTACAACATGTACCGAATATGGAAGGTAGAAAATGAAAATGACTAAATGATACTGATATTGAAACTGAAAGCAATTCAATAAGAGGGATAGAGATAAAACCTGAATAGCTTTATGACCTATTGTATAACTAATAGTAAGTAATGCAAACAAGAACCTTACATGGCCCCCATAAGCCTGGAAGGTACAACCAGCATAGAATTACCCGCTCGGGACCCCATAAGCCCTGGTGAGCACACTTAAATCTATATCCCCCTAACAAGGTCAAAGTGAGTCAACAAATAACTATAGCCCACCTTCCTATCCCATGGGTCTACAACTGAGCCCGCTCGGCTCCGGTAGCTGTGTTTGAGTCCGGTGGACTCCTGTAACTGCACCCTGGGCACTAGGCTCGGCGAGGGTCAATGATGCCGATACGGCATAAAAATAATAGTCCATCCATGGAATGGACTGTAATAAAGCCCTTGGGCCTCACCATAGTCACTTTGGACAACATATTCTCCTTGGAGCGATCCATATAGCCTCGTAGGCAATGACGCAGCTAGTAACCCTTAGGGTGGTCAACGGAGGGCTATATAGGGCAGGGTCATTCCCAATCTAAAAAGAAAATGCCACTCTCAAACTAATAGTTGCAGCTAACCAAAATATTCATAGTTTTGGATTCTTTATGATTTTTTAGGTTATATTAGTATACGACAGGTATAACTTGCGAAAAGAATTCTCCTTAACATACCTCAAATGCTGGTTTCCGATTAATTGGTGAGTTTCAACCTATAAAAAGCGGTTCCACCCAACTAAAACCCTTATGTTGAGAGAATAGGGCTAATTTCAATATTAAATTTGACAAATAAAGATAACTTTTGATAAGTATCAACTATAATTCAACCTAGAATAATACAGTCGAAAACCTACAATTTCCCGGGAGTTCAGAAGGGAAAAGTGCTTACCTAATTCCTATGGCCGTTTAGGATTCAATTTGGATTAATTCTGACAACATTTACTTGGTAGATTTCTGGTATGCCAAGCGAATTTTTGAGAAAAAACTCTGTAGTAATGCTTCCCGTAGCCCTAGAACTCGTTACCTGAAGTTAATTTGCGTTTGGACGGCGTTTGGTAGCGTAATCGGATTAAAATTTGATGAAACTTGCATTTTCCCTCTTCACTAGCTGACAGATATATATAAAAAAAATGATTCAATTTTAACTAGGATGCCTTTATATATAAACATGGGTGGTGGAATAGGGGCGCCTCGCACCGACCAACGCGTCAGCACTGTGTCGGGCCGCACCTCCTAGGGCGCCAGTAGACCTGGCGCACTGCGCTGCCCAGTGCTCAGCCCAGCTAGCGCGTCGCGCTGGTCCCTCATGGTCTGGCCTCGCCCCACCCTACTTTCAAGGATCTTCTCATAGGCATCAGGGTCTCCTTGTTCGTCACAAATCCACCCGTACGTCTACTAACTGTTAACATTTTACCGGGTGTAACATCCTCCCCCCTTAGGATCTCGAATGTCATCATTAGGTTTAAAGGAGTTAACTCTTTTGACTAGTACTTAGAAAAATTTCAGCAGAGTCTCCTCTCTATTGTGGACTATCCAAAAACTTGAAACTCAGAAAAGCCCATCATAGGCGTCTCACAGGACGCTATAACGAGCTAATTCACCTTATGGAGATAACAAACTAGACAGTGCTAATAATATAAACAGATAAATAACAACTGAAAAACCACCTCACCTCATTGCACATTATGGGTTAGTCCTAGAACAAGTGAGGATACCTAGATCTCATGTAGTGCTCAACTTCCCAGGTCATCTCTTCTCTATTTTTGTTCCTCCATAGTACTTTAAAGAAGGCCACATCTTTAGTCCTTAACCTACGAACCTGAAGATCTAGTATAGAAACTAGAACCTATTCATAGGCTAATTCCTTAGTAACTTGAACGTCCTCAACTGGCACAACTCGGGATGGGTCCTGTTACACCCCGTAAGATTCCTGGAATCTAGATGGCCTACTCGCAGGTTGGTTAGGCATATTTGAAAGCCATACATGCTATAAAATGGCCCGGGAAAAGATCGGACGTAAAACCTGTCGAACCACCGCGGAAGGCGCCGAGGCAGAGTCCTTCCGCGATGGCGCCGTGTCATGGAGGCGGGGCCACCGCGTTGGCTCCGTGACACGTTGGGCCTGTCCAGGCCCAAGTATATAAAGCCCCCACTTCAGTTT
>JACEIK010001102.1:131293-161067 GCA_018107945.1 Datura stramonium
TTATATAAAATCACATGAAAATATATCAAATAGCTTAGACAACACGACTAATTTAAGCTATAAAGCGTATCACGGGACCTATATTATTTCCCGTGATCAGCTGCTAACTAAAAGCTACACTAGGCCCTACACGACCAACACACATAATAAAATATACATAGGCTCCACATGGCCAACAACATCCAATGACTGAAAACTATAGTCCGCAAGCATCTAAGAGTGGAATAGTGGTCAGGACAAGGCCCCAACCTACCCAAAAACTGTACAACAAAAAGAGCAAACCTTTCTAACTATCAACTCCGGAGAAAAGGAGATGACTGAACTGCTAACTCTGGCTGATGGCAAAGAAGGTCCTAAACACCATCTATTCGCTCTTGCAGGCAAGTATGTAGCAGCCCATAGATGGGTGTCCGTACAATATGTACCGAATATGTAAGGAAGTAATGAAATGACTAAATAGAACTGATAAAAGAACTTAAAGTACTAAATAATAAGGATAAGAGTTATAGCCTGAATAGCATCACAACCCGAAGTATTGCTAACAAGTAAGTATATAAACAAAACCTTACCTAACCCCCATAATCCTGGAAGGTATAATCAACATAAAATACCTACCTGTGCCCATATAGGCCCTGGAAAGTACATTTCAAACTATATACCCCTAATATGGTCAATATGATTCAACGGATAACTATAGCCAGCCTACCTGCCCTCTAGGTCTGCAACAGAGCCCGCTGGGCCCCTATAGCTGTGTCTGAGTCCTCTAGACTCCTGCGACTACACCCTGGGCACACAAGGCTCGACGGAGGGTTAGTGATGCCGTTACAGCATAAGAAGTAGTCCTTTCATGGATGGATTGTAATATAGCCTTATAGGCCTGAATATAGCCCTGTCAGATATCATTTAGCTCCTCTGAGGGATTTATATCCCCGTAGGTGATAACACAGCTAGCAACCTTGAGATTGGTCGACGGAAGGGTATATTAGGTGGGGTTAGTCCAAACCAAAATAATCAACTTTAATCTTAAAACAATCTGTAGCAGCTAATCAAAAAATACATGCTTAGGACTTTCTTACAAGGACATAGGTAGTATTACTATATGATAAGAATAACTTGTCGAAGAGGTTAGCCTTAACATACCTCAAATGCCGATTCTTGTTTATCAAATTAGTTCCAACGTATAGCTGGTAATTCCACTAAATTGCATCCCTACGCTGAGAGAATAAGGCTATTTTCAATACTAAAACTTGGCAATTAACGATATCTTTCAATAATATAAACTATAAATCAACTTCATTTAATTCGGCCAAAAACTCACAAATTCCCGAGAATTTAGAAGGTTGAAATGCTTACCTATCACTTGTAGCCGCTTAGGACTCAAATAGAAGTGATTTTTACAACTTTTACTCAGCGGGGGTCTGGTTCTCTGAGTGAATTTTCAAGAAATAACTTCGCAGGGATGTTCCTCATAGGCCTGGAACTCGTTATCCAAGATGAATTTGCATTTGAACGGGGTTTAATGGGTAAATCAGCAAGAAACAGATGAAAAATTGAGAGCAAACCTCGTAGGGTCGAGTTTTGGAATTTGGGAAATTTCTAATCACTTAAATTTGAACTTACAACCTTTATATAGATGAGGCGATGGTAGGGGGTGGTGTGGTGCGCCGACCACAACGCCAGGACACTGGCGCGATGCCTAGTGCACCAGCCTCCAGGCCTGACCTCCTGCTCGCTCAATATCATGCTCGTATACTCATCCCCCAAGCCCTTTTCCATATGAGTTATACCCCAAAACTCTCAACATATGTATGCACGCATCGATTAAATGATTGAAACTTATAGGGGGTAACATAATTCCCCCCTTAGGAACATTCATCCTCGAATGTAATCTTAAGCATAAGAGACTCAACTCCTTTAACTATTTCTAGAAAAATTTCAGCAGAGTCTCCTCTATAACATGGACAATCCGAAAACTTGAAATGCAGAACAATCCAACATAGGCGTCTCACTGGGTGCTACAAGCAACGATACAACATATTTCCATAACAAAAAAAGCATCTAAACAACATTGATAATATGAACATATTACAATAACTAAACAATGATCTCACCTCAATTGTACAATCTGGGTCAAGCCAGGAATAAGTGAGGATATCTAGACCTCATGTCGTCCTCAACTTCCAGGTCATCTCTTCTACATTTTTGTTCCTCCATAAGACTTTAACGGAGGCTATATCTTTAGTTCTTAATCTGTGAACCTACAGATCTAGTATAGCAACTAGACTCTCTTCCTAGGACAACTCTTCAGTAACTTGAACATCCTAAATCAGAACAACCTGGGACGGGTCTCCTATGCACTTTCATAGCATTGACACATGAAAAAATGGATGAACGGATTCTAGCCCTAAAGGTAATTCTAACTCATATGATACTCGACCTATCCTACAGAGGATTCGATATGGGCCAATGAACCTAGGTCTAAGATTTCGTTTCCTGCCAAATCTCATCACGTCCTTCATAGGAGAAACTTTAAGAAATACTCAATCATCAACATTAAACTCCAAGTCTCTACACCGCACATCAGAATAGGACTTCTGACGACTCTGGGCTGTTAGCAACCGTTCTCTGATAAGTTTTACTTTTTCTTTTTAATGATGGATCATATGAGGTCCGATCAACCCTGACTCCCCTACTTCAAAACACCCTATGGGTGACCTACATTTCCGCTCATATAAAGCCTTATAAGGCTCCGTTTGAATAGCAAAATGACAACTGTTATTGTATGCAAACTCAATAAGGGGTAGATGCTCATCCCAACTCCCTCCAAAGTCTAGCACATACACTAGTAGCATGTCTTCGAATGTCCGAATGGTGTGCTCTGCCTAACTGTCTATATGGGGATGGAAATCAGTATCAAATTAACCTGCATTCCCGAACCTTTCAAAAACGACCTCTAAAACCTAGTTGTGAATTGTACCTCTCTGTTGGAGATGATAGATATTGGGACACTGTGCAGTCAGACTATCTCCTAAATATTACTCAACAAAATCTTCAGCTTAAAATGTAGTCCTAACTGGAAAGAAATGGGCTTATTTCGTTAACCTGTCGATAATGACCCAAATGGAGTCGAATTTATGCCCGGTGCGAGGTAACCCTATCACAAAGTCCATATTGATTGCTTCCCATTTACATATAGGTATAGCTATCTCCTGAGTAAGTCTGCCAGGTTTCTGGTGGTCAGCTTTTACCTGCAGGCAATTAGGACACTATGCTAGGAATTCAGCTACACCTTTCTTCATTCCAGGCCGCCACTATAGCTCCTTTATATCATGGTACATCTTCATCGAACTTGGGTGAAGAGAGTAATGAGAATAATGTGCCTCTGCCATGATCTTCTAGCAAAGCCCTGCTACATCTAGAACACAGAGTCAACCTCTGAATCTCAAGACACCATCTCCTATTAACTCAAAGGCCGATAGTTCACCCCGTTGAACCTTCTCTCTGAGCTATACTAGACTAGGGTCCTCGTACTGTCGCTCCTTTACCTCTACAACTAGAGATGATATAGAGATGATACCATAGTATTCCGGATTACAACCCCATTATCCTCTGAATCCACTATTCGAACTACTAAATTGGCTAACTAGTGTAGTTCTCGAGCCATTTTTCATTATTCTGGCCTCAAATATGTTAGGCTGCCCTTGGATATGCAGCTAACGGCATCGATTACAATATTTTCTTTTCCTGGATGATATAAGATATTCACATTGTAGTCTTTCAGCAACTCTAGCTAATGATGTTGCCGCAAATTCAATATTTTTCTGTGTGAAAATATACTGGAGGCTTTTATGATTAGTAATGATGTCCACATGCACACCATACAAATTATGCCTCAATATTTTCAAAGCATGCTTTGCTGCGGCTAACTCTAAATCATGGGTGGAGGTGGTTCTTTTTGTGTTTCCTTAGCTACCTTGAAGCATAGGCAATTACCTTGCCATGTTGCATCAGAACACACCCTGACCCAATGCCTAAAGTGTCACAGTACACAATGTAGCCCTCTCAACCTTTTGGTAAGGCTTTTACAGTGCAGATGCCAATCTATTTCTCAACTATTGAAAATTCTTCTCACAAGCCTCGGTCTAGTGGAATTTTGCTGCTTTCTGAGTCCACCTTGTCAATAGTGCTGATAAGGTAGAGAATCCTTCGATGAACCTTCTATAATACCTGGCTAACCCTAGGAAACTATGAACCTTGATTGGAGTCATTGGTCTAGTCCATGTCTTTACTGCCTTAATTTTTTGTGAGTCAACCTGGATACATGCATCAGATAAAATATGGCCTAAGAAAGCTACGGAATTCAACAAGAACTCACATTTCGAGAACTTCACATTAATTTGCGATCTCTGTGGATCTAGAGTACCATTTGGAAATGGTCTCTGTGCTCAGCTTATGAGTGTATCATCAATAAACACTATCACAAACCGATCTAAATATGGCCAGAAGATGTTGTTCATCAATCCATAAATACTGTTAGGGAATTGATCAATTTAAAGGATATAACAAAGAACTCAAAATGACCATACCTGGTCGTGAAGGCTATCTTCAGAATATCTTTCTCTCGGACTCACACTTGATGATACCCTGACCTTAAGTCGATCTTAGAGAAATATTTCTCCCCCTGTAGCTGATCAAACATAACATCTATCCTTGGAAGGGGATATTTATTCTTAATAGTAACTTTATTCAGCTGCCGATAATCTATACACATTCGTAGAGAGCTATCTTTCTTCCTCACAAACAAAATTGGCGCACCCCACGATGAAGCACTCGGCCTAATAAAGTATTTACCTAGAAAATATTTCTACTATTCTTTCAATTTCAAGAGTCATTCGGTACGAAGGGATGGATATAGGTTGCGTACCTGGAAGCATGTCGATAGAGAAATTTATCTCATGCTCTAGGGGAATACCAAGAAGCTCATATGGAAACACATTTGTAAACTCACTAACCATAGGAATGAACTGAAGAGTCGGGGATTCTACCTGCATATCCCAAACACTATATGGTAAATACAACCCTTTTCTATCAACTTCCTCGCCCGAAGATAGGATATGAACCTACCATTTGGCGTAGATGCATTGCCTTTCCATTCTCGAACTACCTCCCCTAGAAAGTTAAATCAAATAGTCCTAGTCCAACACTCCACATTGGTATAACATGGCACTAGCCAATCCATACCCATATCTACATAAAAAATAACCATTTCTAACTCCACCAAATCGGCTAAGGTCTGGCGACCGACAATCTATATTGTGCGACCCCGGTGAATTCTCTTAGAAATAATAGAGTCATCGACGAGTGTAGACATTGAGAACAGTCACTGGAGTAATTCTGGCATTATACCAAACTTTTGTTCCACTGACGAAGTAACATAAGTCAAACTAGTACCTGGATCTATTAAAGCATAAACTGGCGAGAGCAAACATTTAGCGTACCTGTAACAACATATGGTGACGACTTTAACTCTTGTCGCCCTGGTAAGGAATAAGTGAGATGAGGACTACTGGCAGAATTGGATGCCCCTGATTTACCTCTGCCTCTACCACTACTGGCTGGAGTTGAGGGTCTGCGCCCTACCGAAGGTGCTGGAACATGTGATCCTGCTGAGGACCTATTCTGCTGGTCCTGGTCACCCTAATCTATGGCTGAAAAACCCCTCATCACATGGCCCTCTTGCCCACAAGTATAACAAGCAATAGAGCCGAATCTACACCTCCCAAAATGCCATCGACTGCAAATGTTACAATTCGGTAAAATGAGCCTGCTCTGATTTGATCTCCTCTACTGCTGGGAACCCGATGCTCATGAGCTCTCGGTAGGACCTGACTATCCGCAATGATTTTATCTACCATTCTGTTGTTGCTGAGGTGAAGGTCTGGGTGGCCTACCTGATTTGGCGGCCTGGGTCCGCCTTGAAATTCTATCTGCATATTAGTGGGCTTGCCCCTCAGCGCTGCTCCTAATCGCTCTTTATACCATATGTTGATGCCGCCTAATCCCTTTGATGTTTTCTGAAAAACTCTGAATGCGCGCAATATCCATATCCTCCCATAATGTAGCTGTGAAACAGGTTTCTATATATTCTAGAAGAAGCCCCATGATGAACCTGTGCACCTTAGCTGGCATGGTGTCAACAAATGATGGCGCATATCTTGCCAAAGAATCAAATCTCATTGCGTATTCTTGAACACTCATCGTACCTTGCTCCAAGTGCAGGAACTGATCCCCCCGGGCCTGCCAGATCTCTCGAGGATAATAATGATCTATGAAGGCCTCCGAAAAACCAAACCAAGTGGGGGGTTATGTCTCTACCTCAGGACCTTTTTCAACTCTCATACCATAACACCGCTATATCTCATAGTTGTAGTACTACCAACTCAACTGACTCTGTGGGCGTAGCATGCATCACCCTAAATATCCTGTATAATTAATCTAGAAAGTCCTGAGGATCCTCGTCGCAGTCTATCCCTATGAACTGTGGAAGACTCATGGAAAGAGACTCTCGAACCCTCGAACTTAGGGGTCCTCCAGTAGATTCAGTAACAACTAGTGCCACTGGCTGGTGCTGAGCGGCCATCATTTGAGCCAGCATATAAACATCGCTCCTAACCTCCTGATCCGAGGTATAGGTATAGGGATTGCTGGGGGTGGTGCTGACATATCTGCTGCCCTGGGGGCTACTGATGTGACACAGAACGCCGTGGAGATTAAGATAATACCTCTTTATCGTCCTCAGTTCGGGCTAGCTCTAGTGGTGGCACTATGCTAGTGCCCTCTCCTGTAGCAGTATCCAAATCCCGACCAGCTGTCGTCTATCGTGCATCGGACATTTTCCCTGTAGATAAGAAGAATAACGTAAGCTTAGGGTCTCAACCCTATACAACATAGCTCTATAGCACAATTGGAGAAGAAAAGAGGGTAACCACGCTATCATCCCTCGTAGCCTCCTGCCTATAGAATGTGGTGCACAACACACCCACAGACAAGACTCTACTAGGCACGACATGCAAACTCCCTTGGATACGACATTGCTCTAATACTAAGTTTGTCATGCCCCACCTTGGGGGGCGTGACTGGAACCTAATGCCACACTAGGACATGGGTTGACGTACTACCCTGAAAATCCTAAGATCAAACCCGGGAGTTGAAACGACGAAAATAGAATTTTCTGCACCAGGTCACAGGATGAGTCGTCTAGTGACCATCAGGAACACCAATAGTCGTTAAGTGACTCGTAGGGAGGGGTTTGACCATGATTGGAAATTTTATTTTTTGGTGTGAACATGATTCGTGGTCAGCCCCACGATTCGTTAGATCAACTGTGGTGAAAGGTGGTTTGAAGGATGAAGGAAAATGGCAGTGTACCTAACAGGTCATCACCACAAATCGTTGGGTACACCACGAGTCATGGTGTCCCCTATGGTGACCAAAGATGGAAAGTTTCTAGTGCTGATCACGAATGGTGACCACAGTCAAGGACAAGGGGTCATCCAGTCCCTCGTTGGGACTGGCAGTGTGTATTTTTCTGCAAATATATTAAGGGCTTTTCCGTAATTCCTAAGTTGCTAAGTCCTAAACTACGTCGTTTTAAGTTCAGAATAATGTGTTTTAAGAGGGGTTAAGTAATTCTAAGCCTAATCTAATTCATGCATGCAAGCTTAGAGGTTTAAGAGGTGATCAATCCTAGTCTCTTTAGAGTTCTTCGTTAATTCTCATTGGGCAATCAAGGAAGTTGTGAAATAAGATCTCTTTAGGTATGTAAGGCTATGAATGGGTACAATAGTCAGCACCCATGCCCAATTCTCTCTCAATTCATGAAATTCTAATTAATGAATCTGTGGGGGTTTTACCCAGCATGTGAATTTCCTAAGTATCAATCATGGGCATGATCTAATGTTGTTTCCAATGTTGAATTATGATTAATGGGAAGATTTTCAATGTTTTAAATTATAAATTATGTTTTTCAAGTTTTATAAATTATGATTCCCATCCATAAAAGTTCATGAAAGTTGATATCCATGAAACGTGTGTTCAAGTATGATGAGATGGTTATGAAGCAAGTATGATTTCGAAATACCCATGTCTATGTTTATGTTTTCGAATGATCAAGTCTATGTCAAGCATATTTAAGTATTGGGCAAGCCCATATGATCAAGTATGTTTTATAATTTCATGTTAATTAGCTTACCACAAGGTTTTGGAGTCTAGACTCCCAATTATGTTCAGCTTGTGGTATGGTTTGAGGTAAGGCTCCTCATGTTATGATTTTAGGTTTTTGTATGTATGTTATGAGTCAGCCTCATCACTAGATGATGGTTCAGCTTCATTGAAAAATGATTGAGAGCATATGCATGTTTTGGGGAGTAGTGTCTAGCACCGAGTAGGCTAAGGGTCAGTCAACTCTATGACTCAAAACTACGTGCCAATGTAGGTATGTTTAGATTATTGGGACCTCCCTTGCGACATTTCCCTGCCCCAAGGGACCTTCAGCTTGATATCGATATCATGGTAGCCTCTTTAGCCCTGAAAAAGCTTTGAACGGCTCTACCCACTTGAGTGTGATATTCAGGAGCATGTAAGCTCTATCATAGTAATGTCGATTATATGACGAGTCTCCCATTGTTCCTCATGATTTCAGTTATGCATGTTCATCAATCATGATATTATGTTTTCAAAAAGTTTGACCCAATGTTCAATTTTACTCATGATTATAAGTTTTTAGCTTTGGGTCATTCGATTTAGTTATGATATTCAGTTATGTTCAGATCATGATTTCATAAAATACTATGCAAGCCTTCAGGATCTTATCTTGATTATTTTTTTATATATATTCATGATTTATGATTTTACTTACTTAGAGGTTTTATTTACCTTGCATACTCGGTACATTCCACATACTAATCGCATACTCTATGTTGTATCGTTTCATGATACAAGCTCCGATATCTAGACTTAGTCCCGCCGCTAGCCAGATTCCCAACATTAGTACATCTTGATCAGTTGGTGAGTCCTCATCTTCAAGGGCCTTTCTTATTAGTTATGTTCTGTATTCTCAGTTTCATACTATAGTGAGTTAGTTGGGGTCTTGTCCCATCAATTCGTTTGTATTAGAGGCTTTTCAGACAAAAGTATGTATTCAGCTTTAGACTTATGTCATGTATTCAAATGTTATCTTATATTCTGACTTCTGCTATATTAATTATGTTAATCATTTGCTTTATATGATTGAGTTAGATGATATGTTCATGCCATGGGTCGACTTGGAGCCTCTCTGGGTTATTTGTGCCGTGTCTCAATCCGGGCCTATGTTCGGGTCATGACAAACTTGGTATTAGAGCATTAGGTTTTGAAGTATCCTAGGGTGTCTAAAAGCTGCGTTAAGTAGAGTCTTTTTCATTGGTGTGAAGCGTGCCACCCTTATGATGAAGAGGCTATGAGACGTTTAGAAAATGTTTCCTTCATTCATGATCTATGTCGTGCGATAAAATGCCTCTCTATCCTTCTAACTCGTGCCATACGCGTTTGCAGAATCAAGCCTCCTCACTGAGCTAACGGAAGAAGAAACGAGAATGGAAATGGCCACGAGAATGGTAATGGAGATGGGCGCCAGCAGGCCCCACCAGCCCATGAGGAGCATGTACCCGAGTCGGTTGCCCACTCTGAGTTCAAGGCATCCATTCAGATCTTAGCTTAGTCCTTGACCACCCAGGTCAATCATTAGGCTGTAGCCGCATATCCCTTAGAACGAGAATGCGATGGTGGCAAGATTCAGAGATTTTTTGAGGATGAACCCTCCCGAGTTTCTTGGGTCAATAGTGGGTGAGGATCCACATGAGTTTATTGATGAGATTCTGAAGATCACCCAGATTATAAGGATGACCGAAAAGGAGTGCACCTATTTAGCCTGGTATCCATTAAAAGGGGTTGCGCACATCTAGTTTAAGTAATGGAAGGATAACAGGGCAGTTGGGGAAGGCCTATTGGTTGGGAGGAGTTTTATGTTGCATTTCTGGATCACTTCTTCCGTCGTGAGATGAGGGAGATTAAAGCAGCAGAGTTTGTGAACCTGAAGTAGGGTAGCATGACAGTCTAGTAGTATGCTTTGGAGTTCACTCGGCTGTCCAAGTATGCACCAGAGCTAGTTGCTGATTAGAGAGCCTGAGTGAGCCGGTTCGTGCATGGGCTACTAGACTACCTACTCAAGGATTGCTGGACCGTAATGCTTTATCAGGACATTTACTTTTCTCGAATAGTCCTGTAAGCCCAGCAGATGGAGGCAGTATAGATGAGTGAGCGGGATAGAGAGGCTAAGAGGGCCAGGACTGATAGATTCAGATTCTCCCAGAAGATACCTAGTGGGCACTGTCAGCAGCCCCACCATAGATCTTCAGCTCCAGCACCTTTGGCTTTGAGTGTGCCACCCAGATCTAGGGGATATAAGAGGGGATGAGCATCAGGTTCGAGAGGTCAGAGTAGCAGAACCACAAAGATCAGCTATCAAGAGTGTAGAAGATATGGAGGGAGACACACGGGTCAGTGTTTTGGCGGGTACATGTGCTTGCTTTGAGTGCGTGAAGCCCGGACATATGATTAGAGATTGCCTAGCAGCCAGATAGGGTCATGATAGGGGATGAGGCCAAGTCTCCAGTTCAGCAGCTCCACCAGCACATCTGGCTCAGCAAGGGGCATCTACTAGTGCAGGTGGTGGACAACATCAAAATAGATTATATGCCCTAGTGTCCCATCAGGAGTAGGAGGTCTCTCCAGATGTAGTAATTGGTATGTTATGAGTATTCCACCTTTACGTGTATGCATTGTTAGATCCAGGGGATACTTCATCTTTGTGATGCCCTATGTTTCTAGTAGTTTTGGAGTCAATCTGAAAATATTGTCAGAACCCTTATTAGTCTCTACTCCAGTTGGTGATTCAATTATAGCTAGACGAGTGTATAGAAATTGCCCTTTCACAGTCCTTTAGAAGGTCTCTTCAGCTAATTTAGTAGAGTTCACCAATTTTCATTTTATCCTCAGCATGGATTGGTTATATGCATGTTCTGCCTCAGTCAGTTGTAGAACCCATGCAGTAGAGTTCAGATTTTCGGGTGAACCAGTTTTAGAGTGGAAGGGTAGTTTAGTTGGGCCTGTAGGTCACTTCATTTCCTACCTTAAGGACAGAAAGATGACTTCTAAGGGTTGCGTGTACCATCTAGTTAGGGTTAAGGATGCTACATCTGAAACCCCAACTATCAAGTTAGTTTCCGTAGTGTGTGAGTATCCAGAGGTGTTTCTAAATGATTTACCGGGAATCCTCCTAAGCTGGAGATTGATTTTGGTATTGACCTTCTTCCCGATATGCAACCTATATCTATTCCTCCTTACATAATGGCTCCAGCTGAGCTAAAGGAGTTGAAGGAGCAGTTGGAAGACCTTTTAGACAAGGGATTCATCAGACCTAGAAAATCCCCACGGGGTGCGCCAGTTCTCTTTGTCCACAAGAAGGATGGTTCTCTTCGAATATGCATTGATTATCGGCAATTGAACAAGGTCACCATCAAGAACATATATCATATCCTCAAGATTGATGATTTGTTTGACTAGATTCAGGGTACTAAGTGCTTTTTGAAGATAGACCTCAGGTCTGGATACCATCAACTCAGGGTTCGAGAGAGTGACATCCCAAAGACATCCTTCAGGACTGGGTATGGTCACTACGAGTTTGTAGTTATGTCATTTGGACTAATGAATTCTGCTGCAGCTTTTATGGATTTTATAAATAGGGTGTTCAAGCCATACCTGGATATGTTCGTGATTGTGTTCATAGATGATATTCTCATATACTCTTGGAGCGAGGAGGAGCATGCCACTCATTTGAGGGAGGTGCTATAGTCTCTTAAGGATCTGCAGTTGTATGCTAAATTCAGTAAATATGAGTTTTGGTTGAACTCAGTAACATTTTTAGGTCATGTGGTGTCAAGTGAGGCTGTGCAAGAAGACTCTCATAAGATAGAAGTAGTGAAGAATTGGCCTAGACCGGTGAATCCTGCGGATATCAAGAGTTTCTTGGGCTTAGCTGGTGATTATTGGAGAGTTGTTGAGGGGTTTCCATCTATTGTAGTACCGTTGACCAAATTGACCTAGAAGAAAGTGAAGTTTCCATGGTCAGAGGCTTATGAGAAGAACTTCCAAGAGTTGAAGACTCGACTCACCTCAGCACGGTGTTGATCCTACATGAGGGTACCAATGGGTTTGTAGTGTATTGTGACACTTCGAGGATCGGCCTTGGTTGTTTATTGATGCAGCATGATAAGGTAGCATGATAAGGTTATAGCATATGCGTCCAGGCAGCTGAAGGTCCATGAAAAGAACTACCCGACTCATGATCTCGAATTGGCAGCAGTAGTATTTTCCTTGAAGATTTGGAGAAACTATCTGTGCGGGGTCCACATGGATGTGTTTACGGACCACAAAAGCCTACGACACGTGTTTACCCAAAAGGATCTAAATCTACGTCAAAGATGGTGGTTGGAGCTACTAAAGGATTATGAAATGAGTGTCCTTTACCATCCGGGTAAGTCTAATGTGGTAGCCGACGCTCTTAGTATACTTTCTATGGAGAGTGTGTCCCATGTAGGTGAGGAAAAGAAGGAGTTAGCAAAGGACGTGCATCATCTTGCATGGTTGGGAGATCATCTGGTTGATTCAACCGATGGTGGAGTTATTGTTTAGAATGGATCAGAGTCATCTTTAGTGACTGGTGTTAAAGCTACACAAGAAGAGGATCCTATTTTGGTAAAGTTAAAGGAAGTTGTTCGAAATCAGAAGATGGAGGTCTTCTCCAAAGGGAGAGATAGTGTTCTTCGATATCTGGGTCATTCGTGTGTTCTGGATGTTGATGATTTGAGAGATTGGATATTTCATGAGGCTCATGGTTCCAGATATTCCATACACCCAGGTGCCACCAATATGTATCGTGACCTACGAGAAGTCTATTGGTGGAATGGCATGAAGAAGGACATAGCAGAATTTGTGGCTAGGTGCTCGAATTCTCAACAGGTGAAGGTTGAACATCAAAGACTTGGAGGTATGCTTCAATATATTTGTATCCCTACTTGGAAGTGGGAGGAAATCAACATGGACTTCATTACAGGGTTGCCTCGTACTCGTTGACAATATGACTCAATTTGGGTGGTTGTGGACAGGTTGACTAAAGCAGCTCATTTCTTACCTGTCAAAGTTACTGATTCAGCGGAGGATTATGCTAAATTATACATGCGAGAGTTAGTTCGGTTGCATGGAGTTCCCTTGTCCATCATACCAGATTGAGGTACTCAGTTTACCTCCCAGTTTTGGATTAGTTTATAAAGGACTTGGTACTTAAGTCAATCTTAGCACAAAATTTCACCTGCAAGCAGATGGTCAAGTGGAGCGGACTATTCAGACTCTCAGGGACATATCGAGAGTGTGTGTGATTGACTTCAAGGGTAGTTGGGATGATCATTTGCCTCTCATTGAGTTTGTGTATAACAACAACTTACCATTCCAACATTCAGACGGCTCCATTTGAGACTCTCTGTGGACGGAGATATAAATCACCTATTGGTTGATTTGAGGTTGGTGAAGCTACATTGATAGGTCCAGATTCAGTCCATAAGTCTATGGAGAAAGCTCAGCTTATAAGGGACAGGTTGAAGACAACTTAGAGTCACCAAAACTCCTATATGGATGTGAGGAGGAGAGAACTTGAGTTTGAAGTTGATGTTTGGGTGTTTCTAAAGGTGTCTCCCATGAAGGGAGTGATGAGGTTCGGAAAGAAAGGAAAACTCAGTCCCCATTATGTTGGTCCATACCGGGTTGTGAAACGGGTTGACAAGGTAGCATATGAGTTGGAGTTGCCCTCATAATTAGATTCAATTCATCCTGTTTTCCATGTATCACTCTTAAAGAAGTATTTGGGTGATCTAGCTCTTTTTTCCGGTGGACAGTGTCGGTGTGAAGGACAGTCTGAGTTATGAAGAGGTTCTAGTGGAAATACTTGATCGTCAGGTTCATAAGCTAAGAAGCAAATAAGTAGCCTCAGTCATGATTTTGTGGAGGAATCAGCATTTTGAGGAGCTATGTGGGAAGCTGAAGCAAATGTGATGGCTAAATACCCACATCTATTCCCTCTCGACCCAGTTTCAGCTTGAGGTATCAGTTTCCTCCTTAGTACTCTATTCAATTTCATGTTCAGCTCATGTACCCCAGTTTCTTTATGTGATTCAGGAATTCAGTTCAGGCATGTAGTTCAAATCGGAGTCAGTCACTCCGTCAATTTTCATCATGTATGTTCAGTATTTGAGTATAATGATTACATTTCTCTGCTTTTCAATATGCTTTCCCATATTCAAGGATGAAGGTTCCCAAGGGGGAGATATTGTAATACTCTGAAAATTCTAAGATCAGACTCGGGAGTTGAAATGGAGAAAATAGAATTTTCTGCACTAGGTCACAGGACAAGTCATCCAGTGACCCGTCAGGAACACCACGAGTCATTAAGCGACTCTTGGGAGGGGTTTTACCATGAATGGAAATTTCAGATTTTGGGGTGACCACGGGTGTTACCACGAGCCGTGTTCTGCCACACGATTCGTTAGGTCAACTCTGGTCAAAGGTGGTTTGAAGGATGAAGGAAAATGGCAGTGTACCTAACGGGTCATCACCACGAATTGTCAGGTACACCACGAGTCGTGGTGTCCCCCGTGGTGACCAAGGAAGGCAAGTTTCCACTGCTGATCATGAAAGGTGACCACGAGTCGTGGTCAGGGATGACGGGTCATCCAGTCCCTCATTGGGACTGTCACTGTGTATTTTCCTGCGAATTTATTGAGGCTTGTTTTAAGATCAGAATAATGTTTTAAGATCAGAATAATGTTTTAAGATCAGAATAATGTTTCTTAAGAAGGGTTACCATTCTAAGACTATTCTAATTCATGTATGCAAGCTTATAGGTTTAAGAGGTGATCAAGCCTAGTCTCTTCAATGCTCTTCCTCAATTCTCATCGGGTAATCAAGAAAGTTGTGAAATCAGATCGCTTCAGGTATGTAAGGCTATGAATGGGTGCAATAGTCCACACCCATGCCCAATTCTCTCTCAATTCATGAAAATTCTAATTGATAAATCTATGTCGTTTTTACCCAACATGTGAATTTCCTAAGTTTCAATCATGGGTATGATCTAATCTTGTTTCCAATTTTGAATTATGATTAATGGGAAGATTTTCAATGTCTTAAATTATAATTATGTTTTTCAAGTTTTATAAATTATGATGTCCGTTCATGAAAGTTCATGAAAGTTGAGATCCATGAAATATGTGTTCAAGTATGATGAGATGTTTATGAAGTATGATTTCAAAATACCCATGTCTATGTTCATGTTTTCAAATGATCAAGTCTATGTCAAACATGTTTATGTATTGGAAAGCCCATATGATCAAGTATGTTTTATGATTTCATGTTAATTAGCTTACCACATGGTTTTTGAGTCTAGACTCCCAATTATGTTCAACTTGTGGTATGGTTTGAGCCAAGGCTCCTCATGTTATGATTTCAAATTTATATATGTATGTTATGAGTCAACTTCATCACGAGACGATGGTTCAGCTTCATTGAAAAAATGATGGAGAGAATATGCATGTTTTTTGGAGTAGTGTCTAGCACCGAGTAGGCTAAGGGTCAGTCAACCCTATGCCTCAGAACAACGCACCAACGTAGGCATGTTCAGATTATTGGGACCTCCCTTGTGAGCTTTCCCTGCCCCAAGGGGCCTTCTACCTTATATCAATATCATGATAAAGTCCTTAGCCATGGAAAAGCTTTGGACAGCTCTGCCCACTTGAGTGTGATAGTCGGGACCATGTAAGCTCTATCATGTTAATGTTGGTTGTATGATGAGTCTCCCATTATTCCTCATGATTTTAGTTATGCATGTTCATCAGTCATGATAGTTCGAAATCTCTCAATACTTTTCGAAACCTTATTACCACGTAGAATGAGGCGAAAATATATCAGCGTATAAGATTCTTGGAGAATGGTTTATGTTTTCAGCAGGTTGGACCCAATGTTCAGTTTTACTTATGATTATCAGTTTTCATCTTTGGGTCATTCGATTCAGTTATGATATTCAATTATGTTCAGATCATGATTTCATAAAATAGCATGCAAGATCTACTCTCAGGTCTTATCTTGATTATGTTTTATATATATGCATGATTTATCCGGAACACATAGACGACCCTAGTATCGAAGCACACCATCTCCCCCTTTGGAGAAGACCTCTACCTTTTGGTTCTGAACGACTTCCTTTAACCTTACCAAAATCGGGTCCTCATCTTGCCTTTCCTTTACATCATTCACCAATGACGATTCTGATCCGTTCTGAACAACAACACCGACATCGGCCAAGTCAACCAACCTAACTCCCAACCTTGCGAGTCAATGCACATCCTTCACCAGCTCCTTCTTCCCCCCATCCACGAGACACACTCTCCATAGAGAGTTTACTAAGTGCGTCCGCTACTACATTGGCCTTACCCAGATGGTAAAGAACACTCATATCATAGTCCTTGAGTAGCTCCAACCACCTCCTTTACCGAAGATTGAGGTCCTTCGGGGTAAACACATATTGCAAACTCTTATGGTCTTAAACATATCCACGTGGACCCCGTACAAATAATGTCTCCAAATCTTCTCATGAACCTTTAACTGTCTAGAGACATATGCTATAACTTTCCCATGCTGCATCAATACTCACCCAAGACCGATCCTTGAAGCATCAAAATACACTACGAACCCGTTAGTACCCTATAGTAGAGTTAACACCGGTACTGAGGTAAGTCATGTCTTCAACTCTTGGAAGCTCTTCTCACAAGCCTTCGGCCATTGGAATTTCACCTTCTTCTAGGTCAGTTTGGTCGAAGGTGATGCAATCAATGAGAAATTTTCCACGAATCTTCAATAGTATCTGGAAAAACCGAAGAAGCTCCGAATATCCAAAGGATTCACCGGTCTAGGCCAATTCTTCACCACTTCTATTTTCTGAGAATCCATCTTTATGCACCACATGTCCCAAAAACGCCACTGAGTTCAACGAAAAACTCACACTTGCTGAATTTGGCATATAACTGCCGATCCTTGAGAGTTTGCAGCACTACCTTCAAATGAGCGACATGCTCCTCCTCGCTCCGAGAGTATATCAAGATGTCATCGATGAATATAATCACAAACATATCCATGTATGTCTTGAACACCCCTCTTCATCAAGTTAATAAAAGGTATAGGAGCATTCGTTAGTACAAAATACATAGCCACAAATGCATAATGACGATACCGCGTCCTGAAGGCTGTCTTCAGGATATCGCTCTCTTGAACCCTGTGCTGATGATACTCGGATCTGAGATCTATCTTTGAGAAACACTTGGAACCCTAAAGATGGTCAAATAAATCGTCAATCCTGGGTAGAGGATACTTGTTCTTGATGGTGACTTTATTCAATTGTCGATAATCAATACACATACGGAGAGAACCATCTTTCTTTCGGATAAAGAGAACCGGTTTGCCCCATGGGGACTTGCACGATCTAATGAAACCCTTATCTAGCAAGTCCTTCAACTAGTTTTTCAACTCCTTTAGCTCAGCTAGAGCCATTTTGTAGGGAGGAATAGATATAGGTTGCGTGTCAGGAAGAAGGTCAATACCAAAATCAATCTCCCCCTTAGGAGGGATTCCCGGTAAATCATCAGGAAAGACTTTTGAATACTCACGTACTACTTGGACAGACTGGATAGTCGGGGTCTCGGACGTCGCATCCTTAACCCTAACTAGATGGTACACACAACCCTTAGAAATAATCTTTCTGGCCTTAAGGTAGGAAACAAATCGACCTATAGGCACAGCTGAACTACCCTTCCATTTTAAAACTGGCTCACCCAAAAATGAACTCTATGGCCCGGGTTCTACAATTAACTGAGGCATAACATGAAAATAGCAAATCCATGCCGAGGATAATATCGAAGTTTGTCATGGATAACGCTATCAAATCTGCCGAGGTGACTTTCTGAAGGACTGAGATGAGCAACCTCTATACACCCGTCTAGCTATAACTAAATCACCTACTGGAGTAGAGACTGAGAATGGTTCTGACAAGACTTTGGGACTGACTCCGAAGCTACTAGCCACATAAGATGTCACAAAAGACAAGGTAGCCCTCGGATCTAACAAAGCATAAATATCAAGATGGAAAACTCGTAACCTACCAGTTACCACATCTGGGGAGACCTCCTGCTCCTATCGGGATGCTAAGGCATAGAATCTGTTTTGGTGCTAACCACCACCTGTGCTGGTAGATGCTCCCTGATGTGTTGAGCGTGCGGGCGGGGCTACTGAACTATAAGCGAGACCTCGACCCCCATCATGATCTTGTCTTGTTGTTAGGCAATATCTGAGCATGTGTCTGGGCTTCCCACACCCGAAACAAGCACTTGTACCCTCTAGGCACCGGTCCGTGTGCCCCCGACCATACCTGCTGCAAACTGGGATGCTAGAATCTGCAGGCCTGCTTCTCTTACCCCTAGAGCCTGACGCTCGCCCTCTCGGGTATTGGTTGGGCCTAGATGGAACACTCAATGCTAAAGATGTTGGGGCTGAAGATCTCTGCTGGGTCTGTTGTCGGTGCCCATAACCTGACCTCGGCTGAGAGAACCTATAGTTATCAATCCTGACCCTCTTTGCCTCTCACTTTCTCATATGCGCCGCCTCCTTCTACTAGGCGTACAACACTATCCGAGGGAAATCCATATCCTGGTGGAGCATAGCGGTCCTGCAATCCTTGTCAAAATAGCCTGCCACGCCATTAACCAACCTGCTCACTCGTGCCCTTTTATCAACAACTAACTCTTGGGCGTACTTTGATAAATGAGTGAACTCAAGGGCATACTCCTACACTGTCATTCTCCCTTGATTAAGATTCACGAACTCGGCCTCCTTTAGCTCCCTCATCTTATGAGGATAGAATCGATCTATGAATGCAACATGGAGTTCCTCCCAAGTGACAGGACCTGCTCTGGCAGCCCTACTATCTTTCCACTGATGAAAGCAGATGTGCGACCCCTTTTAGTTTATATGAGGCAGACTCCACACAGTCAACTCCATTCACCCCTATAACTTGGGGGATCTTCACAATCTCATCAATGAACTCATGTGGGTCCTTATCTACCTTTAACCCAAGGAACTCTAGCAGGTTCATTCTCAGGAAATCCCTGACTCGAGCCGCCGCCGGATTACCATTTTGCGGAAAATGCGCAACTGCCTGCTGATTGACCTGAGTGGTCAAGGCCTATGCAAGCATCTGAATAGCTGCCTGAAACATAACATGAGCAACTGGCTCCGGTGCATGGTGCTCCTAGATTGGTGGGGCCTGCTGGTGCCCATTTCCGTTGCCATCTCGTGGCCGACTCCATTCCCATTCCTTCTGCCATTTACTCTTCGGGGAGCCATGATTCTACAATCGCGAATAACACGAATTAGAAGGATAGGGAGACATTTTATTGCATGAGATAGATCATGAAAGAAGGGAACATTTCCTAGACGTTTCGTAGCCCCTTAATCATAAGTGTGGCGCGCTTCACACCCATGAAAAAAACTCTACTCAATGCGGCTTTCAGACACCCTAGGACACTTCAAACCTATTGCTATGATACTAAGTTTGTCACGGCCCGAACGGAGGCTCAGATCGCGACACAGGACAAGGAGCCCCGAGAGACTCTAAGTTGACCTATGGCATGAACATACATCTAACTCAATTACTAAAACTGAAGAATCAACAAGATCATCATAGCGGAAATCTAAATTAAACATAATATCAGAATACACAATGTGAAGCTGAATACATCCCTTTGTCTGAAAAGCCTCTAAACATGATGAGTTGATGGGAAAAGACCCCAACTAACTCAACAAAGCTGAAACTGAAAATACATAAAGGAAATTAGAATACGTCTAGTCCTCGAGAGATGAGGACTCACCAATAACATAAGATGCTAACTCTGAAGACTGACTATGAACGAGGCTGAGCTTGAGAGCCGGATCCTATATCATGAAATGATACAACATAGAATATGTGGTCAGCACGTGGAATGTACAAAATATGCAAGGTAAGTAAAACTGCTTAAATAAGTAAAAAAATCATTTAAAACATGCATAATATAAAACATGATCAAACAAGAGTCTGAGAGTAGGGCTTGCATACATTCTTTATGAAATTATGAGCTCATCGTAACATAATATAACATCATAATTGAACCGATTGACTCATAGCTGAAATATTGTATTAATGAGTAAAACAGAACATTTAGTCAAACCTGCTTTAGAACATGTATAGATAAACAAATCTCATAAATGATAAACATGCATAATTGAAATCATGAGGAACAATAGGATACTCGTATTTCAAATGACATAGCACGATAGAGCTTACGTGGTCCCAACTGTCACACTCAAGTGGGTAGAGTCGTCCAAAGCCTTGCTAGGGCTAGGGAAGATACCATGATATTGACATCAAGCTCATGGCCCAATCGATGCAGGGGATAGCTTACAAGGGAGGTCCCAAAATAATATATAAGAATAACCTACGTTGGCACCTATTATGACATTCAAGGCATACCCTCTTTTTCAAAGAATATACACAGTTGAAGTATCAAAATAAGTAACCCAGACAAGTGCTGGGGTTGAATTCCATGAGGACTAGGGGATGATAGTGACTAGTGTCTATTATAAAGTTGACTTTAGATTGCACCACTCAAAACAAACACACATGAGAACCAATTGGGGGAATTATGAATATGTAAGATTATCAAGTCTAAAGTGGTTTAGTTCAAATAGCAACGTTCACCAAAGTTGTCAACAAATGATGTGAAAATGCTAGAGGTGGGGTTTAGATGATGGGTTAATTAGATAACGTCTTGCTAGATCATCTCACAAGTTCAACCAATGTGAATAACTTCAGGCGAACAGAGGTATTCTATGATTTTCAACCAATTTCATACCTCTAGCTAGAGTTCTTTTGAATCTATAGACTCAATCAACTCAGCTCAATGTGATTTGGATTAATAACTGCACTATTTCTAGCTATTAGTCATTAATTTAGGAGTGAGAGCATGAATTTGACTATTTCTAGCTCAAATTCACAATCTCCCAATCATACCCACAATTAGATTCTCTCCCAATACTTAATTCTTCTTTTACAAGTAACAATCAAGTAAGGAAACATAGACCCATATGAAAATCAATGGATCTTCAATAAATGATCAAAGATAATCTAATCGATTCACAATTAGCTGAACATTGTTAAGATAATTCTAGCAATTCCTACTCTAATCAACAATCATCATCTTCACCCACCTCTAGCTAATGACTTAGCTACTCATGATTAAGAATTTCACAAGCATATTTAACAATAGACTCATCAAATTTAGTAACAAAAGAAGAAAAATTAATTTCATCATAATGATCTGCAACAATGGTAGTCACTTACTATGGAGAAGAAGAAGAAGTAAAGGAATAAATCTCAAGTCACCAATTACAATCCTCCACTCTTCTCTGCAAAATAAATGTTCTAAAAAGTGGAAAATTACAATGAAAGCTGACTACTACTCTGTACTTCTCTTAGACTATATGTAGAAAGTTGGGTATCTCTTTCCTCTTTTTTCATGTTGACTCTTTTACCCCTGAGCACCGTCTCTTCATCGGCGGGACACTGGCGAATCGCCAGTTCACACCTGTTAAATGCCGGATGTGTTTTGTTGTGTCATTACCAAATTCTAATCAGTTTCAGCGGCATATCCGGCGTTACCATCTTATTCTACGAACATTCGAGGTTTTTTCCCTCATTCCAGAACTTGGCTACTAATTTGGTGATTAATTCAGCGGCTCGCCGTTGACAATTCGTGTTTCGCTGATGGCGGGTTTTTCCTTGAAGCAGTGCTGATCGGCCTTTGTCCGGTGTTTCACCAGTTTTCATTGGTGATACGCCACTTTGCTCTCATTTCCTTATTTTTGCTTTAATATTTTCTCTTCTTTACATACCTGGGCAGCTGCATACAACAAAGACAAAAAGAGCATAAAATCCATATAATTTACTCAAGAACTAAGCAAAATTGCAAGTTTTAGAGTCTAATGAGTTGGTAATTTACCAACTCATCAAACCCCCAAACATAAATCATTGCTTGTCCTCAAGTAATTAAATTCTAGATCATTGAAAAACATGTCATTTCTCCACAACATTGAACATCACCAATCACCTGCACTATGACACCCAAAGATTCTCACTAAACTCACCAAAAAGAGAGGTAAATACCCCAAAAGACTAAGACATTGAAGATATTTCAATCAGCTACCACTTTCTATCAACAAGGCTTAAGTGAGGGAAACCCTTTAGTAAAATGAAGGCATTACTCATTCATGAAACACACATAACATCTCCCATCATAATCAGTGCACCTTCAAAGCTTTCCTTAGAGTTCATACCGTCAATGCCCTATTCTCAAGTTAGTGTTCAAATGCCCTTGTGTCCTCAAAAAGGGATGATTCCACTCACCAAAATAATAATCCCGATTCTTTTTGTGATGAACTCATTGCACACTCACAAGGGATTGTATTGGGGAGATCATCACACTCACTCTCCCAAAAGAAGTCTTCATGCATACTCTTGACCCATAGGCTTGCCCTTATTGTAATTTTCACTAATGTAGAGCAGTTGCATTCAAGATCATTTAGGACTTGTGGGTTCTAATATAGGCCCGGGTTAAGCGTAGGATAAGAATTTTGTTGTAGTGACTAGATCCTCCCTAATAATTTTGGTGGATATACCTTCCATCAAATCTTTCCATCTACTTCACCTTGATTAACTTTTTCATTGTTTTTAACTTTTGTTTCTCAATAACCCTCCTTATAACCCATTTTCTTTTACAACTAGCCTTAACACCTCAAGAGCAAGCACAAACTTACACAAGTTTGATTTTCTCATTTTGATTTATCTTTTGTGCATTTTGACAACAATATGGTGCTACCTCAAACTAAAAATCTTATTTTCCCCCTCACACCCCCAAACTTAGGCTTTTGCCTCATTTTAAATTTCTTTCCTCACTCCCTTTTTCTTAGGCTTTCAGTCTCTTTTTATCACTATCTTATCACTAGGATTTAGGGAGAATGGTTACCAAAGAGGGGTATCAAGAATTGTCTTAAGGCTTGTAATGCGGTTTCCAAATAAAGGGCCTAAAGCTCAACATTGGTTGACAAAGATTAATTCTCAAGGAGAGTATATGGGTGAATTGGCTAAACAAAGGAAAGCCTAAGATCATATCCTTAATACAACTACGTCTAGGATTTCGCCTTGAATCACAATTGGGGAATGTTCTAGACAAGAAGTCATACATGAGACTCATCAACAATTCCTCGCCGCACAAGGCATCACCCTTAAAGGGTCACAAGAGTCATTTTCACCACAGTACTTTTTAATTTTAGGACATCAAAGCAGGCAAACATCATAATTCAAGCAAAGAATTTACAACGTATAACAGAGAATACTATGCTACAGTATCATCCTTGCTCATTATCTTCCATTTTCATTCCTTCATTTAAAGGTCCCAAAAAAAATTTTGGTGGTGCCTCTCAAAACATCTTCACACAAGACTCAAAACAACATGGTATTTTCCCTTAAGAATATCGCCACTCAATCTATCATCGGGAAATACCAATCCAGTTTGACAAATAATCAAGATAAAAGAATGCTCCTTGGGACAAAACCGTGGTCAAAAGAAAACTCTTGGAGTTTTATTTCTACACTAATATTTACCATGGCGACAAACAAAAGAAACAAGGTCATACTCTCAAAATTTTTCACTCCAAGGTAGAGACCTATTTTATCATTAGCCATAATTCCCAAAAAAATCAACACCCCACCCCCAAGCTGAAAGTAGACATTGTCCCTAATGTAACCACAAGAAAAGACAAGAAGGAAAAAGGGCTTCCTGGTTTAGTTAGTGATTAGGTGGTCGCTTCCAAGTATAGGTGGCCGCATCAAAATGACAAGAAGCCATCTCTTCCACCGTAGGTTGCAATGGATTAAGTGGAAGGGTCACTGGTCCCCCACCACTTGGCACTACTCACTTGTTCGGCAGGGTGTGAAGCTCATGGTAAGAAGTTGTTGCCACACCGCCTGGTGTCCAAGAGGGATCAACATCATACACCGAACATATTAGAGGGGGAGAAGGCTAGCAGTGGAATGTTTCCTCATCAGGCACTATCTCTGAAGCACTGTCGTACCCCACATACCAATCATCTGGTGGACTTCTGGGTGTGTCGGTCTAGTCGTGCATCATTGCAGGCATCGCATGTGATGGGAGGATAGGAGAGAGAATTGCACTCGGTGAAGATATCTCCTTCCTCAAAGTAACGACCTCTTTCTCAATAACATCAACTATGGAGCATAGGCCTGACACCTTGTCTCAGGTAAGCTGTAAGGCTCTCTGAATGGCAAGGTGTATCATGGAAGGGATAGCCTTGGCTAACTTCACAAGCTGGTTCTTAGGTGCTTTGGCCTTTTGTGCTAACATAAGCAGATCCGGATGTGAGGTGGTGTGGGCCTTAGCTATACGAACCGGCACTTCAAATGTGCGGGAAGACGCCATAGTTGGTTGTGAATGTTCGCTCTCTATATACTTCCCTCGCTTTAGGACCTGAGCATCTTTATAAGTTTTGTTAGCCAGTGTAATCACATGATTGGCCTGCACAGTCCTATCCAATTGTCGAAATAAAGGACAAGCGGCTCGCAGACATAACATACTCACCAGGTTAGGGAAGGGCAATGCATGTGGCCTGTTGATTAGCTTTCCGTTTGAACTGGCCGGCAATGAGTTCTCTGACATTGATTTGAACACCCTCCATTATGCAAGAAATAAGGATGGCTACTTTGATGGGTACTTCTGATGTACTCCGGGAGGGAATTAATCTCGCAAAAACAAAGTCCAACCACATGCGGGCTTTGTATTTCAAGTCATGATAATTGATGAGGCCCCTAGAGAGGGCCCATTGTGGATGGCCGTGTGCAATTATGTGGGATACCCATTGGAATTTTTGTGCTTTGCTATCCATCTTCATGTTGAATATAGGGTGTGATGGAATCGGCTCAACCCAATATAATGAATTTATTGCCTTTGGAGTTACGGGTACTTCTAGCCCACATACCCATACTAAAGTTAGGCATGGCCATGTTGCAAAGCTTCCGTTGTGTTGTAGATAGTGTTGCCTTGCTTTGTATGATGCATAGAACTCCCACACTAATTCTGGAAAGTAAAGGTCCACCGGAATGGTGAAAGGACCCCAGTCTTGCAGCCCAATCTGTTGATAGATATCTGGGAATGCAATTCTGAAAGAGTTGACGTCAAATTGGGCTTCTGCATGAATGACATGGCGCTTCTTGAAAGACAAGTAATACTCTTCCATTCGGTCCAACCCAAACTACACTGGGGGCAGTGGTAGATATCAATTCTTGGCATGTGTGAGGGGGCTGAGAAACAGACATGAAACTGCAAAAGAAGGTTAGTGTTGTGCCTCTATTTTAAAATTAGTAGCAAGGCACACATAGAAAACATTAAGGTGAGAAATATACATGCATAAGTTGCAACGGCGAGTGATTGGTAAGTCGCAGGAGAGAATTGCAGACCGCCGTGGACCCGTCGATATAAAACATAAGCATGATAAAACCTCTGGTGAACCGGAAATTGGGTGGCATGTCGCCGGTGCTGATTTGGCAATAGCTGATGCAACTTGGAAGTCACTTAATGTAACTATCCCAGCGTTCCTTTCGGCGTTTCGCCGACCCAGACTGATGATTCACCGACCCACATTGTCCCAACTTTGCACTTGCAAAAGACATGCACCCATCAACACACACTCACACCCAATCATAATACAGATCAACACCATTCTCATCAAACATATATTCACAATGCTTAGCCCTTAAGAACGACGTCACCTGGTCTATCTTTGGGAAAAACATCATGCTTTAGGCAAAGGGTTACTCAGACTTCACCCTCTCCAAAATGTCACCCATAAAAGTAAAATCCCACTTCATTCAATTAGGAATAGCACATTGAAGACTTTACCAAGAAAAAAAACAAAGTATTACCCTTACTGTATTAATGATAAAAATAAGACAAGGAAAAGAACATTTTTACCAAATTGAAGGATTTCTGGCACTCCTGAACTTTCACAAAGCTTAGAAAGCTTGCAATGGTACCTTGAGATATATTTGTTCGAGGATGAAAATGTGACTTAAGTAAGGGGATTAGTAGGAAATAAAAGGTGTTTTATGAGGGGGAGATGGAAGTTTGAAAGGTTGAGGAGAAGGTAGAGAATTTAATGGGTGTGTTGGTGAGAAGGTGGGAAAATGGAAGGATTTATAATGGAAGAGTATGGGGAAATGGGGAGGTTGGGTAATGGAAAGACAAAAAGAGAAAAAATGGTGGGAAAAAGAATACTAGGAGAATATTTGAAGAACTAGGGTGGTTGACTTGCTCATTGTGATTCTGTGGGCCCTTCTTTGAACTTCAATATACAAAAGGCTCGCACCTCGACCGACGTGTCATTGGAGGTTCGCCGAATCACTCCGGTGATGCGTCGATCAAATTTTTTGCCCTACATTGAACCTAGTTCTCTACTTCGTGATCGGTGATTCATCAGCCGCTCGCAAATTGAGATGGCGAGCCACAGCATACCCACCGCTTATGTGCTTAAGCTTTAGGTATTTTGTGACCATCAGCCATCATTTGGTGGTCCACAGATTCTAGTCGGTGGTCCGCCGATGGATCCACCGTTGTACGTGTCTTGATCAGTCCCAAAAGGACCTGATCGGCGACTGCTCGGCAATTCACGCATTGTCATTGTGTTTTGCATATGAGGTTGCCAATGTACCTGGAAGATCTTCAGTGTACTGGAAAGGATAGGCAACCAGTCGGCACCTCACGAAATCCATCAGCATGTCACCCATTTGACACCAGTCCACCCGGTTTATGCTCTATCTCGGAGAGACTCCACCTAACTTGTAGAGAAAGGAAAATCAACAACAACAAGACACATGAGAAGGGTTAGAAGAAACAAAGATTCTTGGGTTGCCTCCCAAGAAGAACCTTATTTAATGTCGTGGCACAACATACGATCCTCAAATTCTATGGTTCATCTAGGAGCATGACCTCTATTCGGCTAACTTCATCCAACACCCCCAAATATCTTTTAACTTGTTGGACATTTACTTTGAACTTACTCCCACTCTTTCCCTAAAGATCTATTGCCCCATTCTCATATACTTGAGTCACCTTAAAGGGGCCCGACCATTTAGATTTCAATTTCTCTGGATTTAAACGGAGGCGTGAATTGAATAACAACACAGAATCTCCTAGGGCAAAGCTACGCTGCAACACCTTTTGATTGTGATAATGCTTCATCCAAGCTGTTTAGATCGCAACATTTTCATATGAACTCTTCGGAATTCATCTAACTCATGCAAATTCTAATTTCGCCCTAGAACTGCACTTCCCTGCTCAAGATTCAACCTCTTCAATGCCCATAAGGCTTTATGTTCTAACTTCACAAGGAGATGGAATGATTTACCAAACACTAGCTAATATGGGGACATCCCTATCGGTGTTTTGAATGCAGTTTGATACACCTACAAAGCATCATCTAACCTCCGAGCCCAATCTATTCTACTCACGTTAACTATTTTGGTCAATATCGATTTGATTTGCCAATTTGACACTTTTACTTGACCGCTTGTTTTTGGGTGATACGAGGTGGCCACCTTATGTTTAACACCATATTTAACCAGCAATGCACTGAAGGCTCAATTGTAGAAATGAGATCCTCCATCACTGATAATAGCTCTAGGAGTACCGGATCGTGAAAAAATATGTTTCTTCAGAAAGGTCATGACATTCCTCCCTTCATTATTGGGTAGTACAACCACCTCCACCCACTTTGAGATATAATCCACTACCACCAAGATGTAATTATTCCTATAAGAGCTCACGAAAGGACCCATAAAATCAATCCCCCATACATCAAACATTTCTACCTCCAAGATTGGTGTTAGTGGAAGTTCATGCCTCCTTGAAATACACCCTGTCCTTTGGCAACGATCAAACTTTTTCACCAAGTTGTGGGCATCCTTATGTAGAGTAGGCCAATAGAACCCACACTGTAGCACTTTTGTTGTTGTCCGTACACCCCCATAATGTCCTCCCATAGGTGAAGAATGACGGGCCCCTAGAATTGGGATCATCTCTACTTTCGGCAAACATATTCTGATTAAGCCATCTGCATATGTCCGGAAAAGATATGGTTCATCCCAATGGAACTTCTGAACATCATGCAAAAATCTCTTCTTTTGCTAAAAATTAAACCCTTCAGGTATAATATTGTTGGCCAAGTAGTTAGCATAGTCTACAAACCATGGTGTTAGATCGTGGGTTGCAGCTAATGTAAGATCATCAAGGAAATCATCCTTTATTTCCTCCTAGCCTCTTGATTGCCCCTTGATTCTAGGAGCGAAATGTGATCGACTATTAGATTTTCGCACCCCTTACGATCTTTTACCTAAAAATTGAACTCCTACAACAGTAGAACCCATCTAATCAATCTTGGTTTAGCATCCTTCTTTTCCATTAGATATCTGAGTGCGGCATGATCCGTATGCACCACCACTTTTGTTCCTAACAGATATGCTCGGAACTTTTCAAAAGCAAACACTACAGTGAGTAGTTCCTGTTTTGTTACTGTGTAGTTTGTTTGTGAATCATTTAAGGCCTTGCTAGCATAGTAAATTGGATGAAATATCTTTTCTCTCCATTGACCAAGTACATCTCCTAATGCCACCCCACTAACGTCACACATGAGCTCGAAAGGTTTTGACCAATCAGGTGCTATAATGATTGGAGAAGAGATCAACTTGTTTTTTAGCTCCACAAATGCCTTCATGCATGTCTCATCAAAATTGAACTTTTCCTCCTTCTCTAACAACCTAAACAGGGAATGTGCTATCTTAGAGAAATCTTTGATAAATCGACGGTAGAATCCAGCATGTCCAAGGAGACTCCGAACACCCTTAACAGTACATGGTGGAGGCAATTGAGCAACATAGTCCACTTTGGCTTGATCTACCTCAATACCTTTTTCTGAAATTTTGTGTCCCAGCACAATCCCTTCTTTTACCATAAAATGGCACTTTTCCCAATTAAGGACCAAATTTTTTTCTTTACATTGCTTTAATACCTCTTCTAAGTGTGTCAAACAGTCCTCGAAAGAATCTCCTATGACTGAGAAGTCATCCATGAAGACTTCCATAGTGTCCTCTACTATGTCCGAAAAGATGGACATCATGCATATTTGGAAAGTGGCGAGGCGTTGCAAAGGACAAAAGGCATTCTTTTGAATGCAAAGGTACCATAGAGGCATGTGAATGTGTTCTTCTCCTGGTCCCCCGGTGCAACTGAAATTTGGTTACATCCGGAGTATCCATCCAAGAAACATTGATAAGGGGCATATTTATATGCCAAATTGATACTCAAATGTGTAGCTTTTGCCTTGTTTGTCCAATAATGTGTGTACATTCTCATGTAAATTGTACG
>JACEIK010001102.1:240982-261428 GCA_018107945.1 Datura stramonium
CTATCCCAGGCAGTCTTAGCCATCTCCTATACTTCAGTAACTATCAGTATTACTATTTATCTTCAGTTATGTTCTAGTTATTGCTTTGCATACTCGGTACTTTTGGTACTGACGCCCGTTTGGGGCCGCTGCATTACTTGCCTGCAGGTACTCATAGACGAGGAGTCGATCCCTTGTAATTTCAACCAGTAAACAGAGTCATCAGCTTCTGTCATCCGGAGCTTGACAGTTAGAGGTTTATTTCTTTTTTTGTTGTACAATACGGGTAGGCCGGGGCCCTGTCTCGACCATCTTATTATCATTCTTAGAGGCTTGCAAATTGTATATTCCCTTTGGTTAGTTGTACCGATCGTGTGAGGCCGTGTCTATGTTTTAATTTGTTTATGATGGTCATGTGGGACCTTATTCAGTTAATAGTTGGTGACCTTGCCGGTCACAGAGTAGTTTATTAGTCGATTCAGCATTTCAGTGAAACTAGTTAGCATGGCGGCCTTGTCGGCTCGCATAGGTTCCTTTATACTATTGTAGTTCTGGTCAGCTGTTTTTTTCTTATAGGAGGCTGTATTTACAGCCGTTATATAGCCCGTTGGTTCCATGAATCCAGGGTTAGAGCCATCTTGGCACCAGAAGTGCTTAGGCTCAGTACTACAGCAGTCCAGGTCTTAGTAGGGTACCAAGTGCCAGTCATGCCTCCCAAGGCAGGGCGTGATAATATGTTAAGTGGTACAGCTGAGTGTGTGAATTCTGTACTTGTAATCTAAGTTGAGAATGGTGAAAAAAGGTTAAGTTTAAATTGATTAAATGACCAATTGGCATAATTTTGTTAATTCCTATGATGAAATGCTCAAAATGTATGTGATGATGAGAGGATGTGAATTAGTGTCAACAGCTTGTGTGCTATATGAATTAATATATGAATGTGAGCATTGTTGAATCTGGTGAATTGATGGAAGGTGCAACTAAGTCAAGCTTCTACCTCAAGCAGTACCGCTATAGCGGATTTACTTCCATCGCGACGAGACCGCTATAGCAATCCAATGATCACAGCAGCGGAAAGCCTAATCCAGTGAGTAGGCCGGTTATCACCTACGTAGACCTAGTGTACGTGATATGGCTATTGTGCTTATGTATGATGTTGAAGACTCATTTTATATTATTGTTGCATTGCGTATATGTTATTATGTAAGGTCAGCCGATGATGCCTACCAGTATCGTGTTATGTACTAACCCTACCCCTACTCTTCTTTTCTGAGTGCAGAGTTCGAACAAGAAAGTTCCTCACGTCCTCACCATTAGAAAAACAATGGTTTTGAAAGGTGAGGAGACCGAGAAGGAAATACTACTCCTTCGTCGAAGATGTCTTCCTTTTTGGACATTGCATTTTTCCTATTTATTTCTTTTACTTCTTAGACTAATAAATCTTAGTGTTGTGCGTAGGAGTTTGATGCAATGACAATCATGTCTTGAGATTAATTATCGTTTGTCCATTTTAAAGAGAAGTTTGTTGGTTGACGATTCGATTGGTTATATTATGAGTTTATTTCTTAATGCATGTGAGATGTCTGACTGAGTAATTGGGAATCGTTGGTTTGCTCACCGTAGGGTTAGTGTTGGTGGCAATCACAACCATTTGGGTTGTGACTGTATGTTGGAACTATTTTTCATCGACAATAACATATGCCGGAACCATTTCCCATCGGTAATAACACATGTCGGAACTATTTCCCATCGATAATAACACATGCCGGAACCATTTTCCATTGGCATCACAAGAGTACGAATTTTCACAAAATAACTTAATGGGAATGATTATTCAATAATCTCATGCAACAATAAGAGTGGGATGAATATGTATGAATAACACAAGTCAACCAACCACCTAATCAAGGATCATCAAGTTACCATCAAGTATCACGTAGTGCATAAGTCCAACATATATCAATTTCGTATATATTTTCCCATATCATGACATCGGTACACAACATATATCAATTTCGTATAAATTTTCCCATATCATGACATTGATACCCAGATAAATGCTCGTTATCTTATTTATATGGGACCCCCTTATTACCTATTACCCTTAAATTATTTAATATAACACCTCAAAGAATCAAGAAATCTCTACTTGCCTCAAACCAAATCTCAAATGTCAAATTACAAATTTTCCATTCTGTAATGATTTTGAACGATCAAAATCTGTTCAAATACATAATCTCCAGAAGAATAACAATTCAATGACACTCATATTGTTTCATCTATTTTTGGCTTGAAAAGTCGGGTAAAAAGTTCACCCTAAGCTCCAGTGCCGAATCTAGAATTTTCTTTCAGATTATGTTAACCCATAATAAAATAAACTCACATGTCAAATTTCAACTAAAACGGATCGTTATTCGATCCCTAAATCAAGAATTCTTACTCTAAGATCCGTAGGCTTAAAACCACAAATTTCTATTTTATTTCACGAATTAAAGCGTAAAATAATCAATTCTTTAGCGAAAAAATAATAGTTTTAAGGTTAGAAACTCACCCCACAAAAAATATGAATCAACACATCAAAAATCACCTAAAATCGAGTCTCTTAGATCTCAAAATCGCAACACAAATAATGAAGTCGGACTTGAAATTTAATTTCGTCCTGCTATATAAAGGGTGCGAATTTTATCACTAGAAGTCCAATTTTATCACTGGAAGCAAAAAATTTGTCAAAAGTCTGCACCAGACTTGAATTTTTCTCTTTGCACTAGCAACATTTATTTTCACTAAAATGGTCATAACTTTATTATACGAACTCGAAATATGACGATTCATTTTCCTATAATTCCTAAATAATTATATAGGCCTACTCGTTCAATAAAAACTCCATGTAGTACTCATTTTCCCACTCAGATATTGCCAAGACCTGAGCTGAGACCTCAGACCAAGACACAGGACCTAAAACCACGAATGGCTCCAAGTTAATCCATGGGAAATCCATAGAATGACTCAAGAGCATAATTAAGAGGAAAATAACACATGAACATGGTGTAAGTGAAAGTATGCATAGGATGTCAACATAACACTAACACAAACCAACATCACTGGAAACAACTATACATGTGGTCTGAAAAGCCTCTAAACATCTGATAAGCTGATAGGACAATGCGCCCAACTAGCTGGCTAACTGCTGAAATCAAAATACATGACAAAGAGACATAACCAACACTGACATACTCGAATCACGAGGGCTCACTAAAGCGGGATAAAGATGGACTGAGCAGGGGCGAGCTAAGGACAGGACTGAGACTGGTCGCCCGAACCTATATCATGAAAAAATATAGCATAGAGTATGAGGTGAGTACTTTGAATATACTAAGTATATAGAGGTAATAAAACATGCTAGTAAAACAATTGTATGAATTCATGAATATAAATCAAGATACATCATGAGATTATGAGAAACATGCTAAAAGCCATATTTCTTAAATATACATAATCATAAGCTATTCATCATAAGCCGAACATAATGACCCAAGTTTTAAAAATAGAAATCATGTACCATGTTATACTTATAAACATAAATGAAAACTTATGAACTAATCCATGGGTCACATATTCTATAATACATAATATCATAAGACATAAACATGAGTAACTAGAATCATGAGGAAGAATGGAAGGCTTCTTCTTAACCGACATCATCATGATAGAGCTTACATGATGCCCCAACTATCTTGCTCAAGTGGGTAGAGCCGTCCCAAGCTTGTAATGCTAGAAATGATTAAGGCATGATATCACTTGTGAGTCCTTGTAGGGTCTGAACATGAATATATACCTATGCTGGTACAAAGTTGTAACACCCCAAAAGTTCCTAGGATCAAACTCGAGGGTTGAACAAGAGAAAAGTAGGAACATTTCACCAGAGTCATAGGACGACTCAAGGGATGAGTCATTGTAGGGAACAACGACCTATTATGTCTCTCGCGGTAGGTCCCCAATCAATATTTTCAGTAAAAAATGAGCCTAACAACAACTCATTAGAAGATCAAATGAGTCATCCTGAGTGGTCATTGAATGGGGTTCAAAAAAGGCCTAAATCCTAGTCAGTGACGATGAGAGGATATGATGAGTCTTTGTTTCAAGTAATGACTTGTCCTGTCTGGTCATTGGTTGGAGAATCAGAAGAGTAACATAATATCCCAGGGAAGTAACATATGGAGTAATGAGTCATTATTTCGTACGATGACTCATCCTGATCGGTCATTGTTTAGAACTTTAGCAAAGTTCTAGAAGTGCTTCAGATACAACGGATGATCCAATGGCCCGTGGTATGCTACGACTACCTATTGGAGTGGTCGTTGTAGCCAACAGACAGTTTTTTATGCAAATTTTTTGGGATAGTTTCTAAATTCCCAAGCTCCTAACTTCCTAATGACATTGTTTTAATCCCTAAAAGGATTGTCTTAAGAGGGCTTAGTCTATCCTAGGTTATTAGACTCCCGTGCATGCATGGTATTGAGATTCCCTTGCAAGATCAAGCTAGAATTCTCCTCAATCTCTTGGGCTTTCAAGGATAGTTTGGAAATCAGTTTACCTAGGTATGTAGGGCTATGAATGAGGGTTTTCTTCCACTCTCACGCCCAAGCTTCTTCTCAAAGTCATTAATCTATTTTTTTAATAAAGTGAATTGATTCCTAGGGTTTTTAACCCAATTTTATGAAATTACCTATGATAAGTTTATGGGTCTAATCCCCTCATGTTCTAAAGTATGTTTTGAGTCGAATGGGAAAATTTTATACTTAATTTGATCATAAATTCATGTTTTCAAGTTATTAGAAATTATGTACGATTATGCATGTTTAATGAAGATCAAGCTTGTGACTCCGTGATTTCAAGTATGATGATTTATCAAAGTATGCATGATTGTTTATGAATTCTCAACGTATGATTCCATAATTTTGAATTATGAAGTTTATTTCAAGTATGCATAATTTCATGATTTGGGAAAGCCTATGTAAGGTTAAGTATATTTTATAATGATTTAGCCAAGGCTTATAAGATCAATTTTAAAGAGATATTTAGAATCAAGATTCCCCACTATTCAAATTTAAGCTATATTTTTAGATGTTTTGGGGTCGAGACTCCTAAGATATTTTCATGAGCAATATACATAATTTCTGGAGTAGTGTTTGGCACAGAGTAGGTCAAGGGTTTCGAGGTTCCCTGGTCTCATAAATTACGCGCCACTATAGGTATATAATTGGGACCTCGAGAGAGAATGCTTCCCCTGCCTGAGGGCCCACCGTGATATCACGCCTCCATCATTATTTGCCCTGGCAAGGCTTAGAACGTGTAACACCCCTGATAATTTGAGAAATAAATCCATACTTTCGAGGTAGGAATAAGTGTACCTAATGTCACAACCCGAACGTAGACTCGGATCGTAACACGGGATGAGCAACCCGAAATGGCCCCAAGCCGACCCATGAAATAAGCATGCATCTACTTCATTCACATTAAATGGAAGACTGATCATAAGACATAGCAGAAATATAAATGAACATAGCATATCATAACATTCGGAAGTACTAGACATATACATAAGCTGAGTACTACATACTGTCTGCAAGCCTCTAACATGTAAGGTGGGTTGATGGGACAACACCCCCAACTAACCCGGCTAAATGCTGAAATGTAGAACATCATACATGCTTAATCACATGGCCCTCAAAACATAAGGACTCACCAACAAGGCTGAAAGAGAACTCTGGGATGGACTAAGAATGAGGATGAGCCCTAGAGCCGACTCTTGTATTATAAAATGATACTACATAGAAAGTATTCCATCAGTACGTGAAATATACCGAGTATGCAAGGTAAGTAAAATGGACATTTAAAATATATAAAACTCATAAGTGATCATAAGAGTAGGACATCATGCTCATATTATAAATATCATATCATAACATAAAGCTAAAGGTTTTTCAAAACATTCATAATACATTCATAACCATAATCATGAGAGAAAAAAAGCTATATTAAACATAACTTGAGCCAAAATACGTAATCATAGACATGCATAAATCATAAGGAACAGTGGGAGACTCTCTTAACCGACATGCCCCATATGAGAAGACATGAAGCACGACTTGTAGCCCTAGTCGGGAGGGTGTCCGTACCTTGCCAAGGGTAGAACCATGAAAGTGTGATATCACCATGAAAAGGGTCATCTGGGCCAGGGACAGTCATATAGGAGGTCCCAACATACCTATGGTGACACGTAGTTTATGAGATCCTGGGATGAACCTTGGCCCCGAACCTACTCGGTGTTCGATACTACTCCGAAAACATATATAGTGCCCATAGTATAACATACATGAATTCATGGTCTAGTTAAATCATGATATTCATAAACATACTTGTACATATGTAAACTAGCCATGACATAAGGCTTGTGAGTTGGCCGTAACATAATTCATGAATCATAGGTTTCATGCACACTTGTAGATCATACATATAACTTGTAAATCATAAAATCACGATGGGTAATTGTATAAATCCATATTTCAAATCATAAATCATGTTGGGTTTGTCAATATCAACAATTGATGAGAAGATCATAAATTGATTCATCATAGCTCATTCATATTTAGGCTTAATTTGGTAGAAATCGAAATCAATAATTTTATAAGAAAAATAGTTATAAAATACTATAAAAAATTCATAAAATATGATGAAATTCACAAATCATAACAACCCATTAGTAAACCATTAGATTTCCACAAAATTGAATTCAAAACCCTATGAGATTTTTGATAGATTTTCATAAATTAATAGAGAATAGGCATGGGTGTTAATGAAAACTCCCATTTGTAACCCTACATACCTGGGTAAGATCAGATTCCAAGGTTCCTTGAATGCCGAAGGGAGAATTGATAGGGAAGAGCTTGAGGAATAGCTTGATCTCCCTAAAATTGTTCTAACTTGCATGCATGGCAATGAGGATAATTATAGGGTCTTAACCTATTTTATCATGCCCAGAAAAATACATAAAACGATGTAGTTTAGGTCCTTAGAGCATAAAAAGGTCGAAAATACCTTTAATGAAATACCCAGAAAATTCTATACAGATCGATCCAACGGGCATACCAACGAGTCGTTGGAAGCTACCATGATTCGTAGTATGACCCGTCATATACACTGCCCAGGCCCTGATCTCGGATTCATACCACGGCTCAATAGGACGACTCGTCCTTTGATCAAACGGATCGTTGGGTTGATCATCGCTTGTCTCTTGAATTCCCTGAGCTTCTCCTCATAATGAGCCTCACCATGACTCATTGTTCCCTCCAACGAGTCATGGTACGCATCCGTTAAGTCCATTGGAGATCTGACCACCTAGACAACGATTGGTGAAAATGGATCATCGTAGCTCACAATGAGTCATTAAAAGACATGTTACATCACCCATGCTTAAGTCTAGTACTCACCCACGATCATAAACAACGACACATTGTGTCAAGCAACGAGTTGTTACTCTACCCATTGTATCCACTGCCACCAGGAATCCCATAACCACCACTTCATACAATGACTCGTGGTTTCAAAACACGAGACGTTACGTCGCCCGTGTTGACTTTTTCCCAGCTTTTCAGCCAACTTCAAATTTTGATCCCGTGTCTAATCTTAGGTACTTTCGAGGTATTACAATATCTCCCCCTTAGTAACATTCATCCTCGAATATTGGAAATAAGCAGAAACAAAGATATGCAATCATTACACCTAAATACTGATCATTTAACCTAAAAACCAACGGAATGACTACCTCCGGTTCATACTACATAACTGAACTGATTACATGTTTCACATACACATCTATATATATAAAAGAAACTTGAACACATGATCTAAACATGAAAACTAAATAGGTTCATAAGGAAAAACTGATACCTCAAGTCGGAACTGAACCGGTAGGGAATAAATGTGGGTATCTAGCCATCATGTCCGCTTCGGCTTCCCACGTAGCTCCTTCAACATGTTGATTCCTCTATAATACTTTAATTGAAACTATTTACTTATTCCTTTGCCTCCGACTTGAGGATCCAATATCTAAACCAGGACTTCCTCATAGCTAAGGCTGTCTTTTACACCAACGCTATCCACCGGGACTACTAGAGCTGGATCCCCCAAACATTTCTTCAAAAGCGATACATGAAACACAAGATGCACAGAAGATAGCTTTGAGGGAAACTCCAATTCTTACGCTACCTTGCCAACTCTTCTCACAATTTGGTAGGGGCCAACATAGCGGGGACTAAGTTTTCCTTTCTTTCCAAACCGCATTACTCCATTTATGGGAAATACCTTCAAGAACACCTAGTCATCCAACTCGAACTCATGTTCTCTTCTCCTAACATCGACGTAGGACTTTTGGAAACTCTGAGTGGTTTTTAACCTATCCCTTATCAACTGAACCTTCACTGTAGCCTCATGAACCGAATCTGGCCCTATCATAGCTGCCTCACCAACCTCAAACCATCCGATGGTCAATCTACATCTCCGCCCATAGAGAGCCTCAAATAGTGCCATTTGGATACTGGAGTGATAGTTGTTATTGTAAGCAAACTCGATCAGGGGCAAGTGATCATCCCAGCTACCTATGAAGTCCATCACATATGCTCTCAACATGTCTTCGAGAGTCTCCGCTTGACCACCCATTTGCGAATGAAATGTTGTGCTGAGTTTAGCCTGTGTCTCAAGCCCTTTCGGAAAAGACCGCCAAAACTGGAAGGTAAATTAAGTACCTCGGTCTGAAATAATTGAAAAGGGCACCACATGCAATCGAACCAACTCCCAGATATATAGCTTAGGGTAATCCTCCACTGAGTCTGTGGTTTTGACCGGTAGAAAATGTACAGCCTTGGTCAACTTGTCTATCACAACCCAAATAGAATCATAGTGTTGGTGAGTACAAGGTAGGCCTGTGATGAAATCCATATTAATCTCTTCCCACTTCGAAGTGGGAATGCCAATATCCTGAAAGTACGCCTCCCGACATTTGATGCTCGACCTTTACTTGTTGATAGTTCGGGTACTTGGCTACAAATTCTGCAATATCCTTCTTCATGCCATTCCACCAATATATTTCACACAAATCATGATACATCTTGGTGGCTCCCATATGGATAGAATACCTGGATCCATGGGCCTCATGCAATATCTGGCTCCACAAATCATCAACATCTAGAACACATAAGCGACCCTGGTACCGAAGCACACCATCTCCCCCTTGGGAGAAGACCTCCACCTTTTGAATTCGAACAGCTTCCTTCAATTTCACTAAAATTGGGTCCTAATCTTTTCTGGCTTTAACATCAGTTACCAAGGATGATTCTGATATGTTTTGGACAACAATGCCGCCATCGGTCGAGTCAGTCAACCTAACTCCTAACCTTGCGAGACGATGCACATCTTTCACCAGCTCTTTCTTGCCTTCATCCACATGGGACACACTCTCCATAGATATCCTTCTAAGTGCGTCCGCCACCACATTAGCCTTACCCAGATGGTAAAGAACACTCATATCATAGTCTTTGAGTAGCTCTAACCTCCTCCTTTGCCATAGATTGAGGTCCTTCTGTGTGAACACATATTGTAAGCTCTTGTGGTTCGTAGACACATCCACATGGACCCCATACAAATAGTGTCACCATATCTTCAATGCGAACACCACCGCAGCCAACTCTAGATCATGGGTCGGGTAATTCTTTTCATGGATCTTCAACTTTCTAGAGGCATATGCTATCACCTTCCCTCGCTGCATCAATACACAATTGAGTCCAATTCTTGAAGCATCACAATACACCATGAAACCATTCGTACCCTCGGGTAGGGTCAACACCAGTGCAGTAGTAAGTTGAGTCTTCAACTCTTGAAAGCTCTTCTCACAAGCTTCCGACCATTGGAACTTTACCTTTTTTTGAGTCAACTTGGTCAATGGTGCTGCAATTGATGAAAAACCCTCAACAAATCTTCGGTAATAGCCAGCTAAACCCAAGAAACTTTGAATATCCAAAGCATTCACCGATCTAGGCCAATTCTTCACCGCCTCGATTTTTTGAGAATATATTTTTATGCCCTCGCATTATACCACATGGCCCAAAAATGCAACCGAGTTCAACCAAAACTCACACTTGCTGAACTTGGCATACAATTGGCGATCCTTGAGAGTCTGAAGCACTACTCTCAAATGAGCGACATGCTCCTCCTCACTCCAAGAGTATATAAGGATGTCATCAATGAACATGATCAAGAACATGTTCATGTACGGCTTGAACACCCTGTTCATCAAGTCCATAAAAGTTGTAGAAGCATTTGTTAGTCCAAACGACATAACTACAAACTCATAATGACCATACCGCGTCCTGAAGGCTGTCTTTGGGATATCACACTTCCGAACCCTGAGCTGATGATACCCGGACCTGAGATCTATCTTTGAGAAGCACTTGGCACCCTGAAGCTGGTCAAAAAATCATCGATACTGGGTAAAGTATACTTGTTCTTAATGGTGAATTTGTTCAATTGCCAATAATCAATGCACATGCGAAGAGAACCATCCCTCTTTTGAACAAATAAGACTGGTGCACCCCATGGAGACTTGCTCGGTCGAATGAAACCCTTATCTAACAGATCCTTCAACTAATCTTTCAACTCTTTTAGCTCGGATGGATCCATCCTACAAGAAGGGATAGATATAGGTTCCGTGTCAGGTAAAAGGTCAATACCAAAATCAATTTCCCTCTCAGGAGGAACACTTGGAAAATCATCGGGAAAGACCTCTGGATACTCACACACCACCGAAACTGATTGGATAGTCGGGGTCTCAAACTCAACATCCTTAACCTTAACTAAATGATACATGCAACCCTAAGAAATTATCTTTCTGTCCTTAAGATAGGAAATGAAACGACCTACAGGTACAAACGAACTACCCTTCCACTCCAAGACTGACTCACCCGAAAAATGGAACTCCATTGCACGGGTTCTAAAATTTACTGAAGCATAAAACGCTACAACCAATCCATGTAAAAAATAATGTCGAAGTCAGTCATGGCTAACTCTACAAGGTCTGCGAAGGTGACTTTATGCAATATAATGATCGGGCATCCTCTATACACCCGTCTAGCTACTACCGAATCACCAAGGAGTAGAAACTGAAAATGGTTCTAACAGAGTCTCGGGACTAACTCCAAAGCCACTAGCAATATAAGGAGTCACAAAAGACAAAGTAGCCCCTGGATCTAGCAAATCATAAACATCAATATGAAAAACTCGCAACATACCAGTGACCACATCAGGGGAGACCTCCTGCTCCTAACGGGCTGCTAAAGTATAGAACCTGTTTTGGCGCTAACTGTGGGCTGAACTAGTCAAGGCACCCTGCTGAGGGGGAAGTGCTGCTGGAGCGGCTAAATTGGCTGTCGGCATATGGGCTCCACCACCCCTGTTCTGGATGAAGGGCAATCCCTGAGTCTGTGTTCGGGTTTTTCACACCCGAAACAAGCATTCGAGCCAACTAGGTACCTCTCTGGGTGATTTTTGTTGTACTTCGCACAAGCTAGGAAAGTGCACTCTATCTGCATGCTACCCTAACCTCTCAAATCTAGAGCCCTGCTCCTCCGATCCCCTCATAATCTAGATGGCGTATTGGCCGATGATGGTGCTAGAGCAATAGACCTGTGCTGAGACTGCTGGCACTGTCCACCCCCTGATCTAACCTAAGAAGTCCCAAAATTCTTTGTCCAAGCCCTCTTGGCCTCTCTCTGCCTCTGATACACAGACTCTATCTGCTGGGCATGCAACACAATGCGGGGAAAATATATACCCCGATGCAACATAGAGATCCTACAATCCTTATCCAAGTAGTCCGCCACTCCATGCAAAAATCGGCTCACTCAAGCCCTCTGGTCTGCCACCAACTATGGTGCATATTTAGATAGTTTGGTGAACTCAAACCCGTACTCCTGAACCGACATGTCACCTTTTTTCAAGTTAAGAACTCGGACGCCTTTAGCTCCCTCATCGACCAAGGGAAGAACCTATCCAAGAATGCTTCGTGAAATTCTTCCCAACTTATATGTCATGCACCCACTGCCCTAGCATCTCTCCATTGTTTGAACCATATATGTTCCACCCCTTTTAGATGATAGGAGACCAAATCAACACAATCTCCATTGGTCACCCCCATAACCTGGGTGATCTTTAGAATCTCCTTAATGAATTCGTACGGATCTTCGTCCACCTTGGACCCAAGGAACTCTGGAGGGTTTATCCTTAAGAAGTCTCTGATCCGGGCCGCTGCCGTATTTCCATTATGTGGAATATGCACAATAGCCTGCTAGTTGACCTGAGCGGTCAAGGCCTGCGCCAACATCTAAATAGCTGCCCGAAACTTAGTGTGGGCAACTGGCTCTGGTGCCTAGGGCTCCTTAACAGGTGGGGCTTGCTGATGTCCATGACCATTATAATCTTCATGGCCTTCACCATTTCCATTTCTTCTTCCGTTCATTCTTCTAGGAGCCATGATTCTACAATCACAAATAGCACAAATTAGAAGGATAGAAAGACTTTTCATTGCACGACATAGATCATAAAAGAAGGAAAATTTCCTAAAATGTTTCGTAGCCCCTCTGTCATATGTGTGGCGCGCTTCACACCCATGAAAAAGACTCTACTTAACACAGCTTTCAGACACCCTAGGACATTTCAAAAACTATGGTTCTGATACTAAGTTTGTCGCAGCCAAAACATAGACTCGGATCATAACACGAGATGAGGAACCCCAAAAGTCCCCAAGTTGACCCATGGAATAAGCATGCATCTAGTTCATTCACGTTAAGCAGAAGACTAATCATAAGACATAGAAAAAACATAAACGTAACATAGAATATCATACATACGGAAGTACTAGACATATACATAAGCTGAGTACTACATACTGTTTGAAAGCCTCTAACATGTAAGGTGGGTTGATGGGACAACACCCCCAACTAAACTGGACAAATACTAAAATGTAGAACATCATACATGCTTAATCAAATGGCTCTCGAAACATGAGGACTCACCAAAAAGGCTGAAAGCAAACTCCGAGATGGACTAACGATAAGGATGAGCCTGAGAGCCGAGTCTTGTATCATGAAATGATATAACATAGAAAGTATGTGGTCAGTACGTGGAATGTACTGAGTATGCAAGGAAAGTAAAATGGACATTTAAAATATATAAAACTCATAAGTGATCCTAAGAGTAGGACATCATGCTCATATTATAAATATCGTATCATAACATAAAGCTCAAGGTTTTTCAAAACATTCATAATACATTCATAACGGACCCTTTTGAAGGATTCTACGTGTTTTGAGCATGGATTGAGACCTTGAGACTGAAAATACCCGGACACAAACTCCTACTCAAGGATCTATATCACTCAATCATCACCCACTCGAAACTTCACATATGAACGTAGCATTTCTGTTGGAATCCAAGCCATGCAAATTCCACCCTAATCTAAGATAAGGACCAGGACAAACTTTCAGCTAATCAGAAGCCTAAGAGTCTAGGGAAATTATAGACATACATTCTCTTACTCAAATCATGGCATCATGATCCAAGAACACAATGTAAGTCATGGATCCTATACCCATAAAATCTCAGGGATTCAAATCATTCTTTAAACGTTAATAGAAAAATCATGGTAAACATAAGCATGTGCATATTTCATAAGAACCCTAGCTTGAAAATGATTCTAATGCATAGAAAAATTCTAGAAAACATGCTACTACCATTTCTTATGCCAAAATCATGAATTTATTAATGATTTCATAATATATCGTGCTACTTATCATGAGGGTCTGAAAATTTATGAAAAACATATGAGAAATCGTGCTAGATTGAAATCTCAAGACATAAATTCTTGTTAGAATTAAATGACTAGGGTTTTTACGTAAATCTCGGGACACAAGGACGAAAGGGAATCTTTGTTGAAGTCCCACATACCTGGCATTACGAAATATCCCTATAAAACATGAATCTTGAAGTTGTTGAAGAAACCCTAGGTGTTCTTGAGTTTTGGAAGTGAAGAGGAAGAAGGGTTTTAGTGTGTTTTTGGATTCAATGAGGGGTTAGGCTAGATATTCCCCTTAAAACCATCCCTCCAGGAACCCAAAACGACTTCACTTCAGAGTTAGAAGCATAGGAGTTTACAAAAATGTCCCTGAAAAAAATTGAATTTTCACCGAATCTAAGGTCACGACTCATGCAATGAGTCGTCGTCACAACCAACGACTCGTCGTCTCGCCCGTTAGGTACACTGGAGATCCACATAGTTTTATCATTCTTCAGACCACGATCAATGTAACGAGTTCCCAACAACTCATTAGGCCCACTCATCAAGTACACTAGAAAACAACTTCATAAATTCAGCTTCCTCAACCAACGATTAACATGACGAGCCGATGATGCTTCTAACGACTCGTCACCCCTTTTCGTTACCTACACTATCTGAGACTCAACCCAGGGCCCCTGTCCTCCATCCAACGACCAACCTAATGAGTCGTTTCCAATTATGATGACTCGTCAGGTCGTCTGTGGAAACTAGGCTTGCCAACCTTTCCTTACAGATCCTCATGGGTCAGACCAAGACTCGTTATGTCTCCTAACGAGTTGTTCCCTAACTCGTTTTGAGGCAAGTTTCTGCTGATTTTTCTGCTGAGTCTCATCTAACTCTGGGGTTGGATCTCAAGGACTTTTGGGGTGTTACAATATCTCCCCGTTGGGAACATTCGTCCTCGAATGTTGGATGAACATACTGAAAAGATAGGGACGAAGCTAATATCCAAATATCAATCAATCACAGCTAAACACCAATGGAGTATCTGACTCCGGACTAACCCCATACACCAAATTTTAATATCCTCAGCTACATGCATACCATGGCATCAGGGGAAACTGAAGGACATGAGACCAACATAGAACTAGACAAAACACCAAAGAAAATTCTTTCCCCTTTTTATCTGACACAAAACTGATACAGACTAATCCTTCGTTCTCAAATCGCTTCTTAATACTAAACTAGGACTCACAATATCCATTCTAACTGAGGGTAGGGATTTATGAGCACGAGTCATTCCTGACATTTCAAACTGAGAACATACGTGAGATAGCCTGGTTCTACAAAACTTACTAAGTAATTCCTATTGACTGAGTTTGAGCTGACTACACTTGAAAACAAGAATTAACACACCTACTGATTCATAACCCAGAATAAAGCAAAGAGGGCTCACAGAGAAATGCTGGCATCACTGTCTGGAAAGGTTACCTCTAAACCTCGGGAATCTGCACATAGGAAATGGACACACTTTAACTTCAACTGAAATACAAGGGAAATTATCTACACCCTGAAGACATCGACATACTGTAACTGCTAAAGCTGAAACTTCTTATGAGCTTTCTCAACGTCGAACTTATCTCACACATCAACTATCTCTCCCTTAGCTTAAAGTCATCCTTCTCAGGCTTTTAGATCTTTTCTTAAGACTAAACTAACACCACTAGCTCTTGACTTCTCATTCACCTCGGTAACATATCACTGAAGGCTTCATACTTATAACCATTTCATACTAGTCATGGGACAACTCTTATACTAACATGATAAATGGTATCTCATACCTTATACTATGGTTCCTAGGCCTACAACATGCAAGGATCAAAATGAGAAGCTCATAACATACCTGCAACTATATCTGGAGCTGTCTTCCACCTGTACTAGATGTTGTGCCCTACTGAGATGGGCGAGCTTTTGGAATGGTGGACTGAGTCTTCCCATGTCCCTCTAAGGGCAGTTCTTTATTCTATGATCTGATTGAACAAATTCAAAACATCCCTCCCTACCGAGCAAACAATTAACATGGTGGCTCCTTCCACATTATTCGCAAACTGGACGACTTGACAGGGCTACAGAAGAGTTAGCCGAAGCTCTACCTTCACCCCATTTGGCTGCCGGGCACTATCCAAGTTTATGGTCTGGCTTTCCGCACCAAAAGCAACTACTTGAGACAGCCATGCATTCTCCCAAATATTTTCTCCCACAGTTCTCGCAAGCTGGGTATGTAATCTCCCTTATTCTAGGTTTGTTTGGACTCTTGGCTACCGATGGTGCTGGGGCTAATGACCTCCTATGAGACTGGAAACGAGGTCTGCCACTCATCCTCTATTGGAAATATCTCATATCCCTTATCCTTGCTCTCTTTCTTCCCTTTTCTTCTCCCTTGATCCTTCCATCTGCTTTCGGACCATAAAGCTCAGATGGATCCCTTTTTAAGAAGTTTCGATCCCCGGTATCTATTATCTCTTCAGTAGGATTTGTAGGTGTGACTTCCGGTTGGTTAACCTAAGTGGTCGCAGCCTGTATTAACACTCTAAGGGCAGCCCCGATCTCCGCATCCGACACTTGCCCACTGAGAGGGTCTACTAGGGTTTGTGGTACTGATGAATTCCCGCTATTCCTTCCTCTATTAACACCCCTTCTGGGAGACATTATCTGTGAATGCGTTAAACACGAATTAGATGAGAGACCTTAAAGTTTTCACTCTATCGCACGATGAGAATATGAACAAAAGGGGAATTTTCCTAATAACATCTCATAGCCTCCTTGTCATTAGTGGGGCGCGCATCACACCCATGAAAAGGACTCTACTTGATGCGGCTTTCAGACATTCCAAGGATACTCTAAACCTAGTGCTTTGATACTAAGTTAGTCACGCCCCAAGTCTACACCCTAGACGTAACACGGTACTTGAAACCACAAGTGACCCCAAGTCAACCCCTGGTCTATCATTCACTACCATTTTGAGTAAACATGCACAACAAAACTTAAAATAATAGAATATGATGTTTAAGAAAACAAATCTGAAAGTAAATGTTCAAATCATTAAATAACACTGAATAAACTGAAAGTCATGTCTATCTTAAAGCCATCTAACTGAGGAGTTACTGAGACAAGACACCAGCTAACTCTAAGTTTAAATGAATCTAATAAGTGACTGAACGAATGAAATTATGCCCTCGGATGATGAGGACTCACACTCCAACTGCTGAGGTGGGATACTCTGAAATGTGGCAGCTATTTGTACCGAGTCTGAGGACCTGTGGCTATATCATGAAATGATACAGCATAAAAGTATGCATCAGTACTTTGAATGTACTGAGTATGTGAGAGAAACCTAACACAAGATAGGTACTACTAATATTGAATTGAGAAAACATGCAAGAATCAACTAAAACTGCTAAACCGAATAACCAATATAACTAGGAATTGAGAAAACATGCAAGAATCAACTAAAACTGCTAAACTGAACAACTAATATAATTGGGAAGGTCTGAAAGACCCTGTCTGGTGGTCTAGGTTGTTTTAAGTCTGATCTGATATGAACTGAGCTAGAATGAACTAATACGACATTTAATGACAAACTACAACACTGAAAAATGATACAACTAGTGGAGAACTGATATGGTAAAAAATGACCCTTCCTGATGGTTATAAACATGTTCTAAGTCTGAGATACTGAGTCTAGACTATTGCACTGTACCAATCTGGACTGAAGGATTTGAGAGTAATTGCACTGACTAGTGGGAGAGGTTATAACCGACATATAACCACGTGAGCTAGACGTGGAGTCCGATGTACACACCCCGTCGGTAGGACCCAAAATACCTTGCCAGGGTATAAAGGCATTGACTATGAAAATCACTGTCAAAAGGGGGCCGTTATGCCAAGTAAATAAAACCTACGGTGGTAACATAGTTCTGGAACCTAGGTGCGCTGGAACCCCGACACTTTCGGTGCTAAGTCCTACTCCCACTAGATAATTCTATTACTGCTACTATAGAAAAGCAGATAGCTCGATACTGGGGTGAAAGACTATACAGACCCATGGATACTATCAGAGAGTTCCCTGAGCGTCTTATAGGACAAGATTTGGAAACTGAGTTCTAAGACTACTCAAAGCTGCTTATCCGGAAGCGTCGTAACCTCCTAGAGAACCAACTGATAAATGAACTGGGGTCTTGGGGCTGGTCTGAGCTATATAACTGGAATGTCATGACCGCCTAATAAACCAAATATTTAAAATCTGAATCTGAGTCTTGAAACTGGGGTGCACCACTAACACCTCGAAAATAAATTGGAGTCAAACTGATCATCTAATATTTCTGAAATGTCTGAGTAGGCTAGTATTTTGACTGAAACTGGACTAGCATAATTTGACTATGAAAAACGACTAACATTAATAGCGTGGAAAGATCCCAACACTAATAATAGACCCTTTTGAAGGACTCTACATGTTTTGAGCGTGGACTGAGACCTTGAGATTGAAAATACTAGGACACTAACTCCTACTCAAGGATCTATATCACTCAATCATCACCCACTCAAAACTTCACATATGAACGTAGCATATCTGTTGGAATCCAAGTCATGCAAATTCCACCCTAATCTATGATAAGGACCAGGACTAACTTGCAGCTAATCAGAAGCCTGAGAGTCTAGGGAAATTATAGACATACATTCTCTTACTCAAATCATGGCATCATGAGCCAAGAACACGATGAAGTCATGGATTCTATACACATACAATCTCAGGGATTCAAATCGTTCTTTAAACATGTAAAAATAAGCATGTGCATACTTCATAAGAACCCTAGCTTGAAAATGATGCTAATGCATATGAAAATTCTAGAAAACATGCTACTACCATTTCTTATGCCAAAATCATGAATTTATTAATTATTTCATAATATACCGTGCTACTTATCATGAGGGTCTGAAAATTTATGAAAAGCATATGAGAAATCATGCTAGATTGAAACCTCAAGACATAAATTCTTGTTAGAATTAAATGAATAGGGATTTTACATAAATCTCGGGACACAAGGACGAAAGGGAATCTTTGTTGAAGTCCCACATACCTGGCTTTACGAAATATCCCTATAAAACTTGAATCTTGAAGTTGTTGAAGAAACCCTAGGTGTTCTTGAGTTTTGGAAGAGAAGAGGAAGAAGGGTTTTTATGAGTTTTTGGATTCAATGAGGGGTTAGGCTAGATATTCCCCTTAAAAACGTCCCTCCAGGAAGCCAAAACGATGACACTTCGGAGTTAAAAGCATAGGAGTTTACAAAAATTTCCGTGAAGAAAACTAGAATTTTCCCCGAATCTAAGGTCACGACTCATGCAACGAGTCGTCGTCACAACCTATGACTTGTCGTCTCGCTCGTTAGGAACACTGGAGATCCACATTGTTTTATCATTCTTCAGACCACGATCAATGTAACGAGTCGTTACTTGCCCAATGACTCATTAGGCCCACTCGTCAAGTACACTAGAAAACAACTTCAGAAATTTAGCTTCCTCAACCCACGATTAACATGATGATTCGTTGCTGCTTCTAAGGAATCGTCACCCCTTTTCGTTACCTACACTGTCTAAGACTTAACCTAGGGCCCCTGTCCTCCATCCAATGACCAACCTAATGAGTCATTTCCAAGTATGACGACTCGTCAGGTCGTTTATGGCCACTTGGCTTGCGATCCTTTCCTTACAAATCCTCATGGGTAAGACCAAGACTCGTTATGTCTCCTAACAAGTCATTCCCTGACTCGTTCTGAGGCAAGTCTCTGTTGATTTTTCTGCTGAGTCTCATCTAACTCCGGGGTCCGATCTCAAGGACTTTCTAGGTGTTACAAAGGTCCCAACATACCTATAGTGGCACGTAATTTACCAGATCCAGAGCAGAACCTAGGCCCCGAACCTACTCGGTGTTCGATACTACTCTCAAAACATATATATTTCCTATAGTATAACATACATGAATTCATGGCTAGTTAAATCATGATATTCATAAACATACTTGTACATATGTAAATTAGCCATGACATAAGGCTCGTGAGTCGACCAAAACATAATTCATGAATCATAGGTTTCATGCATACTTGTAGATCATACATATAACTTGTAAATCATCAAATCACTATGCGTAATTGAATAAATCCATATTTCAAATTATAAATCATGCTTGGTTTATGAACATCAACAATTGATGATAAGATCACAAATTGATTCATCATAGATCCCACAGGGACTGAACTATGATACTAATTAACTTAAGCGTCAGTGAACTCTATCTTTATGAATGCGGACAACCAAATAAACAATATTTTGAGAGTTAAGTTTACTAAGTAATAAAAATCTAAGTAAGATTATAATTTGAGTCTGACAATAGTAATGAGCAAGCTGAGGTTAAAACAAACATCCAAGGAAGTAATTTATCAATTTAATTCAGCTAATCTTTTCTTCAGTTGCTAGTCAAGAATTATTGCCTATGGATTGGAACTTTCGACTCCTATCCAATTTAAG
>JACEIK010001103.1:66686-77590 GCA_018107945.1 Datura stramonium
CCTTGTAGTATACTATGATGGATATACATGCTTCTTAAATTATGCTAACAAGTTGTACATCATTTACTGGGCACATCATTTGGTTTGCTGTCCATATTTATGTACTTGTAAAAGAAGGCAACCACAAGGAAATAAATGAAGTTTACTGATCCCAGGGTACAACAGAGCTAGAATACATTGTCCGTTCTCCCATAATTGATATTGCCAATCAACCATCCTGATTGTCTTTGAACCAGATTAATGAACACGTTCCCCAGATAGAATGCGATACCAATAAACAACGGAACCGTTGCAGTTGAGGTGTTCTTCAAGAATGTTGGAAATTCTTGGCAATAAAAACCAATGTTTCCTGGAAAATGGAATCCTTCTCCGACTCCATTTAGAGCTAGCTGTGGCAGTAGGCAGAAGACTGACATTGGGACGATGGAATCCTTTTGGCCTTGGAGGTAGTGTGATCTCGCAACCCTCAGTCGCCTAGACTCAACCAGGCCGGACATAGCTATGCACGCTAAAGTTAGTGCATGGCCTACACCTACGCGCTGGAGAGGGGTGATATAAAATCTTGTGTACTTAGCTAGGAAAGGGTTTAGTAGTCGGTCAATGATGGATATGACCGATAGCTTTGGTTCCAAAAGTCTCAAATCCCACCTTTGTCAAAGAATATAGGCTGACAGCTTGCTGTACAACCATCTACAAGTTAATAGCCAAAATAATAACTAGAAGATTGAAGACAGTGGTAGACTGCATAGTGGGACCTTCTCAATCTGCTTTCATTGAAGGAAGAAGCATACTAGATAATGTAGTAGTGGCTCATGAACTTATAAAAGGTTATACACATAAGGGAGTGTCTCCTAGATGCATAGTGAAAGTGGATATAGGGAAAGCATATGACTCAGTTGAATGGTGTTTCCTGAGGATGGTACTATCAGAATTTGGTTTCCCACAGAAAATTGTAAACTTAGTGATGGAGTGTGTGACAACAGTTGAATATTCTTTGCTTATTAATGGTGGGTTGACTCCTCCTTTTCAAGCAAAAAAAGGGTTGAGGCAGGTGATCCCATGATCGCCTTATCTGTTTGTATTAGTTATGGAATATCTCAACAGATCACTGAAGCAGTTGAGACATATTCCAAATTTTAATTATAAGGTGTGAAAGGATGCAAATAGTCCATGTGTGTTTTGTTGATGACCTATTGATGAGCTGTAGAGCTGATCCCATGTCCATTGAGATTATGATTAAGGCTTTCACGCATTTCTCAAAGGTGTCCGGACTGCATGCCAATCTAGAGAAAAGTTCAATATACCTTGCAGGAGTACGTCAGGAAGTGAAAATTCAGGTCTTGAATACAATGCATTTTAATATTGGGGAGCTACCATTAAGGTACTTGGGAGTGCCTTTATCATCGAAAAAACTAACCATCCAGCAATGTATGCCACTTTTAGAGAAGATGACTGCAAAGATAAAATGCTGGACAACTCAGTTTCTATCATATAGTGGCAGATTGCAACTGATAAAAAGTGTTTTGTTTGAGATGCAAACTTATTGGGCTCAAGTCTTTTTATTACCAAAAAAGATTTCTAAACTGATTACTAGTGTGTGCAGAAAATTTTTCTGGACTGGTAGTGTTGACACATCCAAAAGAGCATTGGTGGCTTGGGACAAATTATGCTTACCTAGATCAGCTGGTGGTCTAAACATATTGGATGTTTACACATGGAACAAAGCTGCCATTTGTAAGTTGTTATGGGCCATCACTAGGAAGAAGGACACTTTATGGATCCAGTGGATTCACAATATATACATCAGAAACAGGGATTTAAGTGAAATGTAGACTCCTCAGCAGGCTAGTTGGTTGGTGAGAAAGATTTTTGATGCTCGAAAATGGTTTTCTACGACCAATGTCCTAACGGTATTGCAGAGTTGCTGTTATAAAGGAAAATTCAGCATCCAGAAAGCGTATAGAGCTCTTATCCCTCATGTTCCAAAGGTCAATTGAAAAAGCATAACAATAGGAGCAGGCACTATCCCAAGGCATCAGTTTATTGTATGGATGGCTATTCATAAGAAACTGGCAACAGTGGATAGAGTTGAGAAGTGGGGAATACAAGTAGCTAAAGAATGTGTTCTTTGCAACATAGACATGGAAGAGACCCTGCCTCATTTGTATTTCGAATGCCCTTACTCTAGACATATTTGGCACAAATTACTGCAGTGGATGGGTGAGAGGCGACATATTAAAGTTTGGGAGAATGAGATAAAATGGCTGGCACAAAAAGTCAAGAACAACAGGCCTAGAGCACAAATTCTGAATTTTCTTTTCTCTGCGACGATATACCATGTATGGGCTGAGAGGAACAGTAGAAGATTCACTGGTCTTCAACATGAGAATACAAAGAAGGTGAAAGAGATTGCTGTGCAACTCCATATTCGTGGACATCAGCAGCAAAAATGGCATAATATATTGCAACAGATTAGTAGATATCCTGTATAGTGAAAGTAGATTGAAGTAGATAGTGATTACAAAGTGATTTTAGCTTGAGGTCTAGTCCAAAAGTCCAATGGACTAGCAGTTGTACAGTTTTCATACTTGGTTGAATAAAAGTAACTTTCGACCAAAAAAATGATGGATATGGCTATACAAGTAAATAACAATATGAAGACTAACATAGAACCCGCTGGGATCTCGAAATGAGGTCCCATATGGCGATCCATTTTGAGAGCTTGAAGTGTTAGCCGGCTCAATTGCATGACCTATTGAGTATACATTAGTAAACCACTAGCCCATAGAGGGAAAAGCTTGATCAAGCTTTTCAAATCTTCTACTTTCTGCACTGTGCATAGTCTCCAGGGATTACTAATCGAGCCGTCTGGTTTGGTATCTCCTTCAGTAATAAAAGCTGCACAATTCAAGAACCTGTGCAAAGAGGACTTGACCAGCTAATCAATTTTGACAGATAAGCAGAGCAAACAGGGGAAAACATATTTTTACTTGATGAATTTTGTCAGATGGGCAGGGAGGCCTGCAAAGGTGTATGCAAACCATTCCTGATAGAGTTGGGAAGGTAGGAATTGGAGAAGTTGTTAGTGTGGTTTTGTCACTTGGATCATCGTAGTAGTGTTGAGTTTGTTACGATAGAGGGACTCCCTCTCTCAATTTCTGAATGGCGGCGACTACCACACGTGCTAAGTTGACGAAAGGGCCGCCTCCTTGTTCCTTAACATGTCGATAGAAATGTTTGCCAGCAAGCAAAATTGCCAAGCCAAGGATGTTACAAGCCACAGATATACCAAATCCCCATGCCCAACTGATGTTGTCCTCCACATAGATAATGAACCCGGTGCTTAAAGCCCACCACAAGTAAAAAATGAATATGTACCAATCAAAGAACGTGGCATGATGTTTTGGCTTATCAAATTGATAAGCTCCCATTGATGCAATTGTAAAACGCGTGCCTGTGATCCCTATCGATGCTAGTGCTAGAGCCAAACACAAAAATACATATTGATTTTTTGAGGGGCTGTCAATTTCATAAGGCCTTAATGCATCAATTGCTGGTGTCAACAGTAGATGTATTTTTCAAGGCCAGAGGGGTGAAACTAACAAGAGAGTTGGTTTCTATACCAGTGCAGAGATAAGTGAAGAAATTCAAGTGATTGTAAAATAACCAAGATAAGAGTCAGCAATGATCCCACCAACAATAGGGAAAATGGTGGTAAAGACATTGACCACATTGAAAACTTTAGCAGCAACAATGCTCTTCATTTTTTGAACTTATTTATCAGAAAACAATCAGATTTGATAACTTAGAAGAGTACATCAAACAGTCTAGGGAATAGGTTCCTAGACTTACGCAACACAAATATAACAAATAGAATAAAAGACCAGACATTCACTTGGAAAACGTCCTTGCTCAAGGGAAGAAAAAACCACGATCTACCTCGTAGGATTTACAAATCATCTTCACTAAAACTCTGAGCAAAGAGTAATTACAGACTCAAAGATTAGTTGATATTCCCCCTTTTAACTGCTTCTTGAGGAGCCTTTCACCAGAGAGAGTATCCAACTTTCCAGTCATTTCCATAAATTTCCGCGATGCACATTTGTCCTTTACTGATTTATTTCCCTCAGTTGGAACTCCTAGAATCTTTCCAAGTATGGCTTCATCAAGAACAATAGGGACATCATGAACCATTATGCTCAACTCTAACCCTTCCTCAGTAAATACCATTTCATGATAAAACTTACAAACTTCCTTCTCATGCAGATCAGGTATGGGTGGAGAGAAAAGATTTTTCCAATCTTGATACACCACCATCTCGACTAAATCTTCCATCCCATGCATACTAGCCACATCGGGATCAAACACTGACTCTCAATACCTTTTGTTGCTTCATTAATGCCTGACGCTTTGCTCTAGTAAGAACTTTAGAAATAGAAAAGGTACTTGGTCCCTAAGAAGTTCTACTTGTAGACGATGGATTTTTTTTGGATTTGATGGAGGTGACACTCTTTGCAGGCACATCTTCGGCAAGTGCATCTCCTGGTCTCCTTCGAACACTGGAAGCAATCCTTTTAGGGGGAAACTATTTCGTCACTGTGGAGTGGTTCCTTGAGGTAGGTGGTGATGTCTTCTTGCCTTCTTCACTGTAGAGAGCATTATGTCTTCAGGTTCTTTTTCTCCTTCCTCTGGGTCAAGGACATTTTCTGGTTGAACTGATACATCCTCCTCTACAATCATCTTTCTCTTGAGTTTTCTCCTTTGTATCATTTTCTGTTGGTTGTCCTTTAATTCATCCTCCATCAACCTTCTAGAACTTGACCTGGTAACTGGGAGACGAACATGGTCCCTTGACTCCTTCTGGTGTGAGCGAACTGCTAACTTCTTAACCTTCCATATTAAAGGCTGATCATCATCGCTTAAATCATCTTCATTCTCAACATTGTGTTGTAGGTTCAGAACCCTCGGAGTCCCATCCCATCTAGAAGTAGATGTCAGAACTGGAGATTTTGGGACTGAGGAAGGAGATCGAGATAGGGTTCGTTCACTGCTGGGAGAACGTTCTCCTCCTAAGGCCATTTGGATAAGACTTTGAATGATCAATTGGTCACCATGAGCAAGTATGTTAGATGAAATCCCTTTTTCAACTGGTAAGTCCTCCTCAAAGAGATAATCATAAGAGGTCTCCATTGAGCCCTTTTCAGTAGCACCTTCTACATCATTATTTTAGACAAGAGAGGGACCAGATGTGCTAGGAAGCAAAATAGAGTCTGGTTGACCAACTGGAGCCGCCATGCCTGCTGAGATACTGGCTGGAGAAACCTCAGTTCTTGTATCTACTGAGGTGTTGAGATCAACTGGGGCTGAGGAGAAGTCACCCTGAAGAGGGTTTGTCGAGCCCTCTTTTTCAAGAGGAGTAAGAGAAAAATTCGAAATTTTTGAGAAAGGGTTTTCAATAAGATTGGGTCTGGGGTTGATTCGGAGAGAAGTGCTGAGGATGGAGTCATTTGAGAGGCCAAAGTAGGAGAGGAAGGAAGAGACATTTTTGAGAAGAAAACTGATGAGGACAAGAGTTTTGAATAATGAAGAAGTAGGAGAGAGAGAATAAAGAAAGTTGGAGGACAGAAGTGAAAGGAACGACAACTATTTATGAGGGGAGAAGTGATGCGATGGTTCAAATCAAAAGACAGGAAAGCCAAAGGTTCCAAAAGGAGAGGGAAAACAAATGCCACATGTGACTATCTATAGATGACTAAATGAAATTTTTGCAAACAATACTTGAAATACTAACCTGAGGAGGACCTGATACCTCCGATGAATATTGAATCATTTATTCCAATTATGTCCTATCTTTTCCCTTCCTTCTCATGCTTACCATGCGTGTATACCTTGTCAAAGGTATGGAGCTGAGTTACACATTGATTGAAAAGCACTCACCCGGATACCTGTTGTCTAATCATAACCAAAAGAGAAGAAAAGGTAAGAAGATAAAATAAAGGAATAAGAGACTAAGACAACTTTATTAACCCCAACTTCATATGATTTTTTTCAAACTGGTCCCTGTTCAAGGCCTTTGTGAAGATATCAGCAATTTGGTCTTCTGTCTTGTAAAACTCCACCCGAACATTCCCTTTCTCCACATTGTTTCTCAAGAAATGATGACCAACATCTATGTGCTTGGTTCTTTTATGTTGAACTGAATTTTGATCCATGTTAAGAGCACTAGTGTTATCATACATGAGGGTAACACACTCCGAAAGGATCCCATAGTCTTCAAGTTGCTGCTTTATCCATAATAGTTGAGCACAACATGAAGCCACTGCCACATATTCAGCCTCAGCAGTGGAAAGAGCCACTGAGTTTTGTTTTCTTGAACCCCAAGAGATCAGTGATGAGCCAAGAAAATGAGCCATTCTAGAGGTACTCTTCCTGTCCACCAGGTATCCAACATACTCAACATCCAAATATCCCACTAAGTCAAATGAACTACCTGATGGATAAAAAAGAAATAGATCAGGAGTTCCCTTCAAGTATCTGAGAATTCTTTTTGCAGCTTTGAGATGAGACTCCTTTGGACAAGCTTGAAATCGAGCACAGATGCCCACACTGAAGACTATATCAGGTCTGCTGGCAGTCAAATATAGAAGAGATCCAATGATTCCTCTGTACATTGTTTCATTTACTGGGGGACCTGGTTCATCTGCATTCAGTTTTGATAGTACTGATTGGTGTATCAATTGGCTTGGCACTGTTCATGTGAAACCTTTTAAGAACCTTCTTGATATACTTCTGTTGACTGATCAGGATACCATTTTCAGCTTGTTTCACTTGAAGTCCAAGGAAAAAATTTATCTCTCCCATCATACTCATTTCAAACTCACTCCTCACGAGTTTAGCAAAATCTTCACATAGGGAGTCAGCTGTAGCTCCAAAAATGATATCATCTACATACACTTGAACAATGAGAAGATTTCTCCCTCTGGATTTCAAAAAGAGAGTGTTGTCAATTTTCCCTCTCTTGAAACCATTATTCAGGAGAAACTTGGAAAGACTTTCATACCATGCCCTAGGTGCTTGCTTCAATCCATAAAGCGCCTTATCCAGTTTATACACATGATGTGGATGATCAATGTCTTCAAATTTGCCCTTTCTTTCCATTTCCAAAAGAAACACTTCCTCCTAGAAAAGCTTTGAGTGAGAGAAAATCTTCCATCTTGCCAGTCATATGCTTTGAGCAGCCACTATCTATAAGTCAACTTTGACTGCTTCCTCTCACTCCAACCTGCAAGATTAGTCATAAGTTATATTTGGAAACCCATTTACATTTGAGTTCCCAAAAATGAGACAAGAGATAGATTAGGCTCCTCTTAGTCCAAGAGGGTATCATAATTTGAGACATCCGGGGACCAGGTACCTGGTATCTCTTTTGGCTTCAGGAACTTTTGAAAATCCCTTTTCAGCAGCGTGCCTAGTAGGACAGGCTTGTTTAAGATGACCATTTACACCACAGCGAGTGCATAAGAGATTGTTAGGGTTAGACACATACTTGCTATGGGGATTATAAGGGGGATTGATCCTTTTGTACCCTAACCCTTCTCTACCATTTGATCTTTGATTTGTTAGGTTTGTCAGGATATGAGAGGAGGCAGTCCACTTGAGAGAGTTTTCAAGATCAGTCTTGATTCCCACCAGATCCATCTCAAGTTCTGAGTTTCTCTTCACAGAAGTAGTGAGATTTAGCTGAGTTCTTTTCAATTCAACTTCAAGCTCAGCCTGAAATTTTTGAATCTCATCAGTTCAATTTTCTCCATTTTGAGACATCTCACTAATTTTTTCATTTAGTGTGAGATTCTCAACTGACAACCTTTCAAGTTTCTCCTTCATGTCATCCATCTTAGCAACCAACAAAATCTTCTCAGACTCAACATCATCAAGACTTTTATTCAAAGCATTCTTTTCTTTAGAGACATCAAGAAAGGAATCGATTAAAACATTTGCAAGAGACATTAAATCCTTAATATAATAGTCTTTGAGATTCTTTTTAATGTCAAGAAAGGTTACCTCTTCTTCTTCGTCTTCATCAAATTTTGCATAAGAGCAAACATTGAGTTGAAAGGCGTATCTTCATTTTCTGCGGCGATCATTGAGGCGTTTCCAGGTTCCTCACCATTTTCAGATTCTCCAGATGAATTTCTCCATGCAGCAAGAGTCTGCTTAACTATATGATATGCAGCAACCCTTCTTTTGAACCTATCAGGGACCCGATCCTTCTTTCTCTCCTTGTTAGCATTGCTCTTCAGATATTCTTTGTACTCCATTTTGTGCATAGGAAGTCCTTAATGTAGTGTCTTGGTCTACCACATTTATGACAGAGGTCATTTCCATTTGGAAACTTGCCAGCACTTGACCTCCTTTAAAAACCTCCATTCCTTTTTATAATCTTTTGAAACCTTTGTGTTAGATAGGCCATATCCTCATCTTCATCACTAGAGTTTGCCTGAGTAGACTTGAGAGCTGGACTCTTATCCTTCCTTGATTCATTCCGGCTTTGATCCTGCTGTCTCTAGAGCTCATAAGTTTTCAAATTCCCAATAAGCTCATCCATTGTAAGAGTTTCCAGATTTCGAGCTTCAGTGATAGCATCAACTTTACTTTCCCAAGATTTGGAAAGTATGTTGAGAATTTTTCTAACCAGTCTGCTTGGCTTAATTATTTCACCCAGACAATAAAGATCATTAGTGATCGAAGTAAATCTGGTATGCATATCCTGAATCGACTCTCCTTCCTTCATAGAAAACATTTCATATTGTGTGGTTAGCATATATACCTTGGATTGTTTAACCTGACTGGTCCCTTCATGAGCAATTTTGAGGCAATCCCAGATTTCATTGGCAGATTCACAAAAAGAAATTCTATTATATTTATCCGGTCCTATCCCACACACCAACAACTTCTTAGCTTTGAAATTTTTCTCAATCTGCTTCCTGTCACTATCATTGTATTCCTTTCTGGTCTTGGAAACAGATGTAGTAATCTCTCCTTCAGTAATAGTCTTCATGGGCACATATAGTCCATCTAGAATGATGTCCCACAATTCACTGTCTTCAGCCATGATAAAATCATGCATACGAGTTTTCCACCAACCATAGTATTGGCCATTGAAACGAGAAGGTCTTGTGGTAGACTGTCCTTTTTCCAAATTTGGTGGAGCAGCCATCCTTCCTAGGTGTTAACCTTTTAGGAAGAGCCTGCTCTGATACCAATTGATAACTTAAAAGAGTCCACCAAACAGTCTAGGGACCAGGTTCCTAGACTTATGCAACACAAATATAACAAATAGAATAAAGACATAATAAAAGACCAGATATTCACGTGGAAAACTTTCTTGCTCAAGGGAAGAAAAAACCACGACCTACCTTGTAGGATTTACCAATATCTTCACTAAAACTCTGAGCAAAGAGTAATTACAGACTCAGACACTTCACGAGATTAACTCTTAATCCCACACTCACTTGAAGTAACTCTACTACAAGGTCTAATGCAACAACTCTATTGCACTTCCATAACCAGCTAACTCTAGCCAACCATACACAGTTAACTCCAGCTATCACTCAACTAACTCTAGTTGAATCACTGCCCACAAGATATAAGAATTATTACAAGAGAAGAATACCTACACAAGCTTCATGATGAAGAGTAGGTGTACATTCAAAATCAACTATATATGTAAAATAAGGAGTAAAGGAATATTCAATTTCTTCAATGAATCCCAACATTTTTGCTTTCAGAGAGAAGAATATTCACTTTTACTCCATGGCGGCAGCTGTGAAGAATATGAGAAAAGGGAAGCTTTTTTTTTCTTTTTTTTTTTCCAGATTTTCAAAAACTAGGTTTTGAAAATGTGTCCAAGGTGAATAAATATGAGAGGACACAACCGAAGGTGAAATCCTATTGGTTAGTACACTGCCTCTCTGACACGTAGTGGTGCCCCTTTTTCCGCACAACAACAGTCCCACTCGCAGACAGACAATAGTACACTTTAACAGCTGTAACTTTTGTCTAGTGGCAATCACACTCTTTATAAAACATCTGAACCTGGTCCCTTCATGGTTTTTCTATCATCAAAACAAGTGATCAGACAGGCTACAACAAGATTGCTACTCCACCCTCCAGCCGCAAGCGATAAGCCTGCCATGGTTGCTGAATTTAGCAATCAAAATTGTTATATCTCACATATCTTAACATTTATCTCATTGACCTCAAAATCATAACATGGGGATGGCAACAAAGTAAACTAAAGTAGAGGCAGAAGCGAATTCAAGATTTAAAACTTATGAATTCCTACATCGACCTCAAGCTAATATATAGTAATAACTGAGTTAGAGCAACTTTAACAAGTTGAACTGAACTCGGATGCTTTTTACAGGAATCATGTGTACATATGTCTAAATTCTACTTGTAACATATAAGGAGTAGGAGAGGACTTTTGAGGAAAACTCCGTGATTTTGACCCAAAAAGGGACCGTATCACATCATGTTAAGAGTATCTTTAAGCTGTTTTTAGACTAGCGAAGTGACATGCCTATAATAAAGGGGAATGTTATCCAGCCATCATTTTTCCTAGCAGAAGAGGACTGCATTGCTACTTCATCAACATGACTAGCTGAATTTTCCATTGCTATGCTAGATGCAACTCTACTTGAGAGAAGAAACAAATGTTTGTTTCTACTTGCTATGATTTTTTTTAAAATAGCTATGAATATGATAGAAAGTACTCTCTCCTTCCCAGTTGTTATGTTTCGACTTCTCGGAAATCAAATTAAGTCAACTTTGACTAGTATTTTAGAAATATACTTTTTCATTGAATTAACATGAGAAAAGTTGTAACTATTAGTATTTATTAT